>JBBBDQ010028937.1:0-560158 GCA_037127315.1 Ascarosepion bandense
TTTGGCTAGAAATTTTGAAACAGCATGCTGTACTGTTTAGCATTCGCGTCGGAAGCTCCAATACAAACATTTGGGTGTCGATCTGAAGACAGTTCAGAGGACTTGGAAAGAGTTGGATGAGTTTAATGATGATTACGAAGATGTTGAGAGTGATCACTAGTGATGGCTACGTTATGCTTCAATTCATATTCTCACAGGGCCTCAGATTCAACCCGGAAGCTGACATCAAGTACTTTGAGGAGGTAGTGCTACTCTGTGTCAAGAAGGAAGCTGCCGGAACATCCTGTGTCTGGCAACAGGACTCTACACCATACCACACAAGCAGGAGAACCCAATCGTAACTGTCAGACAATTTCTGCGACCACATTTAAATCCCAACCTTCTATGATCATTATGTGTGGGGCGCAGTTGAGTGAGAGTCCGAAAAACTCCTTGTAGCATCAAAGATGCGGTTAAACAAAACCAAAAAAGTGCCGTCGAAATATTTAAATTTCGGCATTAAATAACCGATAGAGGTGTTGATGTGCAACAAAAAGAAAGGCCCGCATACGTCTAAATTGACGTCAAACTCCATCATATGAAATGAATAATAATATGTAATCTAAAGAAACTTCTAAGGAAACAATTTATCATTCATTATAGAAAAAGTCAACCATTTAAAGTATGTGGATGATAGTAAATGGTTTGCAAGCAATGGCAATGAATTCGACACCTTGATCAACGAAGTTAAAAGATTGAGCGACGACATGGAGATGGGATAGAAATATATGCAACATTAATTGACAATAAATAGAATCAACACATTTGAGAACACGACAGAAAGGGAGTTAATCTCAAAAAGAAAATGATACAAAATAAATAGCAGATGTAAATAGAAGGGAAGATAATCATATAATCAATCAGTTAACTGTACACACTGATTTTATCTATATTCTCTGTGTGTGCACGCGGGTGTGCATGTATGTATGTATGTATGTATGTATGTATGTATGTATGTATGTATGTGTACCTGTGCGTGTGTATGTGAGAGAGACAGTGAAAGTGAGCGATTCATTTCACTCCCGATAATGGAAAACTGGAGGCAACAGAAACGTGGCTCTACTGAAGGATACTGAGAATTCCATAGACAGAGAGAGTAAACAACGAATAATTTTGAAAGAAAATAGCAACAAAAAGAACACTTACACTCAAAACCAAGAAAAGATAGCTCAAATTCCTTGTATTCATAAGGAAGAAGTGCTTCGAAAACGTAACTCTCACAGGGCATATTGATGACTCGAAAGAGGGAAGACAGTGCGCCGCAAACCTGACCAGCTAGCACGAATAGATGAGAATGCGGGGGGGGGGCTGGAACCTTAACAAAAGAAGGGAAACTGCTAAAAGCCACAAAGTAAAGGAAGTTTTAGAGAGCCATTGTCGCCCTTGTCTTGAAGAGACGCGACAGAGAGGAAAAGAAGAACCAGTTTTATCCTAAACTAGCAGTATAGCCCGGCGTTGCTCGGGTGTAATGAAAGCTTTAAAACTAATCCATGGTCCTGGAGCTCAGACTCTTTGGACGTTGGCACGAAAGACTAAAAACAATAGTTGTTTCCAGTTAAAGCGAAACCATAGACTGAAAGAAAAATGAATGGATGTAAGTCAAATTTTGATTTACTGGTATCTATATCAAATAAGTTTTTTTCGTCATAAACTGAATTTTAAAGGCTAAATAAGTCCACTGAGTAAATGGTATCATGGCTGAGACTAACAACTACAATTATACCTACTTAGAGCCAAACCCGAAGCAAAAACTAAAATAAAAGGGCTGAAAAAAATACAGACAGATGAACAGACACACACACAAACATCTTGCCTTATATATATATATATATATATATATATATATATATATATATATATATATATATTATCGATTTTTTGCACTATTGTAAGAACTGCAAACTTGAAATTTCTGAATATCGTTTCTTATGTCTTTGTCTATGAGTGTATCAAATTTGATTAAAATCGGATCACTCCTTCTATAACCAGATTCTTTCGATTATCGATTTTTTTCGGAGGTAACTCAACACAAAACCTAACTAAAAACACTTGCAGACGCTTATAGTACAACTGTGTAAATTTTCAAGAAAATCGGTTCAGCCGTTTCGGGGACACACACACACACAGACACACACACACACACAGATAAAGTTTCATTTATAAAGAAGTTTAGATTAGATATGAGAAAGTACTGCTATTCTCCTAATAAACAAGAAAATCAGGCAGAATAGCAATTTTCTAATCTCAGGTTAGATGTGGCGCAAGGCCGAATGTATAGAGAACCCAGTGAGGATCGAACTCAGCTAGTCATTGCACTACGTCAAAGTGCCCTAAAGCACGTGGCAGGTTTGTCAAAAATAATTTCTGTTTCTTTATTTTATTATTTTTTTATTGTTTTATTTTTTTACTATTATGTCAATAGGATCTGCTACCTCCAAAATGACTTTACCACTATTCATAAGCAATTTCACCTCAACCCGGAATTAACCTCTTCTTTGAATAACCTCCATCAGAAACGTGGCTCTTTTGAATCACGTGACTCCGGAAATGGCTATGGATCGCCGCATGACCCGATTGCTTACAAAAGTGAATGGGATTAACTAAAAGGCCTCAAGCTATTGGCTTACACGTCAGGTTTACAATTTGAAAAGCTATTTCTCATTTAAGTTAGAAATGAAAAAGGGAACTTTCATTGCTGACGATACTTACCTAATATTAGAACAAGGCAAGATCGAGAGAGCACTCAGCTCATTGACAATGGTGTACAAGATAAGAACTGCATGTCCAATAGCTAAACTTATATATAAATGGAACTTTGTCTGTGTGTGTGTGTGTCCGTTACCTATAGACTCCGAAACTGCTGAACCGATTTTTTTGAAAATTTACACAGTTGTACTATTTTAATCAAATTTGATACACTCATAGACATAGACATAAGAAACGATATTCAGAAGTTTCAAGGTTGTAGTTCTTACAATTGTGCAGAAAATCGATAATATATATATAAGACAACATGTGTGTGTGTGTGTGTGTGTGTGTGTTTATCTGCCTGTATGTCTGTATTTTTTTCAGCCCATTTACTCAGAGGACTTATTTAGCCTTCAAAATTCAGTTTAAGATGAAAAACTCTTATTTGATATAGATACCGGGAAATCCAAATTTGACTTACATCCATTCATTTTTCTTTCAGTCTACGGTTTCGTTTAACTGGAAACAACTATTGCTTTTTAGTCTTTCATGCCAACGTCCAAAGAGTCTGAGCTCCAGGACCATGGATTAGTTTTAAAGCTTTCATTACACCTGAGCAACGCCGGGTTATACTGCTAGTGGAAATATAATCGAGTCACAGAATTTAATAATTTACTTTCCATTCTCTTGGCTTGCAATCATATCACGTTGAAACACCGGTTCTCGTACGATCGCCGAAGTTAAGCAACACTGAGTTTGGTCAGTACATAAATAGGTGACTGCTTGGAAATATCAGTTGCTGTAAGCTTGGATGGGCGGATCGGAATTTTTAATCGGAGAGCCGAGTTTCAATTCCAATCAGATTCGTTATAATCATATACGAGCAAATTGCCTTGGGAAGGGTATGATCTCTTCTTCTCCCATCCCCAGTTATGAGTTAATTAGTAGGATTTGTATCAGCAAATTAGTATTATCTTTTTTAAAAAAATCTTACAGCTTAAAAATATATTTAGCTTTAAATAACCTGCAAAAGGTTGATACGTCGTAAACAATTAATCAATCAATCAATCAATCAATAATTCTGTTCTCTATTCCTTCGGATGTTTTTTTTTTTTAAGTACGTCTATTTATTTTCCCTGGCAGTTGGTTTTCTTTTACCTACTTTAATTTTAATTCAATACACATCAACTAATGAGTTTCTAAACGAATAATTAAAACATTTAACTTACATGATCAAATTTAACAGAAAATTCAGTTCAGTGGATCTCGATTGTTTGTCTATAATAAAGCTACGAGATCCCGCTAAAAAGTTTGTCTTTCTTGTGGTATTTTTTGTAAATATTGGGTTGGCCAGAAAGTTCGTGCCGATTTTTAATGGCAATTAAATCACAAAAATATGCCCTTACATACTTTTTAAACTAAATATGAACCATTTTGTTGCACAACCTTTCTACACTTTTCCTTCAACTTTCTGTCTTCCAAGAATGTCACTGGTTTCTTGACAAAGATCTCATTAAGCCATTTTTTATGTCATCCAAAGAATTATTTTTTTTATCATTGAGATTAGTTTAAGGAACGTGAATAAATGAAAATCCGAAGGATCAATGTCTAGTGAATATGACGGGAAGGGTAAAGCATCCTAGCCAAGCTGCAGCAATTTTTTTGCCGCGTAACCAAAGAAACGTGAGGTCTGGCATTATCCTATAGAAACAATACTTTTCCTGTTCACCAATTTTAGTGTTTTTCTTGAATTGCTGTCCTGAATTAGTCCCGTTGCAAGCAGTACCTTTCAGTATCAATTGACTGGTTACTTAGTAGAAACTCAGAATACAGGAGTCTTTTCCGATACTACCAGATACACAATATGATTTTCTTAGGATGAAGACCCGTTTTTGAGGTGGCTAAAGTTAGCTCATGTCACTTATCCCAGTGTCTTTTTCGCTGAACATTGTTATAAGCAATACATTTCTCATCACCCGTCACAATTTGCTTAAAAACAGTGTGCATTTTCATTGAGTTTATGCAACAAACCACAAATCGAAATGCGATCTAAAAGATTCTTTTCACTCAGATCATGTAAAGCTAAGTCCTTATAGGTGTTGGATTTTGATAAATTTAGTGTTTCTAACAATTCTCGCATTATTTAAAGCAGGTTATTCCCAATCAATTTTTTGATTTGGTCGTCATCAGTAATCATTGCTCTGCCTGCATGTTCTTCATCAATAAAGCGACAATCACCAACTCTAAACTTAACGAACCACTTCCGTACAGTTCTGTCAGCTATAGCACTTTCAACGTGCACAGCACACTTCTTTTTTGTTGTTGGTGAGGCATTTTTGCTTTTACGGTAATAAAAATGCATCAACTGTCTAAAAAGCGCTTTATATCTTCCATTTACGTAAGGATTCAAAATTGACACGAATTAAGTAATTTGAAACTTTCTTTCTCAAGAGGTAGTTTGAAATGTGCTCTAATCGGAAATGTAAACATATTATATGTGTCAATAAATTTGTCGTGTTGGAACATGAACAACTAAAAATTTGCATGAACTTTTCGGATAACCTTATATTAAGAGGAAAGATCAAGGTATTTATTATTATTATTATTATTATTATTATTATTATTATTATATTAATCTTCTTTAGTTCTTTATATCACGTTCGAAATTTTGGTTAAAAATTTTGTTTTTCTTTCGTCAGCGGGTGGGATAAAAATTAGATTCTGTGGTAAAAAAATTGTTTTGAAAATTTTTGCAAAAATCAAATAACTGTCGGATTTTAATTAAATTTTCAGAACTTATTCACAAACGAATGAAATTATTTTTTTAAGTATGTTAAGATAAAATATTAGCACATTAAGGTCGAAAGTACGACATAAAAATCCGAAGAGGCATTGGAATAGCGAAAAATGCCTCCCAGAATCTCAGCAAAGTGTTAAAATATGAAAGAAAAATTTGATGATAAGTTACGTCAGATGTTTCTCCCTGCGTTTGGTAAGTACTAACCCTAATTGCTTGTGAATAGCACATGCTGTAAGAGCTGCGATGTCCACCGTTTTTCACTGAGAATATAAAACGGCATTACAAACCTTACTCACCGAAATCTGTTCTGCTGCAAGGACAATTTTCCTTGCGGCAGAACATTCTGTTTGCAAAAGCACATCTCAGGGGCTTCTGGTCTCTTGTATGAAGAAGAGACTCTAAGAAATCAAAGAGCCGAGTTCGAATTCTAGTTGAATTCGTTGCATTCACTTACGCGGGAAGACCCTTAAGAAAGGTATTAATCCGTCTCTACCCTCCAGCTATTGGCCAAATAACAGGACATTTGATTCTATAGCCTTGTTTGGCAACCAGCCTACCACAGAAAGTGATGGCAACCTGCTGTGGGAGAATCGTCTGCCCAGACAGTCATGAATCTGTCAAGACATGATCATTCAACCGTGTATCACGTATGGCACTTAACTAATTGGCTATGGGCTAATTTCATTATTATTTTTATTCCTCTGACTAGATAAGAGTAGATAGGTTCGCCTGTCGTCCGGTTCACACTCCTCCCCAGTTTTTGAACAGGAGTAAAGATTTATCCCTTCTTTTCTGCTGAGAATTTGTTTTCCGGTTCCTTCTAAACTTTGCTTCCACATTTTATTTCTAACGTTTCCAATTGAGCTCTGAAATGTTATTCACTAATTAAATTATGCCCTCTTAAAATCTAAAGTTAGCAGTTATCTTTCCTGAATAGTCCCAAGAACTTCACTTCTTGTCCTTTCTTACATTAATACAAACCCACAGATTAGCCCTCTACCACTACAATGATGCACACTACTTCGAATGTCTCTTCACCTTTGTATTCGATGAACATAGGGGAAAAAAGGATAAAACCTTTCAGGAACAGACAGTTTCTTTAACCCAAAGTGAGCAAGTAAATTAGTTTTGAAAAAGGTGTGCAAGCTTCTATTTCTAAGCGATTCTTCTAGATCCAAAGCAGAGTCCCAAATATTTAGCCTAGTGTACACGGAAAAGGTAGTCGTGGAGAGCTAATATCGTCGTGAAGGGAAACGGAGCAAAAATAATACTTCAAGAGGTAAGATGTTAACTTTAAAAGAAGAAAGCTGAGGAAAATAAGAACAGCTAAAACGCTTGTCTGCGAAATGACAATTCTTTCTCTAATCTGTCAATGATCTGCCCGCGTTTCGTTCTTAACCGCCTTTTGGGTATCAGGGTTGATTCAGTAGAGAGTGTCTGGCTGGTGCGCGTGACAGAACGTCCCTCGGGAGAGAGTCGAGGAAGGGCGACTGACAAACTTCCCCTTTTAGAAATGTCATGGCCGATCTGTTTATTACTTCTGTGTTCGCTCCGAGGTGCTGTGTATTGCTTAAGGTCATGATTTTAGTTCAAATCCCCTCTTCTCCTTCCGCTTGTCTGTTTTATTGTGTCTGCTTTCTTTTCTCCGTGTCTGTCTATATAAAAATTGATTTCGTTCCGTCTATCTATTGGACTGTCTGTCAATCAACCCTTTTAACAAAGTTTTTTTTTCTAATATTTCCTTGATTACGGATATGGATGCAGCTCAGATGGTCGAGCAATGAACTATCGACCTAGTGAAAAGAGACTGTTTCTTTACTGAAAGTCAAACAAACGAAAGAAATTTAACTTTTTCGAAGGGCTGTCATGTCTGTAAAATCTTTGTAAAATCTCGGATGGTTTTCTATTTATTGTTTGCATGATTTTTATGCTGGAGATTTAGGAGAGTTTAGGAAAGGAAAGTTTGTTATGCTGTATTATATTCTTAGAGAAAAACGGTGAACGTCGCAGCGCCTACAGCACGTGGAATTCACAAACAATTAGGCTTGTTGTGGTCCAGTGGATATCGGCTCGGAACGGGGAGCCGAGTTCGAATTCCAGTTGAATTCATTGCATTCACTTACGCGCAAATACACTTGGGAAAGGTATTAATCCGTCTCTTCCTTCCAGTTATGGATTAAATAACAGGCAATAGCAGCACAATGTGGTATACGAACTGAGAGAATGACAGTGATCTACACAAAATGGAATAATTTCATATCCAACAGAAAAAAAACACGCAGTGTTGTACTTTCATTCCGACTATATGTGGTCAGCAGTGGCAATTGTAGAACTCTGAATGTGAGGGAGTCCTTTTAGGGGCCGAGATTTTTCTGAGGAGGAAGGAGTCAAATACAAGCAGCGTCTTTATTTTCATACTACACCACTATCGTATCTACAACTTAAGAATGAGTTTGAGTATAACTATGTTATTTCACCAAATTAAACGGAATAACTTTTCATTCATAGTAATCGAGTTCCATTCTAATCTTGCCCTCTTTTCCACTCTCAAGCAGTTGGAACACAAGAAAGGTTAATTTCAAAACAAAATCAAAGGGTTAATACTAGCAGAATACTAGCAGAACAGTGTGATTTGTCTGCTCTGATTTTTTTCCTGTACATAACTTTTTGAAGCACAAAAATTAAATGCGAGAAAAAAAAATGGGGACATTATTTTTAATTAACTTCTCCCTTCAGATATGAAAATATGACTAACAACATGTCTGTTTGTATCTATTTGGTTGTTTTAGTTTGTTTTTCTTCCAAACTGGTCTCTGTATGTGCCCTTAAAAAGCTAAATGAAAAAGAAAAGGCAGAGGTAAAAGTGATGAAGATCAAATCTTATTAAAATCAGAGATCAGTTTCATAAATTTTTTAAGCTTAAGAGTCGGGGGAAAACGAGGGGACACCTAAAATTCTAGGGAGCCCTGGCTATTTCTACCTCCCATGTAGAATCGCCACTGGTGGTCAACCTGTCACACATAAACAATTTTAATATAAAAAACAATAAATTTGTATTTCATTCTGACCTGTAGACATGTACATAACACACGAAATCAATGCACACAAACATACACACAAATATTTTCTTCTAACGATTTGAAAACCAGAATTCTTTCTTAAATAAATAAATATGTTAAAAACTCTACATAAAAAATCGAGATTACTCGTGCAGAGTATGCATTTCTTCAGAGAATTTGTACTGAACCCTTCATTAATCTGCGAAATTAATAAAGCAGGGTAAAGCGGAGTACAAAGTAACATGAGATAAAAAAAAATAAACAGATTTAAGTATGAATTTAGAATTTCAAACGGAAATAGACTCTAGCCAAGACACGGAGCAGAGTACAAGAAACTTCACAGGGAGATAAGGAACAAATGCAGACAAGCCAAAGAGGAATGGCTCAACAACAAATGCGCAGAAGTAGAGAGACTGAGCAGGACCAACAAAGCAGAGATGCATAGAGATAAGAGAACAGGCAAAAAACCTGCTCCTCAACAGGATGCATAAAACCCAAGGAAGGGACAATCATATTAGAGAAAGTGGAAATACTCCAGCAATAGGAAGAATATATAAAGGATCTTTTTTGCGACAAGAGAAAACAACCGAGAATACACAAGGAGATGGATGGAACGGAAATACTAAAATCCAAAGTGGAAGCTGTAATGGCCAAAATGAACAGAAACAAAGCACCTGGCCCAGACGGCATAGTGATAGAGCTGCTGACAGCCTTAGAAGAATATGGCATAGAAAAGATTACCGACATAATAAACAAAATTTATAGCAGCGGAATAATACCAGACGACCTATGCAAGTCGATATTTATAGCACTGCCGAAGAAACCTGGTGCAAACGAGTGCGAACTACACAGAACTATCAGCTTAATGAGTCACATTACAAAACTGATTGTCAGAATCCTGATGAATAGAGCGAGAAGCAGAATCAGGCCAGAGATAGGGCAGGAACAGTGCGGGTTAGTCAAAGACACTGGAACAAGGAACGCCATATTCATGATTAGGATGCTCTCTGAAAGGGCATTACAAATGAAGAAAGACTTATACCTATGCTTCATTGACTACGCAAAAGCATTCGACAAGATACAACACAAAGAATTGATGGAGATGCTCGGCAGCCTCGACATTTTCGGGAAAGACATAAGAATAATCAAGAATCTCTACTGGCAGCAAACGGCCTGCATACGGACAGGTAACGATCTCAGTAGATACACAAAGATAGAAAAAGGCGTAAGACAAGGATGTGTCTTTTCACCGGATCTGTTCAACCTATACAGCGAGAATATTTTGTGAACCCTAGATGACACGCCAGAATTTGTTATTGGAGGCCACAACCTGAACAACATAAGGTATGCGGACGATACAGTGCTGATTGCGGACACGGAAAGGAAATTACAAGACCTCATACAGAAAGTAGCAGTGGAGAGTGACAAAAATAACTTTAAGAAAAATAAACTTGAAGAAAACTGAGTGGATGGTCATCAGCAAAAGATACAACCCAAAATGCCAAATACAGGTGGGATATATCAGAATCAAGCAAGTACTAAAATTTAAGTACCTAGGAAGTGTTCTAACAGGAGATGGAAAGTGCGACACGGAGATCCGAAGGCGAATTGGCATGGCAAAGGACGCATTCCAAATGATGAGCAAAATACTAACACACAGGAAAATCTCAATAGAAACAAAGAAAATAGTGCTGGACTGCTACGTGATGTCAGTTCTTCAATACGGCAGTGAATGCTGGACAATATCATCGAAAATGAGAACAAAACTGGAAGCGGCCGAAATGTGGTTCTACAGAAGGATGCTACGGATATCGTGGACTGAGCATGCAAGCAACGATGAGGTGTTGGAAAGAATGGCAACAAAAAGGAAATTGATACTGAGCATCAGGAAGAGACAACTGAAGTTCCTGGGACACGCAATGAGGAAGGAGAGTCTGGAGAACCTGATACTGACTGATCAGATACAAGGAAAGAGAGACAGAGGAAGGCAGCGTATAACATATTTGCAGGGCCTGATCAGGTGAATGACGGAACGGGGTTTGCCAGGAGTAACAGGAGCAAACATACTAAGAGCCACAATGGATAGGAAGACATGGAGAACCATGATTGCCTACGTCCTGAAGGGACAGGGCACATAGAAGAAGAAGACTACTGCTGTCTGAAATTTGAACCTCAGATACCACTTGTCCTGTTATCAATTTTTCAGTTTGTTTCGAATTGTTAGTGTTTCTGTTTAGAAAGTATTTTCCTTGTCTATATATTTTCTTTCAAACTAAATTTCTTTATCCATTTCCGCTTTTGTTATTTGTTTCGTTTTTTTTTACGGTGTATTTCCTAAAGAAAAGGATAAAGCGCGTAATTTTACTTAGAGACCGGCGGTCAATCACAGCTTCGTGCATAAAATCAATGTATATATGCATTTTTGATGACAATGAAATTCCAGAATAGGCCATCACTGTTCGCGTGTTCTTTATTTTAAATTTTTAAATAACTTTATAAAAGAATAAAATTTAACCCAGATGTGATTCTAAAAAATAGCGGTAATATTGATGTTTGCAATATTACCAGAATCACACGTGTGTTGACTTAGCTCGTCAGACAGATCCGGGATATTTGTTGTCGTGACCGCTGTCAAAATTGTAACCATGGTTACGAGTTCACCACTCAGCTTCCGATATAATCCAGCACCGCGAAGGCGAGAAAATGGAATGGAATGGTGAATAGAAAAGAAAAAAGAAACAAGATTGATGGTGGTGGGGAGACAAATGCTTTAAACGATAGGTGTTGGCCTGAAAGGACAAACTGATCGACATTCAAGCAGATTAGAACAACCGATTGGACTAACCTAGTTTGGTATCACCGATGACCCGAGCACATGCACTCACATTTAAGCAGGCACATAGCGAAAAATTATATATGTATGTTACGTTCTCCTGTTTTTTTTCTTCATCTTCCTTTAAATGTGTCATTCGCAGAAAATGGCTTTTGCATTCTTAAACTAAGAATTCACCGAATGACGTTACTTAGCCATCAAGATAGCTTTTCAAAATGTCTGTCTATCTTCCTTCACTTTATGATATACAAGTTCGTTTTTGTTATAATTTTTTCATATATGGGCATGTGTATTGGTTTTCTTATGAGTTTGGTAGGTTGGGTGCCCTCTATATTTTGTCGTTGACTTAGCATGTTGGTTGCTGCATTAATGTTCTTTGTCGCACAAACGTATTTATGGCATAGAATATTTATTATGTGCTTTGCGGTGCAATAAATATCGACTCGGAATGAGAGAGCCGAGTTCGAATTCTAGTCGAATTCGTTTCATTCACTGACGTACAAATATCCTTAGTTAATAAGCCATCTGTTCTCCCTACAGCTATAAGTTGAATAGCAGAACAAATTGGGTTCTATAGCCTTAGTTGGCAACTGGTCTACTTACAGAAAGTAATGGCAACCTACTGCGAGAAAATATTCTGCCTAGTAAGTCATGTCTCGAAAGATACGTGATCGCCCAAGCGTGAATTACTCATGGCAATTAACTGACTGATATTTATTATATGCGTTGTGGTGCAATGGATATCGGCTCGGAATGAGTAATCGGAGGCTCGAGAACAAATTCCCGTTGAATTTGTTGCATTCACTTACGCACAAATACCCTTTGGGAAAGGTATCAATCCATCTCTTCTCTCTCCAGTTTTGGGTTTCTCAGCCTTGGTTAGCAACCATTCCACCACAGAAAGAACTGGCGACCAACAGCGGGAAAACCTTCTTCCTAGTCAGTCATGGCTCGAAAGAGACATGATCGCCCAAGAGTGTATAACAAATTAATAAAATACTTAATAGACGCTTTAACATAAATATTACCTCAGTTAAAATAATTTCAAGTAATTGTGTTTCCTTTAATATAAACGTTATATTTCGTGGGTACAGGTGTTTGGGCTAAAATCTTTTTGTTGTTGATTTTAACATTAAAATTAATGCCGACCGGCTTAGAGATGAAAAGTCATAACATAAAATATTCGACTTCTGGCAGGAAACGAACATGTATTCACTTTTAGTCACTGAAGGGAACCCAATTAATATTTATATGAAGTCTGTTTTTAGATTAACCGTGAGTTTGTTAGCAAAATTTGGTAAAAATCTTTTACTATTTCAAAATAAATTAATTTAACACATCCGCAAGCTTAACAAAATAATAACAGCAATAATTTTATATACAAGGTTCAAACAAAACAATTGTGATACTCAATAGGATGTTAAGTTAATGTAATTTAAAGTTGGTTGGTAACGACAAGTTTTGAGTGTAATAAATGCTCTTTTCAGAGGTTTGAGTTTTTTTAAAAATGTATGTATGCATGTACGAGGAAAGAGAGAGGGAGAGAGAAAGAGAGCGGGAGAGAGATGATATATTCATAAAGAAAAAGAGATATTATTTACATACTCAGAAAGAGAGGTGGAGCTCGTGTTCTTGGATGTAAGCTTGTAGGTGGAAATGGGGAAAGCGATCGAAAAGTGTCCCTTTGAAGTCGCATGTAGCTGAAACGGAGTTCTGAGAGAATGTTGAATGTTTCGTTGTCAACTTCCTTTATATTTCTTTCCATATGCTCCGGGTTTAATAAATTCTTTATACTACGATGGACCGCAAAGGAAAAAAATGATTTTGAATTTTACAAAATCGAAGATACAAGCATCGTTTCTTGTGTGGCTATATGTGCCCACATCACTTTCATGCTAAGTGTACTTGACATTAAGCTAAGGAAACCCATCACAGCAAATCAAGTCTCAATTGTCCAATTTAAGAAATGTACATCTCTCGTTGGGCGGTGTGGCATTTACTTTAATAATAATTTCATTCTTGAGAGGGGTAAACAGGAATTGCATTGTATAAAATATAGTTTAACATGCAATAATATTTAAGTAAATTTGATTTCAAAATCCATAAAGACAGATTATTTAATCAATATCAGTCATTAAGATACTGCTACGGAAAGGCAGATTTTCAAGAAATGAGAGTTCGAATATGGTTAACTCTTTATACTTTTGATGCACGTTGCTTACTTTATGATTGTAGTATAACGATTTGGCGATTGCAATAAAATGCAGCAGAAATAAAATGAAGGAAAGACTAGTCAAAATTTACTACTAATTGACAATGAATCAGATTTAGGTACCTCCACTCATTTTTTCTAAGTTTCTCATTTTTTCTAAGTTATATTCAAGCTTTAAAATTAGCTTTAATTGAAAGCCAACGGATTAAATTTACTAATTTCAGTAAGCAAAATACCCTGGTGTATTTTAAACCGAAATTATATTGATCGGAATCAAGATTTTTTTAAATTTTTTAAAAAATTTTAAAAATTTCAAAATTTCCGCCATTTTTCATCGATTGTAAACAGAAGCCAATTCTCGGTTTTTTTAAATCTTACAAAAATGAAATACACCTCACTGACACATTATTTTCTTCAAATTACCAATTTAAACTTACTTTAGGTTGAATTGAAACAAGAATTACTTGCTTACTGTTTGGAAAATGTTTCAAAAAGCATTCCTCAATTACGGTAGCCTTGTTATCTTCAGCTGTCAACACCTATCAGGAGGCCATGATGAATGATTTACAGCAGCTGGCAAAAAGTATGGAAGACGAATTTGGTATAAAAAGGTTTATATACGGATTTTTTTTTTTCATGTAAGGGACGACAACCCTTGAATCACGTGACCTTTTACGGCCACCCGTACAAACAAAAAACGGGAAATCAACATGCAGAAAATTAAAATGTTTTAATTATTTTACAAAAAAGAAGCACCCCTTTTTAGAGTAAGTGTTTAAATTTTTCGATTAATAAATATATTTGCCACACATTAATTAAAAAAAATCTGAGAGACCTATGAGGAGGAAATTTTAAAAGACTTATGAAAGTTTTTTTTTTAATCATATCACTCCGGGCAAGGCGGTAACGCCACTGA
Source organism: Ascarosepion bandense (assembly GCA_037127315.1). NCBI lineage: Eukaryota > Metazoa > Mollusca > Cephalopoda > Sepiida > Sepiidae > Ascarosepion > Ascarosepion bandense. Next base: position 14,548 of record JBBBDQ010028937.1, read on the forward strand.
TGTGCAGGGGGCTACGTAAGAGTGAAAAGATTGGAAAAGAGAAAACCGGAAACCACATCCTAAACAGGGAACAAGGGATGAGCCTCTTCACCTGTTCAATAGACGTGGGTGGAGTGTGAACCGGGTGATAGTTTAGTCTATCTACTCCAATTGAAAAATAAATAAAAAATAGGGTGGTGAACTTAAAGTCCGACAACTACAGAAGTTTTTGCCAATTTAAAAAAAAAAAGAAAAGAAAAACCTTCAATTAGGCATAGGACTTTTAAAATTAAGCAAGAGAAAATACAAAAATGACTTTGAGAATATTTTAAAGAAAGTTGCAAACCATCCCAGACACGTTACTGCCAGTCAGCTAAAAAATAATTTAACTTTTGGTCAGTCCACGTGATACAGAGTGAGGGTCGGTTGTCAACTGTAGCCAGTATCTGTACATCAGAGGGGTCGAGGAACTAAAATCAACAGCCCGTTAAAAACAGATAATCTAAAGGCCGGTACGGAAAAAAAGAAACAGAGACAAGTAATCCGGCAACCAGAGAAATTTTGCCAATAAAAAAAAAAAACATTGGGCATGGAGAGTTGGAAAGTCTTAAAATTAAGCAAAAGAAAAGCAGGTTAAGTACAATCTATTCCAATTCCAAAAGAAAATCAAATTAAAAAATTTACTAAGTTTTAACTTAGTATAAGTTGAAATCAAACTTAAGAGCCAAAATACTTTACAATAGTAACTTGCAAAATACTAGCAATGGCAAAAACATTTAAAACTAAAACATTTCAAAAATTAAAACAAATAAATAAATAAAAAGGACAGACAAAAGACATATATATGTGTGTGTGTGTGTGTGTGTGTGTGTGTGTGTGTGTGTGTGTGTGTGTGTGTGTGTGTGCGTTGACCGATAATAGGATTTGGCTTTTTTGCAACTTTGTTAAATTGATAGTGGGTACCGTTTTACGATCTGATGATATCTGTCTGCTTTAATTTATGGTTTATATATGTGCGCATTAACCAATAACATGATTTGGCATTTTCGCACCTCTGTCAGAGTGGTAGTGGGCGTCATTTTACGACTTGGAATTATATCTATCTTCTTTAATTAAAGGCATATGTATTGCTACATTTTTAAGCAAATGAATGGCAGTGCTGAGTTTGGGAGAGATACCAAGAGGAATGATATTAAAAGCGACAAGAGATGGGCAAATGGATGTCCAAGATCACTTACGTCCTGAAAAAACATGGCACATGAAGAGGAATAATTTCAAATGATCTTATGAATATTTTATGAGTGTTTTTTTTTCCAACAACCAATTTTTATTTATAGATAAAATAAAATTCATTTAATTTCATCGCCTTGATAAAGTCCATCAGTGGACAAAATGTGTAAGTGAAAATCTGGTTTTTGTCATCTTCTTTATATATATATATATATATGAAAAAATATCATTTTAAGGTAAACTATATTTAGGAGCAAAATGGCTTAGGGTCAGAGAAAAAGTGTATATAAATGTAAATTTGGACACTGAGGTCAATAGCAAGCAGCACCAGTTTATTTCATGCTTGAACACAATCTTCAAGCATGATGTTTATCTCAGAGTCCAATTTTACACACACATGCATTATATATATACATTTCTATAAACACCCAACCATGACCCAGAAAAAATAAACTGTCATGTGACGAAACATTACAAAGACATTAAAGGTCAACACAACAAAAGAGACTATCTCAATTAAATAAATTTTTTAAAAAATCTTTAAAAAATCTAAAAAAAATCAAACAACTACACAAAAATCAACCAATCACAAACAAGACCACTCTCACAAAATTCGCACCATTAATACGGCCTCCATTATTTTAGTTTTTTTTTTTTCTTACATGCTAAAAATGACTAAAATAATACACTGTGTACTAATAGCTTAGAGGTAGAATCTCCAGCTGATGTCAAATCAGTCAGATTTTAATCCTATCTGGAAGCAATTGGATGTCTAACTGTACTGATGATCTGTGATACAGCAAAACAGGACTGTCTGTGAATGACTATATATATATATATATATATATATATATATATATATATATATATATATGCACACACACACACAGCTAGGATGGCGTCTCAAGCGTTGAATGGTAACTTTACCCTTCCTAGAGATGGTGTCTCAATCCCAGTGCACTACAGTCAGTGTCTGAGTTGGGCATCTGAAAGTGCATCCAGCCTTGTAAAACCTTACCTCAAATCATGATGACACATCTCAGTATGTTGAGAGGTAGACTGAGATTTGCTGGCAATAGAAAACCTTCTGTCTTAAATAGCAAGTATAAAGCTCAGCTCTTTGTGCCTCTATCAATACAGAGAAATGTATATCATAACTTACTGTGGCCCAAACTTAGGTCTCTTTCCAGCAATGATCTCATCAATAATTCCGTTTATGTCATCCACAGTTAACTCTTCATAATAATCATCATTTTTTAGAAATTAATTAATAAAAATTAAAATAAAATAATAAAAAATAAAAACAATTCATTACTAACGGAATTTTTTTTTCTATTCAGACTATGATATAATTTTAATTTATGTTTATAAAAGCAATTAAAAGTTTATCCAAATAAAAAATGGCATAGTTTTATTGCATTTTGTTTTCCTATTTCGGAGCAGATTTTCTAAAAAGTGGCAGGTTTTGAAGAAGAAAAAAAACAGTTGATTTGCATTCCCCAATGACTCCTGAATTTAATTTTAACTATCTATATGTTGAGACCTAGTCGCATTTTTCGACATTTCTGGAAATTAATTGGTGCGGGGGTAACTTATTTTAAAAAAATATTTTGACAAATATTTTCTAAAAATAATTATTTCAAAACTGGTTTCAGTCAATTATGAATAAGTCCTGAAATTTTCATCAAAACGGACGATTATTTGATTTTTTCAAGAATTTCAAAATTAATGTGTCTTTCACAGTCAAAAAATAATATCGCATAATATTACGTTTTGACGTAATAAAATCTAGCGTCAATTTATCGCTTGTACTGACGAGAGAAAAAAATTTTCTTCCACTAAATGAGCTTGTTAGAACCTGTTAGAACAATTTTAAAAATTTGTAAAAATAATTAAAAAACACTTTGACCTATCCTCTTTATGATAGCATAAACATTTTGCCGAGAAAACTTTGTTTTTATTTAGTTTGAGGCATTTTCCTTCAGACTATGCTGCTTTTTCCAGCGAAAAATACCTACATATTTTAAATTTGGAGATTTTTTTATCAATAAAATTAAAATGATTAGTGGTATGGAGAAAAGAAAATGCCCCGAGTATTATGAACGGTGCAAACGAAAACCACACGATTTTTATATAGGTGTGAAATTTGAGAGAAATTTACATTTATTAAATGACATGAAACGTAATAACAATGCAGAATACTAAATTTATTTTTTAAAAAAAGCTTGCACAAAATTTGTGCGCCTAACAATTAGGCAAGATAACAAATTCTAATTAGAATTCTGTTGGGTTCATAGGAAGCAACAACTATAATTATTATAAGCTAAATGGGCACTTATTTCAATTCACTCGACTGTCGAAAGGCGTTGAGAATGTTGACGATTCATTGCTGTTTCCAGAAATGAAATAAATCTTGTATTTTCATGAAAGGTTCAAAATCAGTTAAACCTCTAATTCGGTGATAATCTTTCACAAATAAATATAAAAAGTTAATCATATATATATATATATATATATATATATATATATATATATATGAATTACTTGAGACCTCTCTTTTTTTTGCTTTTATTTCTTTTCTTTTTTCTATTCTTTTATTTGTCTTTTATCTTCTTACTTTTCGTCGTCGTCTTTTAGTTTTTCTTTTGTTCATACCCCAGAACCAACCAACGTCTTCCTCATCAATGTAGAAAAAACTTCTTTTTCTTCTTCTTCGTGCGCCTAACAATTAGGCAAGATAACAAGTTATAATTACAATTCTGTTGGGTTCATACGAAGCAACAATTATAATTATTATAAGTCAAATGGGCACTCATTTTAACTGTCGAAAGGCGTTGAGGATGTTGATGATTCATTGCCGTCTCCAAAAAGGAGATAAATCATCGTCATCTTCTTCTTTTTCTTCTTTTTCTTGTGAAAGACAAACCCCTTCTCCAATAATTCTTAAAAAGCCACGAATCGGTTAAAAAACGGAAGCAAAATTTAAAACTAAGGCTTATGACAAATATGTATCTTTTTTCTTTTTTAACTACGGTTGCTCGCAAACTGTTTTCAGACCAAAAGACCTCTCCTGTACAAATTTTGAAAAACAAATTTCATACATGTATTTTTTGATAAAGCGTCAGTTTTCATTTTGATGTTCTTTTTACATGAAATTAAACTTCACATATACAAAGTTTTACACATCAAATTTTATTCAAGCAAAATTTTACTGTCTGGATTCATTATAACAGCTTTTTATGAAAGAATACGTGTTAGTAAATTTCTTATTTTAGTAAATGTCTTACAAATAGGATGTGCGTTGTGGTACAGTGGATATCGGCTCGGAACGAAAAACCGGGGAGCTGATTTCGAATTCCAGTTGAATCTATTGTATTCACTTACGCGCAAATACCCTTGGGAAAGGTATTAATCCGTCTCTTCCTTCCAGTTATGGGTTAAATAGCAGGACAGATTGGGTTCTATAGCCTTGGTCGGCAACCAGTGTACCGCAGAAAGCAATGGCAAACTACTGCGGGATATCTTCTGCCCAGTCAGTCATGTCTCTTTCGATACATGATCGCCCAAGCGTGTATCACGTATGGCACTTAACTGAGTGACTTATAAATATCTTACCTCTAAACAAAGCCTTAGAAACAAAACTAGTCTATTGCATTTTTGACCCTTTAATTATTTTTATATAAGTTTACATTTATTTTTTATTATATAAATGTTTATACTACAATCTATGCAAGTTACTGTCACTTTATCGCAGGAACCTTCACTCATTTTCGAAATCTAAATTTTAAATTGAATTTTTAAAAGTATAAAAGTTTTCTTGAAACGTTTATTTTAGTTTTAATTGAAAGCTAAATGATTAAATTTACTATTTCCAGTAAGCAAACTACACTGGCATATTTCAGACAGGAATTATATTGATTTGAATCTAAAACTTTTCAATTTTTTTTAATATTTCAATTTTTCGGACATTTTTAAGCGATCTACATATTTATAAACGAAAGTTAATTCTTGGTTTTGAAAATCTTGCAAAAATAAAATATATCTATCTGTGACACATTATTTTTAGAAAATTACCAAATTTAATGATAACTTAATCTTATTTACACTAATATTCCTTATTCAGAGAATGAAATTTAGAACAAAACTATTTCATTAACACAGAGTTCAACTTTCTGACCTTTCCACTGTATTTGTTGACAGATCTGACACATGCAAGATAAGTGTATGGCGATCACAAGTACAATAATTATACAATTGTCTTTACTGTGAGGGGAAGAAACTCTGAATCACATGACTTTTTAATTTACACGTAGAAATTATGATACAAAAAAACTTCAAATACACACAAAATTTTAAAATTATTCTAAAAATTGGAAGGCACGACGATTTGTATTAAACTTTTTAATTTTCGATTAGTAAATATAATCTTCGCTTAATAAGTTTTTAAACTAACCTCAACAAATCTTTGAAGTATTTAAAAAAATTAAATCTTTTTAAATTATAATTTTAACAAATGAAAACAATTCTTTTAAAATTTCATTATTAATTGAAAAAAAATTCTTCAGATTATGGTGTCCTTAATTTATATTATTTATTCAAGTAATTAAAAACTTATCAAATTAAATAATGTCATAGCTACATTGCATTTTTTATTTTATTATCAGGAGCAGATTTTCAGAAATAAGGGCAGTTTTTAAATAAAAATAGACTGTTTCCTTCCTGGTTAATTGGTTGGTTTGGGTGAACGTGTTTTGTTTTGTTATGTTTTGTTTTTGCTTTTTCCTGTTTTTAATTGAAATCTTCCCTCACTTGTCAAATGAATATTTCAACAAATTTCGCAGAATCTTTTCCGATGAGAATTACTCTGATTGTCTCGCGTGTTATCCACCAAACACAATATTGCTTAACTTTTGAGTTGCAAATATAAAGACAATACTCCATACGCAATTCAAACACTTATGAATAAACCCTCATGCCTTAAAAGGCATAAAAATCACTCTAACTCGCCTTTGCGTGCACAAATTCTTGATAAGATTCATTTTTCTTGTTCGAACAGATGAAGTTATTTCCCCGTTCCCACAACCTTTAAGTCACTCACCACACGTCTATTTTGTCATCGGTAACGGAAGCTGGCTATTACTATTCCGCTGAATGTATTAACTGGTCGAAGGGTGGTAATCCAAGTCTCTTTGGCTGATTTCTCAATCATCCACGTTTTGTTTTTACTTCTGTCTTCAAATTACAAGCAAATCTTCTACCAATCTCTTTACTGTCCGAAACGTAGAATCATTTTCGATAGCTTCAATCTTGTATTACTGGTCATTTCGACCATTTCTAAGATCGCATTTACAGTGTCCATCTTTATAGATCGTGACAAGGACTTACTGTTTTTGTTTGGTCAGCTGTTTCACTGACGAAATGAGTTTTGCTTTTCAGGTCTTCTTAGATTTTTAAGCTAGAGCTGGACAGTAGATAAAAGCATTGAATTTCGACAGGTCTGTGATTATCACTTGCTGCTCGATACGCAAGACATGTTGACTTTAAGCTTTGATTTCAAAACAAATTTAGAATTTCCACCTGATCGAAAGTAGCTGAGATCATAAATGCCACAACTCCGCGCCGTTGTTCAACGCGATCTCCATAATCCTTTTATTCTCTTTTTTTTTTGTGGCTATTTAATGAGTGCTTTGCCAGGCCCATATATGATTCTGAATTCAGTATTTTCTTTCTCCTAGAATAATTTACAAACACGGCTAGGGTCTACCGTGCTATTTAACCCAAAGTGCTTTTTAAATACTAACGTTCACCTAATACAAGGCCCGAAAGCTACTTTGTAGTGTTGTATGAGAGTAAGAAAAGGCAAGAAGCGAAGTTCATGTGGTTATACAGGAAAGATAACACTTGATCCTACACTTGAAGAGGTCAAGATTGTAGTGATTAGGAAAACATATTGGGAAGGAGAAGAGATTAGTTTATACTTTCTCCGAAGTGTATTTGTGCGAAAGTGAATTTCATGAATTCTGTCAGAATTCAAACTCGGCTCCGAGACGCTAACTGAGATACCAACCGAGACGTTAATCATGTATGAAAATCTTTGAAGGATAGGTGTACACGATGGTTGAGCGATAGGTGTACACGATGTTTGAAGCTTTTAGATACAAGTCTTTTGTATACAGCTACGAGCACAAAAAACAGGAACACAATAATTTGTCTCTGTACGGAAAAAAATATAGGTTTTAAAAGTGTATTGCGCCAGTATGAAAGAAATTAGATTATGTACACCCATTTTTCCAAATGTGAAGACCCGACTTTAAAAATCAGCATTTGAAATAATAAATTTTACACGAAATCGAACATTGACTGCAAGCTCATAAGTGTTTAAATGAATTACGCGAATTGTGGTGTAGTGGATATCGGCTCGGAACGCAGAATCAAGGAACAGAGTTCGAATTCCAGTTAAATTCATTGCATTCATTTACGCGCAAATACTCTTGGGAAAGGTATTAATCTGTCATCTTCTCTCCAGTTATGGGTTACAGGACAGATTGGGTTCTATAGTTTTGGTTAGCAATCAGTCTACCGCGGAAGTTAATGGTAACCTACTGCGGGATAATCTTCTGTCCAGTCAGTCATGTCTCTTTCGAGACATGATCGCCCAAGCGTGTTTCCCGTATGGCACTTAACTGACTGATATATTTGAAATTTACGAAAAACATGCTATCGTTGATGCCAGAAGTTTTAATCATCCTTGGTTTCTGTTTTAAAATATTGTGTAGGAAAATGAACCAAATTGATGGCTAAAAATATTAGTGACATCATATATATAACCACAAAACATACAGGTATATATATATATATATATATATATATATATATAATGTGGGGAGATTTATAACTCAAATGGGCAATGTTGTTTCAGTCATGCCAACTTCGAAGTTTCGTTAAGGCATTATTATGATGTTTCCCTCTTCAATGTTTTTGTTTTTCTGCTAAATTAACACGTCACTCAATAAATACCGGGCCTAACTAATAAAACAAACACTTTTAGACAAAATTCGACTTTATTCATCAACATAGTCTCCTTCTAGGGTGATACACTGATTTCAACGCTTCTCTAACAATTCGATGCGTTTTTTGCACAATGATTTGGCTTTGGCCTCAAAACACGCCTGTTTCCGATATCACTTCTTCACTGGAGTCAAATCTCTTTCTCTGGAGCATTCTTTTGAAGTCTGAAAACAGCAAGTAGTCGCTGGGGGCTAGATCTGGAGAATAGGGTGGATGTGCAAGCAATTTGAAGTACTTTTCATATAGTTTTGCTATCGTTGCGATCGACACGATGCGTTGTCTTGGTGAACGATCACTTCTTTCTTCTTCATTTGTGGCCGTATTTTGGCGATTTCTTCCTTCAAACACACCAATAATGCTATATAATATTTGCCATTGATGGTCCTTCTTTTCTCAAGGGAATTAATGAAGAAATTACCCTGCGCATCCCAAAATACGGAGGCCAAAATCTTGCCTGCTGATGTTTGCGTCTTTGGTCTTTTTGGACGGCCTTCATCTGCAGCTGTGCATTCAGCTGACTGCCGATTTAACTCCAGAGTGAAGTGGTGTTTCATCCATTGTCACATATATACGCAAAAACACCTTCTTGTTGTGTTGAAACAGTTGCAAACAACGCTCTGCATGGTCGATGCATTGTTGTTTTTGATCGACTGTGAGCAAACTCGGCACCCACTTTAAACACAGCTTTCTCATTGACAAATGTTCATGCAAAATAGTAAATACAATGCCCTCTGATATGTTCAACTCCTCTGCTATCTCACGCAACTTTAATTTACGATCAGCTAAAACGAGTTTGTGGATTTTTTCGGTGTTTTCCAGGACAACTACCGATTTTTGGGTAACCTGAGCGTTCAGCAACTTTTGTGTCTGTACGACCGCGTTTAAAGTCAGCATACCACCTCTTAACCGTTGTTTCCGACGAAACAGAGTCCGAATAATACTTATCAAGCCATTACTTTGCTTGAACAGAAAGCAATGCATTGTTTTGAAAATTTGCAACAGTAGTTTCACTTCAAGTAAACTAATAATCCGATTGCGCCCAAATTTTGTCACGTGCCATTTAAAGGTTAGTACTTTATATATATATATGTGTGTGTGTGTGTGTGTGTGTGTGTGTGTGTGTGTGTGTTTGTGTGTGTGTGTGTTTGTATATATATATATATATATACAGGATATATAGACTAAACTATCGCCCGGTTCACACTCCACCCACATCTATTGAACAGGTGAAGAGGCTCATCCCTTTTTTCCTGTTTAGGATGTGGTTTCGGGTTTTTCTTTTTTCCAACCTTTTCACTCTTTATTTTATTTTATTTTTTTTTCAATTGGAGTAGATAGACTAAACTATCGCCCGGTTCACACTCCACCCACATCTATTGAACAGGTGAAGAGGCTCATCCCTTGTTTCTTGTTTAGGATGTGGTTTCCGGTTTTTCTCTTTTCCAATCTTTTCACTCTTACGTAGCCCCCTGCACATCAGTGGGGTTTTCGCCTTGCTTGGGGTGATATGATTAAAAAAAATATATATATATATAAATACTTTTACAAACATTGGTGATGGGTTCCTCACACCAAAACAAAGACAAATGTCCATATAAAGATATGTCCGGTAATCCTTTATTTGCGAGTTACTTAAAGGAAATATATGACTTTTACTTACGGCTGCGCGAATGGTAATTGACGCGACGTTTCACGACTGTATCAGATTGCGTTTTCAAACCGAAGGCTGCTGAGTGATACAAACTTTACTGCTATTTATTGTCGCGTTGCTGAAAATGAATCTGTGGGACCACAAACTATGGATCGAAGATTCTGTCTTAGTACATTTAACTGTCTCAACCGTAAACTTTTAACTTAATAACTCAAAATCTAAGGATTTGCGGTCATTTGTTTATATGGACTTTTGCCCTTCTGGTGCCAGAAACCTGTCTCCAAAGTTTGTAAAATTATTCTTGATACACTATATATATATATATATATATATATATATATATATATATATATATATATAGTAATTTTTTATTACAATGTTTTACAGAAGCATAATATCACTACACAAAATTTTCATGTTTCAGAACAAAACTGTTCTTTTTCAGGTGATATGTCATGGTTATTTAGAAAATTAGGGAGTGGTATTTTGAGGAAATGATTTTAGGTGTGTCAAAATTGTTCATTCAGAATTAAGAATTATGTAACTATGGAGATTTAATATTTGGATTGTGAAAAGGGGCAGGATGGCTTAAATCTAGACATGTCACTTTTTAATTTTGTCTGAGTAAGATAGATAATGGGACATTAAATTTCTTAAATGAGTGGACAATAATCTTAACAGGAAGTTGGATTTTAGGTTTTTATTATTGAACAATGGATTTTTTACTCCAATTGAAGGGGATAGAATGTTTAAACTATTGTAATAACAAAATTACAATATTACGTTCTACTCTGCATCGAGCACACTTTATAAAAGCTTGAACAGTGGGTTTTTAATCTACGTGTTTTTTCACTTTTTTTGTAATATATATATAGAGAGAGAGAGACAGACAGACAGACAGACAGACAGACAGACAGAGACAGAGACAGAGAGACAGAGACAGACAGAGAGTTATCAAATGAATTGATAGATTTTTTTCAAGTGCGCAAGCCGGTAGACGAAATAAATAATGTTTAAAATAAACGGATTGTCTACTGAATTACGAGTATGCACTTAGAATAACGTTCAAAGTAATACAAATATATAGGCCTATAAAATAAAGTCGATGAATTCTTTAGAAATTACTTTGTTTACATTTTGGATACAAAACTGGGCAGATATGCCTTTTGAGAAATCTGAACGAATGAATGTGCTTTAAAAGACAAATAAAATCTTGCTTGAATATGAAGATCTTCGTAGCCGACCGACCAAAGCATACCGGATAAAACGGTGTTCCCTTCTGCAAAGAAGGATGCAGGTTACAATTCTTCCGGGGGGTAGATTTACTTCAATGAGGTTTCTCGAATGTGAATGTCCGTAGATGAAATAAATACTTTTTAGATAAACGGAGCGTATATACAAAATACGAGTATCCACTAAATATAACGGATGGATATATATATATATATATATATATATATATTAATCCGCAGACAGATCTGTTTCGCTGTATCACAGCTCATCAGTACGCTTAGACATTTTTGCTTTTTACCCAGGATTGAAACCGGACTGAATTGGCGTCAGTTGGCGAATCTACCTCTGAGCTATGGGCGCACAGTATAAGAAGGTAGACTTTTAGCGTGTGATATACATGTATTCATATGCCAGTCGTGAGAGTGTTCTAATTCATTACTGAATGAACAATACGTAGATGTTAGAGTAGCTACAGTTTTTCAAAGTCTAGCATTCTTCCAGAGTCCACAATCAGGGTGTGGGAGCGTAAAAAATTGATATTTTATCCGACATTATTTCTTATTACTATAAACATTATTCTTAGTGATTTTTAAAGAGTGAAAACAATTTTATAATAATAATAAAAATAATAATATATATATATATATATATATATATATATATATATATATATATATAATATTACGGAAAGTTCCGAAGATTAACGAAATGGGTTTAACAACCGATATATTTCATTTATTTGTTTGAGCATTATTTTAATCGAGACTCTTATTTGAGTAGATATTTTGTTTTTAATCAAACGGTATATTTATATATTTATTTCTACCGGCCTGATTATTTACGAGAAATTTTGTTACAAAACTGTGTGTCATTCGGCAGTATTTGAACGTGCGATCCCTAACAACATTGGGGAAGCCACCTATTCTTAGAGCGCTCGACCACGAATGATTCCACAGTCTAATCAAAGTTAAATCAAACCTTATATCCACAATATATGTATATATATTTGGCCAGTAATACCTCTTTTATACAAGTTTCATTAAAAACGACTTTTTTCTTGTTTTCTGCCGGGTTATGTAATTTGATAATTGTTTATTTGGGCAGCAATCCTTTTTTTATACGAATTTTTAACGAAACTCTCTCTCTCTCTCTCTCTCTCTCTCTCTCTCACACACACACACACACACACACACACACACACACACACATATATATATAGAGAGAGAGAGAGAGTGAGAGAGGGAGAGAGAGAGAGAAAGAGAAAAGAAATGGGGTACGTGTGTTTGAATAGATATTCATGTTTCGTTTTCATAGGGCTTCTATTTAACAGTGAAATTTTTAACTATCAGACTAGAAATCTGATAAAAACACCCCACTTCACTTCTCTTTAATCAGTCTTTCGCTCTCTCGGTCGGTAGATAATATATTCACTGTTAAACAAAGAAAGATAGAGAGAATGATCGGAAAAAAGAAATAGGGATATTTATTTAAATGTGTGTACCCTATTCATTATATCGTCATTTAACAAGAAATAATATTAGAATAAAATGAGGCCATTAATTACTCACACACACACACACACACACACACACACACACACACACACATATATATATATATATATATATATATATATTGGTTAAAAGCGTTAAGTACTTTGTACTTATCACAGTCGGTATTTGTATACTAGTTTTCTTAACATGTTGACTGTTTCTATTTGTAAACACGGCACCACCCAATAATTCTATTCATCTATCTCCAATCTCTCTCAGTGCTGTATACTAAGGTAAGTTTGCTATATATATATATATATATATATATAAGGTATACATATATATACCTCTTGTTTTGTTTTCATTCATTTCATTCTCTGTAATGCATATATGCATGTATGCGTATATTAGATACAAATCTGGCCTCACTCCAAGGGTCGGATGGTTGGAAACCTAACGGAGTAGAGCCTTCAGGGTCTTTATCACTCTAACCTTATTACCTCCCTTGAACAGCTGCTCAATACGAGGAGGCTATTTCCGTAATGAAGCTTGTGTGGACTTCTCTATGCCGTCCTAATGAGATCACCATTCCTCCCCGTCGAACTTTTACTGCCCAGTAAAGAGCCGCTGGCCTTTACCATCATGGTCCAGTGGACAGAAAGGACTTCGCGTTGCCACCGAGAATAAAAAGGAGCGCACCCTTTCTCCATCCAATTCTCTGATTTGGATGGTCAACCAAAATACGACCAGTTATTAGCAGTAGTAAAACAGAGTCAAAGTCAATATGGGGTCAGGGCAAATGTGAGATGACAGAGGTTAAGTAGTTCGGACATTGAATGAAAATCAATAACTTGACCAGTTCATAAATATGGAATTGTACACAAAACAATGAGAATAGAAAAAGATGAAATTGAGTAAATAAATCGAAGGGACTTGTATTTTTATTTTTTTTTCGTATGAAAAAACGATCTGGGTAAAGAATATACAAAAACGTGAAACAGTGTTAGAACCATTTTTACTGTAGACTGGCATGAGTTTGCAAACAGCTGATACTAACCAGTTTAATGGTTAAGGATAGCGGTGAGAGAAGAATTGATGTTTTCCTATCTTGTACTAGATTATTGAAATTCAATAACATTTAAGAAATCGAAAAATATAAACTCCAGAAATATAATACATATAACTCACTTTTACTCTTGTAAGAAAATAGAATTAACTTACAGTGAAACTTCGGTTATCGGTTATAAACAGTTCCAGGGTGTCGGCCGAAAATCGAAAGTCAGAAAAATTGAGGTTAGGATGATGAGGATACCATGAAGCGAGCATGAGAGCAACGACGAAGTTTTGGTGAGGATGGAAACGTAAAGGAAACTTATACTACTTAACATCAGGAAAATATAGCTGAGGTTTCTGGTACATGTAATGTGAAAAGAGGGTTTAGAGAATCTGATGCTCACAGGACCTATTAAGGAAAATAGAGACAGGGTAAAGCAACGCATGGCATATATGATGAGCTTGAGCAAATGAATGGCAGAACAGGATTTATGAGGGTAACAAGAGAAAGTCTATTAAGCGCTACAAGGGATAGGAAGATGTGAAAGGCCATGATCACCTACGTCCTGAAGGTAAGCTGTTCATAGAAAAAGAATAGTCCCATAAAAAATAATTAATCCGTTCGAAACATTGAAAAATATTAACAAATACACATTTTATACAGAATAACTGTAGTTTTACCTTTAGGAAACATTAAGAAATAAATATAAATGATAAATAAACAAAATAATGGAACATTTAACTTCATTTTCTTCTTCTATGTGCCCTATCCTTTTAGGACGGAGGCGATCATGGCTTTCCACATCTTCCTATCCCTGGTGGCTCTTAGCACGCTTTCTTCTGTTACACCACACAACCCTCGTTCTATCATCCAACTGATTAGGTTCTTCAAATATGTTATCCGCTGCTTTCCTATCTCTTTTTCCCTCTATCTGGCCTGTTAGTATCTGGTTCTTCAAGCCCTCCTTCCTCATTGCATGTCCCAGGAACTTCAGCTGTCTCTTCCTGATGCTCAATATTAATTTCCTTTTCGCTTCCATCCTTTTCAAAACCTCATCATTGCTCATTTTGTCCATGAGATCCGCAGCATCCTTTTGTAGAACCATATTTCAATTGCTTCAAGTTTTTCTTTCATCTTTGATGATATTGTCCAGCATTCACTGCCATATTGAAGAAATGACATCACACAACGATCCAGTACTCTTTTCTTTGTTTCTAGCGAAATTTTTCTGTCTTTTAATACTCTACTCACCTTCTGGAGCGCGCTCTTCGTCATGCCAATTCGCCTTCAGATCTCTGTGCTGCACTTTCCGTCTACTGTTAGAACACTTCCCAGGTATTTAAATTTTTGTATCTGCTTGATTTTAGTATCTCCCGCCTATATTTGGCATTTTGGGCTGCTCTTTTTTCTGATGACTATGCATTCGGTTTTCTTGCAGTTTATTTCTTGTCATTCTCTTCAGCTACCTTCTATAGGTGTTCTTGTAGTTTCCTTTCCGTGTCTGCTATCAGCACTGTATCATCTGCGTACCTTATGTAAATTGTGGCCTCTGATGACAAATCCTGAAAATTCTTGTTGAAGTATGTAAGACAGTAAGGGGGAGGGAGGAAAAGTGAAAAAGAGAAATTTTCCTCTATAAAGACGTCAGGTAAGTTTTTTTCTCTCTCACTAAAAACTTGTTTTTCTTTCCGCTTTGATATTTGCCTGATATTATGGCAAGGCAATGTCATTAAACATATTTAAGACACGGCTTGGAACAGATTTGCTTCTGGAACGGATTGTGCCGATAACAGAGGTTCTGCTGTAATTTATTATCATTATTTTTAATTATCTAATAATACATTTTTCGAAAAATTGTTAATATCAAAATCTGTAAGAAAAAAATCATCTCCCAGTTCCGCCGATTTAAGATTATATAACTTTTTAAAAGTTTTTTGATGACAATAAAAAAACATGGTTGCCGACTTTTGGGAGCTACTTAAGCGGATTAATTGAATTGACTATGTGTTTACATTTGATATAGACGCGTAATACTCGTGAGGGTCAGACTGGAAATATGGCTGGAGGGTCGAATCGGGATATAGTTCGTTCGTGCTCTGCTAACGCGACTGGTTTGTTAACAGGATTTTCTAGTCCTTGAATAAAGTGAAATTTAGCGAAGCGTCCAATAGCACAGTGAGGCTCAAGAACTGAAGCTTGAATAGTCATTTCTTTTCTTTCTAATCTCCTGGCATCATCATTGGATTTGGCGTCATCCCTTGCCTATACCATTACCTCCGCTTTTTGAAAGTAGTCCGCCAGAAATACGATGTATTATTACAGCTAGCGGGTATTGTGAGTCACCGGTTGAGTTGTAATAGACTTCTTGCATTTTCGATTCACCATGGCTGGTTACATGTGGACGCATGGAACCGTTCTACATTCAGTTTCCAACATTTTGTCATGGGGTGCTATAAATTAGAAAATCGAATAACGATCTTTTTGCATTCATTTATTCGATAAGAATCTAGAAATCAAACGTATCTAAACTTATTTATAAATGGAACTTTGTCTGTGTGTATGTGTCTGTGTGTGTGTGTGTGTGTGTGTGCGTCCATTACCTATAGACTCCAAAACGGCGGAACCGATTTTCTTGAAAATTTACACAAGCGTCTGCGAGTGTTCTTAGCCAGGTTTTGTGTCGAGGTACCCCGATAAATATCGAAAATCGATAATCGAAAACATCGGGTTATAGAAGGAGTGGTCCGATTTTAATCAAATTTGATACACTCATAGACAAAAACATAAGAAACGATATTCAGAAGTTTCAAGGTTGCAGTTCTTACAATAGTGCAGAAAATCGATTATATATATATATATATATATATATATATATATATATAAGGCAAGATGTTTGTGTGTGTGTCTGTTTATCTGCCTGTATGTCTGCATTTTTTCAGCCCTTTTATTTTAGTTTTTGCTTCGGGTTTGGCTCTAAGTGGGTATAATTGTAGTTCTTAGTCTCGGCCATGATACCATTTACTCAGAGGACTTATTTAGCCTTAAAAATTCAGTTTACGACGAAAAACTCATTTGATATCGATACCAGGAAATCAAAATTTGACTTACATCTATACATTTTTCTTTCAGTCTACGGTTTCGCTTTAACTGAAAACAACTATTGCCTTTTAGTCTGAGCTCCAGGACCATGGATTAGTTTTAAAGCTTTCATTACACCCGAGCAACGCCGGGCTACACTGCTAATTCTGAGTAAGTTAGTAGCAATCGATGAGTCAATTATGTCATGCTTTGAGTAAGTAAAAGAGTCAGATTCTTCCTTATATACCCTATCCTTTTATGACGTAGGCGATCAGGGCTCTCCACAATTTCTTATCGATCATAGTTTTAATATTTTTTATTTCTCCTAAAAGTTGTTCCGTTATTCATTTGCTCAAGCTCACTAAATATTTATCCATTGTTTTCCTCTGTACCTATTGCTTTCGATCTGTCGATCTGTTTAAAGAAAATACTAGTTCACTTTACAAGTTAATCATAGTAGTGTGATGTCATTATTCATGCTCGCCTCAAAAGACGCAAGCATCTTTATGTGTTACAAATTCTGAAAAGAAAACGATCTCAACGTTGAAAACGAGGGGGAAAGAAAAGATTACTAATTGCTGTATAAAATAATGATACCCATATGATATTGGTAATTTTACTTTGTAGAAGAATTATATAGATATAATATATTTTACACAATAGATATATTACTTTATTAGTATCATTAGTTTCCGTTTTGCACATATACAAATCTATCATTCATCCGGGCATTCAATACTGTTGCCATATATGGTCGATGGCTTCTGTTATTTCTCTCGGGATGCTTGACAAAATTCAAAGGAAAATCAGTAAGGTAATCGATCCCGATTTGGCAACTCGACTTCAGCCACTTTCTCTCTGTCGGGATTTGATTTCCCTCTGCCTATTCTATAAATATTTTCACGCCTTTGCTATGACGAGCTTACCTCCCTGATGCCCCTCTACACGAATTTCTTGTGCTACTAGACTGGCAACTAGGACCCACCTTCACAACTGTCTTAACACCTGTGTTCCCATCCTTCTCTTGCTCTTTCTCTGACACTCCCTATATCTGGTTTGTCTTTCTCTTCACTCTTCTCCTGTTTAAACTTTTACTCTTATGTAGCCCCCTGCGCATCATTGGCGGTATCGCCTTGCTTGGGGTGAAACGATTAAAAAACTGTATCCTGCATTAGGCCTAAATTATTCCCGAAAACTGAAAACTGGCTTTATTCTCTTCTTGTGTATTCAGTTTTATGATAATGGCCTCTCAGTTGTAAGATACCTTAAATGTCAAGTTGACAAAACTTGATAAACATCTGTATAGAACTCATGAATAACTCTCAACTTATAAATTAAAGTACATATTAGTCTTTTTTCTTTCAATCATCTCTTCATGACTTTTGATACATTCCCTAGAAATGGAAAGTAATAGCGTACATGAACCTTTACCCATACATACAGGTAAGTACAACAGGTAAATCAGTGGCCTGACGATGACAAATGCATGAACACATTTAGCATAGGAGAATCTTCAACAGGACAAATCTGTAATGTGATCGATCCCGACTTGGCACTTTCTCGCCAGCGCAGTGTGGCTTCCCTGTGTCTCTTCTACAAATACTTTCACAGCTTCTGCTCTGATAAACTTAGCTCTCTGGTGCCCCCTATGTATGAATTTACTCGAGCTACAAGATTAACAACAAGGTCCTACACTTTTACTGTGAAAACAATAAAATGTAAACACAAATTCTACTCCATCAGCTTCTTTTCTCGCTCTTCCTTCCTGCGGAATTCCCTTCCGTTTACTTGCTTCCTCGACAGCTACAATCTCCAAGAATTTAAATGTAAAGTCAATAGTCATCTTCTATCTCACTAGCTTGCATCCTCTCTTTCGTGCTTCTTTCTCCGTCCACTCCACTCTCATCAGTATTTTCATCCTTCTCTTACCCACTTCCTGACACCCCCTATAACCTGTTACTCTTTCTCATAACTTTCCTCCTACGTAACCACCTGCACAACAGTGGCTGCAAAATGCCTTGCTTGGGGCGATATGATTATAAAAAGAAAGATAAGGAAGTTGAACATAAATAAGCTGCTCTGTCGAAACGCACTGTCAATAAAAACCTTTCCACACACATACACACGGGCATATATATATATATATATATATATATATATATAGGGGGGGGGATTTACTGCACTTTAAACGTTATTGTTGGTGTATACTCATATTTGAGTAGACGCTCTTATTTATTAAACAGTACCCAATGAGGATTGAAATTACTGCTCAGTTGTAATTGTTATTGCAAGACAAACTTGCTAACCATTACACCACGTCGAGGTGCCCGAAATGATTTTCTAAGCGTAGCTTAGATGTGGCACAAGGACGAAATTGTGGAGCACCCAGTGAGCATAGAACTTACTATTCAATGGTAATTGATCTAGTGAGATAAGCTTACTAACCGTTACATGTCGAAGTGCCCCAACGTTTCTAAAATAACTCATGCAAAGGGGAAAAGAAATTTTGATTCGAAATCAACTATTCCTTATTTTTAACTAGCAGTATAGCACGGCGTTGCTCAGGTGTAATGAAAGCTTTAAAACTAATCCCTGGTCCTGGAGCTCAGATTCTTTGGACGCTGGCACGAAAGACTAAAAAGCAATAGTTGTTTCCAATTAAAGCGAAACCGTAGACTGAAAGAAAAATGAATGGATGTAAATCAAATTTTCATTTCCTGGTATCGATATCAAATAAGTCTTTTTCGTCGTAAACTGAATTTTGAAGGCTAAATAAGTCCTCTGTGCAAATGGTATCATGGCTGAGAGTAAGAACTACAATTATACCTACTTAGAGTCCAACCCGAAGCGAAAGCTAAAATAAAAGGGCTGTAAAAAATACAGACATACAGGCAGATAAACAGACACACACAAACATCTTGCCTTTTATATATATATATATATATATATATATATATATATATATATATATATTATCGATTTTCTACACTATTGTAAGAACAGCAACCTTGAAACTTCTGAATATCGTTTCTTATGTTTTTGTCTATGAGTGTATCAAATTTGATTAAAATCGGACCACTCCTTCTATAACCCGATGTTTTCGATTATCGATTTTCAATATTTATCGGGAGTACCGCAACACAAAACCAAGCTGAGAACACTCCCAGACGATTATAGTACAACTGTTTAAATTTTCAAGAAAATCGGTTCAGCCGTTTCGGCGTCTATAGGTAACGGACACACACACACTAACACACACACAAAGTTCCATTTATAAATAAGTTTAGATTACCTAAGTTTCTATCCTAAGTTTCGAATATTTTGATAATAGTAGCATTACTTAGCACAGAATCTAGTTTTCAGCATCTTCCTCAAAGTTCTACCTTGAAAGGAATGATAACTACGTTACTGGATCCTATCTATTGAACAGGTTAAGAGGCTCATCCCTTGTTCCCTGTTTAGGTTGTGGTTTCCGGCTTTCTCTTTTCCAATCTTCTCACTTTTTTTTTTTTTTTTTCAATTGGAGTAGATAGATCTATCTATCGCCCGGTTCACACTCCACCCACGTCTATTGAACAGGTGAACTGTTTAGGATGTGGTTTTCGGCTTTCTCTTTTCCAATCTTTTCACTATTACGTAGTCCCCTGCACATCAGTGGCGTTACCGCCTTGCTCGAGATGATACGATTAAAAAAAAAGAGTGACATATTTTCGTAATACATTCGGTTCACGTGTGTTCACGTTGCCTGAAATCATGGATAGCGTCATATATCGCTTATAATTACCACTAAATGATCATTCTTGACCATAAGCGGGCCAGATTTTTGAAAGTTTTTAATACAGTTTCAAGTCGCGAATAATCATATTTGACTCAAAATAATCTCGGTTTAAATGAAGGATTATCCTCAGATTAAATTCAAGAATTATACTCATTTTTAAAACACGGTTTATTCTCTGTTTTAAGTCATAGAAGTTTCTGCTTAAGTCACGGATTATTCTGTTTTAATTTAAGAGTTATTCTCAATTTTAAGTTACTGATTTTCTGTTTTAAGTCACGAACTATTCCCAGTTTTAAGATAAAGAATACTTTCAGTTTAAGAAAAGGATTATGCTCAGTTTTAAGTCAAGGATTATTCTGAGTTTTAAGTCCCTAATGATTCTGTTTTAAGTTACAGATTATTCATGGTTTAAAGTTAAGGATTATTTTCCGTTTGAATTTCCTGGTGTTTCTGTTTTAAGTCACAGACTATTTCGAGTTTAGAATTATTCCCAGTTTGAATTCAAGAATGATTCTCAGTTTTAAGCTAATGCTTTTTTCAGGCTTAATTCACGGATTATTGTTTTAAGTCAAACATTATTATTAGTTTTAAGTCACAGATTATTCTTATTTTTAAGAACCCAGATTCAGGAGCATGACCGACAATCTAGTACTGACTTCAATGCCTTTAACATTTAACAAAATAAATGAACATCGGTCACCGGAAACAAGTCTTGCGCAAATAATTTGCTGCTGAATTTGATGAGGATATGTTCAAAATTAAGATTGTGAAAGAAATTGATGTCCCTACATATATTAAAGGGCGAAGTTAAAATTTATTTGTTTTCATCGGACGATATGTAAGATAAAAACAAGGGAAAGGAGCGTGTCACGTTGAGTGAGGTGTAAGGGGATCTGAATTCTTCACAAAAAGAGCCAAATTATTTTCCAAAACAAACACCGGAACTCACACGTTTTGACCCTCCAACACATACACCATGGCCAGTGACACCTTGTTTACGTGTGATCTAATCTACAAGTCATCTTTAATTTGATTTGCGCAGATGAATTGAGGATGGCGAGAATAGCCTGCAAAAGGGTCTTTCTTGCTTTCGCTGCCGCCGCCATATTACTTCCGACGTCGACGCCTGTGTACACTTGATTACATTAACGTTGAACTTAATGCAATATTGATGACCCAAAGTACGCTTTCATTTAAAGATTATCTCCTGGCTCTCACTCTTTATTTCTCCCAAGCAAGATGACCCTAATGGCTGATCCCTGACAAATACAACACAGGGAAGCTTTCTCTATTTCACAAATATATGTTACGCACAAATTTAACAACTAACAGTATTAATAAAAGATCGTTAGTTAATCGATGTATAATTCATACATATGCATAAATAATATAATTTTCTATACTGAGTAAAAAAACATTAAACAAACACTCATTAATAATGATTTTTCTAATTAAATCTTTGATGAACAAATCAGACGAACCTTTAGAAATATTAACATAAATAAAAAAGAACATAATATTTCCTCAAATAACCCTAAATATATGAACCTACGATACCATAATCAAATGTATTTTAACTATGAACAAAATGAAAAATCATAAAAATATCATTAGTACTAATATATTCCCCACTGATCCCAATAAAAATTAATTATATACTATACTAAATATAACTCCGTCAAATAGTTTTGGAAAAACCAACATTGTATATCAGTTTAAATCTTATTTGGGAAATTGTATCTCTGACAAAAAAGTAAGAATATATGTTGGCTTGACAACCACAACATCATCAAGACGTCTTACACTTCGTTTTTCGGATGCAAGTTCTGTCACACAACATCTAAAGACATATTCCTGCCCCCCTTCACAATACAAGGAAATTAGCTGCTGACAGCACCAATATACAGCACTATGAAAATAAACAAAAACTTCAAATTCTCGAGGCCCTCTTTATCAAAAGCAACCAACCAAGACTGATTATTATGAATGTAGTAGCAATGTTTTAAAATGCATTTGATTTACTAATATTTAATATTATGTTATATTTTTATCCTCTCTGGTTGGCTCTCTTACATTGTGGATGCTTGTTTATAAATAATATAATACACCTAAAATTGGTTTCACGAGAGAAAAAATAACAATTATCTAAATCTGAAATCGCTTCAGTAATATATATATATATCGTTTGATCTCCGAAAACAGGACCTCATCTCTTGAATTCTTTCTGAGGGGCACATAATTTTCTATTTCATTGTTGGTCTTTTCATTAAACATGACCTTGGTTTTCCCAAGATATATGCTAAGGCCTACTAGTTGGCACACTGTGTGAGCATCTGTTTCAAAATGGCAGCTGGCCACTCGACTAAAATGATAATCATCTATCCGCCATAACTAGGTGGGCATCTGCTGCCGATGCTCGCTCATGGTAATGGTAATATTAATCGTTTTCTAATATTAAACATTCATAATTCATTGACTGAACAGATAGTGCTACTTGTGATAAGATTTCTTAATACCCTGACAATTAGACTGGAATCGAAGTGTAGTATCTGTTCTCGTCTCTAATGGTAAAACGCAAAGATGTGTCTTCGCACCAGACTTTATAATACAACACTCTTGAGAGAATTAAAAGTTCTACCAACATTCTTTATTGGCGACTGCAATCTTAATAACATTAGATATGAAAATGACAGAGTTGATAGCAGACACAGGAAGTAAAATACAGAAACTAGTAAATAAGTTAGTAAAGGACTTAGTTAGGTTGGTTTTGTTTAGCGGCATATCAACTTCTGAAGATAGTACAGGGAAGCGAGAAGAAACGACGAAGCATCAGTTATTCGACTTCGGATCTCAGTGTCACTCTTTCCGGCTTCTGTTAAAAAATTAGATCAGGTATTTAAATTTCTAAACTGCATGGTTTCAGTATTCATCATCTGTAGTGGGCATTTTGGGCTTCCCTTTTTACTGATTCGATTTTCTTGTTATTTATTTGTAGTTCTTTCTTTCTACTTTCTTGAGCTACCTTCTGTAGAAAGTTTTATAGTTTTCTTTCCATGTCTGCTATCAGCACAGTATCATCTGAGTATCTTATGTTGTTCATACTGTGGCCGCCAGTGACGAATACTGGCATAACTTCTAGGACCCGTCTATGAACAATCCCGCTGTACAAGCTGAATAGATCCGGTGAAAAGACATAGTTGTTTACACCACTTTCTATCTTTGTATCTCTGCTGAATTCGTTTCCTGTATGTTTGCTGCCAGTAGAGGTTCTTGATTACTCTAATGTCTTTCCCAAATAAGTCCAAGTTGCTGATCATTTCTATGAAGTCTTTGTAGCGTACTTTGTCGAATGCTTTTGCGTAGTCTATAAAACGCAGATACAAGTTCTTCATTTGTACTGCCCTTTTTTTATAGCATTCTGAGCATAAATATCGCGTTCCTTGTTCGAATGACCTGGGCGAAACCACACTGTTAAATAAAAACAAGTCTAAATACCATAGCAGAAGGTTCATCAGGATAATTACCATGAAAGTATTTATAGAAAAAGGCACAGAGGGGCAACCTTACAGCGGTGGAAAAGTGATTTAAGCCGACCTACCAGATCAGGACCAATAATATTTTCACTTTTTTTTTCAGTAAAATAAGTTTCTCAAGTCCATAGTTGTTATCGTTCTTAACATGATTTCTGCGTTTTGTTTATACGCTGCCATTCTTGATTTCCAAGTAATAAAGTAAATACATTCTTTTGTTGTCAAGAATATCTACGAGAAATGAATAATTATCCTCAGTGTTATGTCATCAAATTTTATGAAAGAAATAAAAATAAATTATAAATAAAAATAAGAATAAAGAGAAATTAAAACTAAATAATTAGAAAAAGATATAAAAATGCATGAAATTGGGAGAAATAGGCAACTAGAATTCGAAGGGATGTGCGTTGTGGTGCAGTGGATATCGGCTCGGAACAAGAAATCGGAGATTTCAAATTCCAATTGAATTCATTGCATTCACTTACGCGCAAATATCCTTAGGAAAGGTATTAATCCATAGCTTCTCCTTCCAAGTATGTGTTTGTTAAATAGCAGAACAGATTTGGTTCTGTGGCCTTGGTTGGCAACCAGTCTACCGCATAAAGCAATGGCTACGGGATAATCTTCTGTCCAGTTAGTCATGTCTCTTTCGAGATATGATCACTCAAGCGTATATCACGTTTAACACTAAACTGACTATAAATAAAAGATTCAGGCACCTCGGCGTGGTGTAATGGTTATCAAGCTTGTCTTGCTAGATCCTATTACAAGTGAGTTGGATCCTCACTGGGTACTCCATACTTTCGGCTTTGTGCCGCATTTAAGCGGTGCTTAGAAAATCTAATCTAAACTTATTTATAAATGGAACTTTGTGTGTGTGTGTGTGTGTGTGTGTGTGTGTGTGTCCGTTACCTATAGACTCCGAAACGGCTGAACCGATTTTCTTGAAAATTTACACAGTTGCACTATAAGCGTCTGCGAGTGTTTTTAGCTAGGTTTTGTGTCGATAATAAAAAAAATCGGGTTATAGAAGGAGTGGTCCGATTTTAATCAAATTTGATACACTCATAGACAAAAACATAAGAAACGATATTCAGAAGTTTCAAGGTTGCAGTTCTTACAATAGTGCAGAAAATTTGATATCGATACCAGGAAACCAAAATTTGACTAACATCCATTCATTTT
Organism: Ascarosepion bandense; assembly: GCA_037127315.1. Classification (NCBI taxonomy): domain Eukaryota; kingdom Metazoa; phylum Mollusca; class Cephalopoda; order Sepiida; family Sepiidae; genus Ascarosepion; species Ascarosepion bandense. Next base: position 39,827 of record JBBBDQ010028937.1, read on the forward strand.
TCTTTCAGTCTACGGTTTCGTTTAACTGGAAACAACTATTGCTTTTTAGTCTTTCGTGCCAACGTCCAAAGAGTCTGAGCTCCAGGACCATGGATTAGTTTTAAAGCTTTCATTACACCCGAGCAACGCCGGGCTATACTGCTAGTCAATTATAAATAAAAGATTTGCATAATTATGAAGCTCCAATACCCAAATTAATGAAGGCGTTAATGATAGTCTTACATTCAAAGATCAAAAGTAGTGAGAAAATAACTCAGTAAGAGCTCTGCATAACTATGACGTTTTTGTATTTCAGTTGGTCAAAGCGTTTCTTAATGTAAGACGCATTCCGAGATAAAGTTGCTCGTCATAAAATACTTACGAGTTCGGCCATGGAATGGCGTTAAAACAATCAGTTGTTACTGGCTCTTCATAACTACGAAGCTTCTTTAGTTAAATTAGTTAAGACGTCGATCATAAAAAGCAAATCATTGAGATATCGCATGCGAGTTAAAATCTCGACGAAAGCAGATAAAAAAAAGAAAAGAATGAATTAAAGTTTAATAGGGAAACTACTAAACTTAAAGAGAAAAAAGTTTTATTCAGTTTACTATTATTTATTATTATTACTATTCAAATACTACAATTGCAGCTGAGTATTTAAAATACAACTAAAAATAAAATTATATGCGCAAAAAATAAACAATTGTAAATGAGTTAGTTGGTTAGTTGGATTCAAGAATAAGATCTAACCTTGTAAAATATTGTCAACGCCGAATACAAATGTGTATATAAAGTACATTTAAGTTAGTCTGGTGGCTTATGTGATACACTTACGAATTCGAGCCATGGTTTTCCGGCAGTAGGTTACCATTTCTTTCTGCAGTAAACTGGTTGCCAACCAAGGCTATATAACACAATCTGTCCTGCCATTCAACCCATAGTAGGAGGGAGACAAGATGCCAAGGGCATTTGCGCGTAAGTGATTGCAACGAATTCAACTCAGCGCATCCGCCTTCTCATTCCTAGCCAATATCCATTACACCACAACGCACATGCAGATAGTAATATGACTTAGCCCAAACACAGTTGCATCAACGCTGTTAAATTACAGCACCCTCATAATCCCACTAAACAATGTGCTCTTGAGAGCTCACACTATTCCCATTGGTGCGTATTCATCTGCTTTGAAAATCACTGGAGTAATTTTGACCAAATCACAAAACAGACGCTTAAGGGAGTTTATTCAAACCGAAATTTTTCAGCAACCCCTCGTTTTAGTAAAAAGATTATGATTTTTTTTTTCTAATTTATGGGGTTTCCTCATCTTCTTTGCCAGTTTGTTTGCTTTTTCTCGTGTCAATGCTTGTAAGTATGCTATTTTATTTAAAGTCAAACGTAACATATCAGCATTTCGTTGGTCGCTTTATGACAGTGATTTATTTTTTCTTCGGCTTACCAATCCTATGTGAGTTATTCAATATATTTTAGACTAGCAGTATAGTCCGGCGTTGCTCGGGTGTAATGAAAGCTTTAAAACTAATCCATGGTCCTGGAGCTCAGATTCTTTGGACGTTGGCACGAAAGACTAAAAAGCAATAGTTGTTTCCGTAGACTGAAAGAAAAATGAATGGATGTAAGTCCAATCTTCATTTCCTGGTATCGATATCAAATGAGTTTCTTCGTCGTAAACTGAATTTTGAAGGCTAAATAAGTCCTCTGAGTAAATGGTATCATGGCCGAGACTAAGAACTACAATTATACCTACTTAGAGCCAAACCCGAAGCAAAAACTAAAATAAAAGGGCTGAAAAAATGCAGACATACAGGCAGATAAACAGACACACACACAAACATCTTGCCTTTTATATATATATTATCGATTTTCTGCACTATTGTAAGAACTGCAACCTTGAAACTTCTTAATATCGTTTCTTATGTCTTTGTCTATGAGTGTATCAAATTTGATTAAAATCGGACCACTCCTTCTATAACCCGATTTTTTGATTATCGATTTTCAATATTTCTCGGAGTAACTCGACACAAAACCTAGCTAAGAACACTCGCAGACGCTTATAGTACAACTGTGTAAATTTTCAAGAAAATTGGTTAAGCCGTTTCGGAGTCTATAGGTAACGAACACACACAGACAAACTTCTATTTATAAATAAGTTTAGATTTAGATTAGATTGTAAGAATAACAATATTGGATTAACAATTCATAGAGAATTCAGAGCTGGTTTCATACCTTTCCAAATCATATTTGCGTATTTAAGTTGAAAATCGAACTCGACTTTCCGCTTCCATATTCCAAGCGGCTATCCATTTCACCATCTGCACATCTCTTTGCCCCGGACTATATACTCTTTGAATCTGGCAAGTCTTCTGTTCTTCCGGCACCAGTCAATCCTCCAAGGATGACTGTGTTCTTTCTTTTCAAGGACACATCAGTTACGCTGTGCTTTCGCTGTAACTGTCAACTGCCAGACTGTCAACTGTCTGTCTGATATTTTCTTTACTGGATATATTTTCATACTTAATTGTCACCGCCCACATTTCATTTACGATGACCCTCCCCCAAGTGCCATATTTATTCTTATACTTCATTTCGCTTCTTTTATTTTAGTTTGCTTTTCTTCACATTTTCTTTCTTTCCGTCTTTCTTTCATTCCTTATTTTAATTTTAATTTTAATACTTGCTTTCATTTTTATATTACTTTAATTTTCTTTCTTTCTTTCTTTCTTTCTTTCTTTCTTTCTTTTTGTTTTTCCTCTAATTTTCTTTTCTTATTTTTCTTTCCTTTTCTATCAAAGATTCTTTTGTCCTCTTTTTCTTTTCCTTATCTGTGTTATTTTCTTTCTTTATTTCTTCTCTTATTTGTTTTCATTTTAATTTACTTTCTTTTGAATCTTTTATTTTGTTTTCTTTTTCTTTTTTCTTTCTTTTTTCTTCTCTTATTTCTCTCTCTTGTTTCTAACGTTTTTTAATGACGTTCTTCCAATACAAGGCCCAAGAGCCACTCATGTTAGTGGGTTACTGTGTTGAGTTATATTAGTCCTAGGAAAGAACAAAGGTTAGGAGTATAGAGCTGAAGAAGACTTTTAGAAGAAACTGGAAACCCAATCCTAAACAGGAAACAAGAGATAAACTTTTATTCCTGTTCAAAAGACTGGGGAGGAATGTGAACCGGGCGTTAGGCGAACCCATTTACTCATATTGATTTCTTTTGTTCAGTTCCTCTTTTTTTTCTTTACTGTCTTATTTTCTTTCTTTTTTCTTCATTTATTTTCATTCTAATTTATTTTCTTTTTAATCTTTTAATTTTCATTTATCATCTTTCTCTTCCTTTATAGCTATCGTCTTTCTTTATTTATATTTTAGTTTATTTTCTTTCAAATTTCTTTTTTTCTTCCTTGCTTTCTCTTTATTGGTCATACTTTCCATGGCATTGTTATCTACGTTTATTTTCTTCATTTTGAATGCAAATTTTATTTCTGAAAGCCTGACTATTTCCTGTGTAGATTTGTCCCGTTGAGCATAGAATCGATCGTTTCCAGGTTCTTTATCTTTCTTTCACTTTAATCTCACTTGCTGTTGGCAGCGTTGTTTACTATTTGCGCGTATCTCAGAAAAAAATCTGTTTTGATGTCAAGTTGTTAAAAAAGGTCGATTATAAATCATTCTGTTTGTAGTTAGTTGACATACAGCACCGTGAAAACAACTGTTTTGCCAAATAATTCTTTTTACTTATGTTGACATTTCTTCTTCTTCTTCTTCTTCTTCTTCTTCTTCTTCTTCTTCTTCTTCTTCTTCTTCTTCGTGCCGTGTTCCTTCAGGATCTATGCGATTATGGCCTTCCACATCTCCCTATCTCTTGTAGCCCTTAATACGCTTTCTCTTGTTACTCTTTCCAAACTCTGCTCTGCCATCCATTCAGAACGTGGGCGATCTTAGCTCTGCAGAACTTCCTGCCCCTCATGGTCCTTAGCAGCGTTTCTCCTTTGCCAATCTATCCGCCCCAGGTTCCACAGCCCTTCACACAAGTTCGTAAGGTAGGTGACCCGTTACCTTCTCTCCTGTCCTTGATATGCCTTTTGGGGATTAAATTTTCCAAGCTCTTCTACCTCATTATATGTTCAGAAAATACAGCTGCCTCTTTAAGATTCTGAGTATGTATTCTTTTTGTTATCATTTTCTTTGAGACTTTCTCGTTATTTACATGCTCTGCCCAGGCTATTTATTTATTTTTTTGTTTGTTTGTTTAGCTGGATGATAACTCCTTATGGGTCATTTAATACCGAAATTGAATTTTTTGGGGAAGCAATAGTAATTTCTTTTACAAAAAAGTATGGCTGGTATTTTTGACTATGAAAATATATTTATTCACCTTTTCTTTCTTTATTTAATTCAGTCTCTCTCTCTCTCTCTCTCTTTATTAATCTTCTTTAATTTCTCTTCCTTCTCCTTTATCCCCATTCTCTCTATATCTTTCATTTGTATTCAACTTCTTTACATTCTCTCCTTTATTCATCTCTCTCTCTCTCTCTCTCTCTCTCTCTCTCTCTCTCTCTCTCTTCCTTTATTTACCTTCGTTACCTTCCCTTTCTTTCTTTTTCTTTTATTCACCTTCACTCTCTTTTTAATTTTTCTCCCTATGTTATTGTTGTGGATTCCGAGTGAGAAACCACACAAAATAATAAATAACGAAAACAGATATGGAGATAGAAAATGGAAGTTATATTGAACGAAATATACAAACTGGAACGCGGGTTAGTCAATTTAGGAATACTATTAGTAGAAATAAATATATACAGTCTTGAAGTGTAATAGTATGTCCGGGTAACTGATTCTAACTAAGTGGAGCTCAGAGCAACTGCAACTACAACTGGGATTCCAGATCCAACCCCAACTGACCAACTGCCGTTCTCTCTATAGACAGGATTATATGTACACTCAGTTGAGTCCATTATTATGTACAAAGGGGCGATCCCACAACAGTTATATTCTCCTTTATTTACATTTTCTCTCTTTCCTTTATTCACCTTCTTTATCTTCTCCTTTACCCTCCTTCTCTCTCTCGCTCTCTCTCTCTCTCTCTCTCTCTCTCTCTCTATTTCTCTTATTCACTTTCCTTACTTTCACCGTTTTCTTTTTTATTAACTTTTTCTTTCTTTCTTTTATTCACATTCTTTAACCCCACATCTCTGTCCTTTATTCACATTCTCTTTCTTTCTTTCTTTCTTTCTTTCTTTCTTTCTTTCTTTCTTTCTTTCTTTCTTTCTTTCACTTTCTTTACCATCCCTCTTTTACTTTATTCTCTTTCTCTTTCCTTTATTCCCTTTTTACCCTCTCTCTTTTTGTGCTTATTCGCCCAATCCCTCTTTCTTTATTTCATCTGCTTCCATCTTCTTCTTACTAATATAATAAAGAAAATGACAGAGTGTTACATGTTATTATCGTCGCTTGACTTTGATGCTCTTTAAGAAATCAGATCTTCGTGTAGATGCACACTGCTAAATTATTGTCCAACATCTTTAATAACACAACCTAGCCAGACACATTGATCTTTGCCTATCTTTTTGTCTCTGGAGACATTATCTTTCACCTTCTTCACTGAATGAATACGTCTCATTTCTGCGTCTACGCATTTCCCAGTTTAGTCAAATGGAGGATTCATCCGCCATTTGCTTCATCTTTTCATACCCACATTCTCGAAGTTTACGGCCGTATCACGTTGAAACATTAATTACCGTACGAATACGTCGAGCATAGTCAGTACATAGATGGTTGACCACTTGGGAATGCCAGCTGCTTTAAGCTTAGATGTGCGGGTGGATGCCTTTTTTTTCTTTTTTTTTTTTAATCATTTCACCCCCAAGCAAGGCAATTTTACTGCGCAGGGGGTTACATAGGAGGAAAGTGATGAAAAAGTGGGACAGGTTATAGGGAGTGTCGGGAAGAGGGTAATAGAATGATGAGAATACTGGTGTGATGGGGGTGGAGTGGATGGAGAAAAGAGCTTGAGAGAAAGTCAATGAGATAGGAGATGACTATTGACCTTCCATTTAAATTCTTGGAGATTGTTGCTGTCAGGGAAGCAAGTATACGGAAGGGAAATCCACAGGCGAGAAGTGCAAGAATAGAAGCTGATAGAGTAGAAATTGCGGTTACATTTTATCGGTTCCCCTAAAAATGGGTAGGATCTAGTTGCTAGTCTAGTAGCTCGAGTAAATTCATATATAGAGGGGCACCAGTGGGATAAGTTCATTGGGGCAGAACCCGTGAAAGTATTTGTAGAAGAAACACATTGAAGCCACATCACGCCGGTGAGAAAGCGACTGCAGTTGAGCTGCCAAGTCGGGATGGATTACATTACAGATTCTCCGTGGGATTTTATCAAAATTGTTAAACGGAGAGCCGAGTTTAAATTTCAGTTGAGTTCGTTATATTCAGTCAGTCAGTTAAGTGCCATACGTGATACACGCTTGGGTGATCATGTCTCGAGAGAGACATGACTAACTGGGCAAAAGATTATCCCGCAGTACTTTTTCCATTACTTTCTACAGTAGACTGGTTGCCAGACAAGGCTATAGAACCCTATCTGTCCCGTTATTTTACCCATAACTGGAGGGAGGAGACTGATTAATACCTTTCCCAAGGGTATTTGCGCGTAAGTGAATGCAAGGAATTCAGCTGGAATTCGAACTCGTCTCCTCCGATTCCTCGTTCCGAGCCGATATCCACCGCACCACAACGCACATTTACTTACCCGCAAATACCCTTGAGAAAGGTATGGATCAATTTCAAGAATTGTAGCATTAAATCATTATTATCCCCTCCCACCAAATTCTTACAGTCTAAAAATATGTTCTGATTTTACATGTTTGATAAGGTATAGAAAACGAATCAATAACAAAAAAAGCATTATTATATTCACGCATATATTTAAATACGAAAAAAAATAAACAAATGTACCCAATTTATGGAAATAACATATTCTTCTTCTTATATGTATCGTGTCTCTTCAAGATGTAGGCGATCATAGATCTTCACAATTATCCTGTCCTTTGTAGCTCTTTTCACTATCTTTCCTAAGCCCTGTTCTGCCAACCATTTACAAAAGCTTATTATGTAGGCTATTCGCTGCTTTCCGAATTTCCACGTGCCTTTAATATATCCATTCAGTGTCAAATCTCTTCTTTCCTTATTACGTGCCCTAAAAATTTCAACTCTCACTTTCTGGTCTTTCATGTTGGCATTCTCACTTAAACTTTTCTAAAATATATTGTTTGGTTGGTTGATTTTGTTTAGCAGCGTATCAATACCTCTATAGGTTAATTAATGCCGAAATCTAAATACTTTGTACGCAATTTTATGCTTTCAACTGTAGATATTTTGTACATAATTTTATATTTTCAGAATAAATGCAGGTTTTTATTTATTTTGGTTGTATAGTTTTAGATGATAAAATGTATTGCTGGTAATTTCATTTCAAAAATGAGTTTTTATAAAATGATTTTTTAAAATGTATTGCTGATAATTTTACTATAAAATATATTGTTGGTAATTCTATTATAAAAATGTACTCTTGATTTTTGTCTGGGATTCCCTATTTACCCATAACTTGGACCCTAGCAAGCGCTACCACCGTAGGTAAAGGTGGACCTGGGAACAACAGGTTATCAAAACCTTCAATCTCCCGATCATAGGCCTTGTTACTAGTTGTAGTTTATTATAACAAGACGAAAAAGATAGAAAACTTGACGAAAAAGATAGAAAACTTAATTAGAAACAAAACAAAAACAGTGTTGAACTGTTGTTTCATTTACTTCCTGTAATATAGCAGCGAATGCTGAGCCATTTCTTCATAGATGAAAAAGAAATTAGAAACAGCAGAGATGTGGTTCTACAGAATTGTTGTAGAGCAGCTGACACCCCTCGAGCAATCTCAAATATAGAATGGTCTGTAGTCCGAAATAATTATATAAATAAAGATTAATAGCATTCAGGAATAGGGGATGTCATTGATGATTATTATTGAACTGTGTTTTCTGAGACTCTAACAACTTAACCTGTTCTCTTTTCAACTTATTGTTGTTCTGTCTTAATCGTGTTTGTCTTATTTGTATTTAATATCCAATAGTACGGATATTGGGCTGTAGATACTTCAGCACACATTATCTGGTATCGTACTGTCACCTCGGCGATTCAACGCGAAGGACGTTTAGAATACCATAGACAGTATACGTGAGCAACGAGGAAGTTGTAAGAAAAATAGGAACTAACATGACAATAAGGTGCTCCATACTTTCGCCCCTGTTCCATACCTAAACTTCGCTTACTTAATCCTTATACTGACAATAGGAAAGCGACAACTGAAATTACTGAGATACATAGTGAGGTAAAATGAGAATTTAGCACTAACAGAACATATTGAGAATAAAGAGGTACCAAGGGAAAATGGAGTAAGCTGCCTAACGATTTTGAATGTGAATAGACCGTAGAGCGGGAGTTGAAAGAGAGTGCGTAAACTCAAACGTTACTAAGAGCAGACATGAAGCTGTGGAGAGCCATACACCCTAAAAGAACATGGCGCATAAAAGAAAAATTATTACTACTTCTGAATTTGGACAAGTGTCTATTTTGAAAGGGTTTCTATCAAGACTGTCACTAGACGGACATATTTTATCTTTCACCATAACCTTTAGTCTAATTATCTCTGTATTTATAACGTGTACGCCATTTTTTCTTGCTAAAATACATGCCTGATTTCTATATATCTTACAATTGTACATACAAAAATGTGTCATTATACGAGCTGCACGCACACGCATGCACACATATATTATGATTTAAAGTATGTGTGTATTATCGCGTGTATGTGTGTTTCCATTAGAACAGTATACTAGCCGCAAAGAAGCGCGCATCTCATGCCAGATTCTTCCCACCTGCGATCAAGATAACCCACCTTTTTGTCTGACACGAGCTTAGCTCTTTCTTCGTTTAGCTCAGCCGAGGTGCCTTCCTTATCTGAATAGCCTTTGACTCCATGATTATTCAAACGAAACTCTATGAATATCCTTTTGCTTCTCCCAATTAAGAACAACGCTCCCGCCATTGGTGTAAAACCGTGGAAATAGTCAAGATGACAATAGAGATAACAGGGGCAGGACATCAATTCATTCACAACATTCTTTAGTCTTTTTCTTCATTTTACTTCTCCTTTCCCTCTTTCTTCGGTTCTATGCTTTCGTCTCTCTTCTCTTTCTATTTTTTCATTGTGATTTTTTTTTTTTTTTTATAGGAGTATTGTTGTTGTTGTTGTTCTTCTTCTTCTTCTTTGTTCCATATCTTCTTATATCTTTCTCACTTTTATGTACATCTTTCGACTTCATCCACAGGAATTCATCCTAAACGGTATTGTCACCATTATTAGGTTCACGTATAAGTCCCCAGAACCTATCAGCATGCTTTGTATTCAGTAAAACCCAAGTTTCTTTTAAAAAAATAAAAATAGTAAACGCTGTAAACTTTTGTAGACACTTAATAGTTCTCTATTTTTTGACTGTTATTTTTGTTGTTATTATTGTTGCAATCGCAGACACCGTAGCACTAATAATATATTTGCAGTAATAAAAGTAAGGGAGTCTGTATAAAATGTACTGTATTTTTCCCTAATAATTCATCAATTTTACAAGCTGCATATTTTTTGATGAATGATCTTTTTGATATTGGTATTAGATTTTAGTTGTCAACAATTAAAAAAAAATACATTTTATATAACTGACTTTCATCTTCTAGAAAAAAATTATAATTCCTTCTACTGGGGGTATCAAAATCAAACAAGTGCAGAAATTCAGCTACCTGTGTAATGTATTAACAGACCACAGTAATGTGACGCAAACATCGGAATAATGTAAAATGCCTTTGAGAAACTAAGCAAATTATTAAAAGGTAGGAAAATATACCGAGTTGCAATTCTCAACTGCTATGTAATGTATTTGTTATATAGCAGTGAATGTTGCACGGTCTTCTCATAAATGAAGAAGAATCGAATTGAAAGAGATGTTTTTTGTTTTGTTTTTGTTTTTGTTTTGTTTTGTTTTTCAGACAAAAGCTGAAGAATAGCATGGACGGAAATTGTGAGTAATGAGGAAGTTTTAAGAAAAAAGAAACTACGACTGACAATCAGAAAATTTTGATAAAGTTTACTGAGAGCAATAAATAACCATAAGCATTATTTTCATCAAAAAGTTTTTCTTTGCCAAAATTCTATTTGATGATTTATTTTTTAGTAATCGTTTCTTTATTTTTCTTTCAGGAATGAAAAAGCTTTGAGCATCCGACTTCAGGTGAAGCTTATTTTTTGTAAGTATGTATTTTGCACATTTTATATTACTCAATGGATGCCTTAAATAACTTGTTCTTTTAAGTACCTTGTCCCTTTTAACACGTGGGCGATCATAGCTCTCCAGAATTTCCTGAACTTTATAGCTCTTAGTAAATTCTATCATTTTGATATTCCCCGGCCTGTCTGCCTACTTTTGCTTCTGTAAAATATTTGATGATCTTTGATCTTCATCATCCTTTCGTAGAACCGCATTTCTGTTGCTTCAATTCCCTTCTTCATGTATGATGAGGTTGTTCATCAATCACTGACATATGAAAACTGATATTACGTAAGAATTCGGTACTCTTTTCTTTGTTTCTAACGATATTTTCATGTTTCCCAACAATTTGCTTAGCTTTTTTAAAAGTATCTTTCGCTATCCTAATGAGCTTTCTGGTTTCGGTGTTGCACTTTCCGTCCTCTATTAAAACACTGGCAATATATCTAATTTTTTTGTACCTGCTTGATTTTTGTATCTCCAATTTGTCATTTGCATGTTTTGCTGACCACCATTCATTCTGTCATCTTGCAACTGATGTTTAGTTCTTTCTTCTCGCATTCTTTCATTACCTTCTATAAGAGTTTTTTATAGTTTTCCTTCTGTATCAATAGTGTGCCATCTGCATATCCCCATCTGTATATCTTAGGCTGCTAAGATTGTGACCTCTACTAATCAATCCCAGTAGAACTTCTAATTCATTCAGAATCGCCTAAATGTACAGGTTGAATAAATCCGATGAGAAGACACATCCTTGTCTTATACCTATTTCTATTCTTGTGTATTTACTGAATTGATTTTCTGTCTCTATATAGGCTATTTGCTCTCAATTTATAGATTATTGTAATATCTTTTCCATATATTTCAAGGTTACCTATGTTACAACAGTTCTTTGTGACATACTTTAACTACAAAGCTATATAAAATTTTATAGGAGTTGATAGGTTTACCTATCACCAGGTTTACTCTTTTTTCTTTTTTTTTCTGCTTTTGTTTTGTTCGTGTACAGATTTATCCCTTGTTTCCTGTTTAGGATTGGGTTTTTGGTTCCTTTTGAAGTTTTCTCATTCTCTTTCAATCCCAGAAATTCCTTGCGTCTAACCTAGAGTGAAACAATTAAAAAACAAAGAAAATATTAGAGTCTAAAATAGTTCTGTGTATGACTATAAACTACATCAGACAGATACATATACCGCTAAACGAAAACAACCAACCAAAGAAAAATTAAAACATTAAAAGTAAAATTATCCAAAGAAAGCTAACGTGACCATACGGTAAAAATAACGGCAATCTTCTCCATTACAATAAAGACGATCATATATATATATATATATATATTCTTCATTTGTAAATGAGTTATTATGCGACCTAGGTTTCTACCATACGGTGTATTCAGGCGATTTGCAATAACTGATTTTACCGTTTTTTGGTTTTTATATCGTTTTTTTTTTTTAAGAACGCTGACGTAACGGGGATTTTTTTTGAACGCTCACGTAACGAGGAATATTTAAACGCGAATTTTTAAAATTAGAAGTTATAACGTTTTTATCCATGGTTGTGTGACCCTATTAGGTGTTTTATGGTATGGTTACACTTAGTCATAATTTCTGTTTTTTCATTCAATATTTCATTTTTGTTTGGGAATAGCACAATCGCTCACTTTTTTTTCCTTTCACAGTCTACATATTTTGCGACCGTTGTAAGGCTTGGCTGTTTTCACTATACTCCACATTATATCTTTTTCCATATTTTAATTTCAATTTCCACAGGTGGCTAGCCAATTTTGTACAATTTTTAAAATTTTCTATTTTGAACGTAGACCTGTGATTGAACCGTCTGGTCTTAAAGGTGTCTCTCTCTCTCTCTCTCTCTCTCTCTATATATATATATATATATATATATATATATATAACGGTCTTTATTATATATTTTATTATATATATTTCTCTCCTGTCTCGCTCATAAAGAGAGAGTGACAAAAGTGAGGCAGCTTCAGCTCAGTTCATTTTCTTTCTTCTACGTGTCCTGTCCCTTAAGGACGTAGGCGATCATGGCTTTCCACGTTTCCCTATCCCTGGTTGCTCTAAGCACGCCTTCTCCTGTTACACCGTGCAACCCTCACTCTGTCATCCACCAGATTAGGTTCTTCAAATATGTTATCTTTGCTTTCTCCTGTCTCTTTTGCCATCTATCTGGCCTGTTAGTATCAGATTCTTCAAGCCCTCCTTCCTCATTGCATATCCCAGGAACTTCAGCTGTCTCTTCCTAATACTCATTATTAATTTCCTTTTTGTTTCCATTATTTCTAAGACCTCATTATTGCTCACATGCTCGATCCATGATATTCGCAGCATCCTTCTGTAGAACCACATTTCAGTTGCTTCAAGTATTTCCTTCATCTTTGATGATATTGTCCAGCATTCACTGTCATATGGAAGGACGGACAGCACGTGGCAATCCAGTACTTTCTTCCTTGTTTCTAGCGAAATTGTCTTGTTTCTTAATACCTTATTCAACTTCTGGAATACTTCCTTCGCCATGCCAATTCGCCTTTGGATCTCTGTGTCGCACTTCCGTCTTCTCTTATAACACTTCCCATGTATTTAAATTTTTGTACCTGCTTGATTCTAGTATCCCCGACCTGTATTTGGCATTTTGGGCTGCCCTTTTTACTGATGACCATGCATGCGTTTTTCTTGCAGTTTATATCTAGTCCTTTCTTGTTACTTTCTTCAGCTACCTTCTGTAGGAGGACTTGTAGTTTCCTTTCTGTGTCTGCTATCAGCACTGTATCATCTGCGTATCTTAGGTTGTTTAAAATGTAGTCTCTGATTACGAATCCAGGCATAACTTCTAGAGTCCTCAAAATATTCTCGCTGTACAAGTTGAACAGATCCGGTGAAAAGTCACATCCTTGTCTTACGCCCCTTTCTTTGTATATCAATTCATTAACTGTCCGGGTGTAAGCGGTTTGCTGCCAGTAAAGATTCTTGATTACTCTCAAGTCTTTCCCAAATATGTCCAGGCTGCCGAGCATCTCCATCAATTCTTTGTGGCGTATTTTGTCAAACGCCTTTGCATAATCAATAAAGCACAGGTACAAGTCCTTCTTCATTTGTATTGCCCTTTCAGAGAGCGTCTTAATCATAAATATGGCATTCCTTGTTCCTGTGTCTTTAACGAATCCACACTGTTCCTGTCCTATCTCTGGCCTGATTCTGCTTCTCGGTCTATTCATCAGGATTCGGACGATCAGTTTTGTTATATGGCTCATTAAACTGATGGTTCTGTGGAGTTCGCACTCGTTTGCTCCTGGCTTCTTAGGTAAGGCTATGAAGATAGACTTGCTGAGGTCATCTGGTATTACCCCACTATTATAAATTTCATTTATTATTTCTTTATACCAAATTCTTCTATTCAGTTTGGCTACTGCAGATTCCACTTTCCGGTCCGTCCTCATCTTTGCGTATTATTGGTTGCACTCTCTTGTCATGGAAAAGATATTTTATATATTCTTCCCATCGTTGGAGTATTTCCTCTTTTTCCAAAATGATTGTTCCATCCTTAGACTTTATATATCCTGTTGAAGAGCAGGTTTTTTTGTCCTGTCAGTTCTTTTATTTCCTTATGCATATCTGCTTTATTATTGCTGCTCAATCTCTCTACTTCTGCACATTTGTCATTGAGCCATTCCTCTTTATCCTGTCTACATTTTCTTCTTATTTCCTTGTGTAGTTCCCTGTACTCCGTTCCATGTCTTCATATCCTTTTCTGCCTCCTTTGCATCATGTCCAGAATCTCTTCAGTCATCCACACCGTTTTATTTTCTCCGCCTAATTTCCTTTAGGGTGATGTTGTTTGCTGATGTCACTATTGCTTCCTTTAGCGCATCCCATTTCGAGTGTCTTTTCCCAATTTGTTCTTCGCATTTGATTTTCACGCTGTTAGTGTATTCTTTCTGTAGGCTGAGGTCATTCACGAGTGCGTTGTATATCAGTTTTGGTGCTGCACTAGGCTTCTTCAATCTCCGGAGTTTCACTTTTAATTTGCAGATGACTGGCACGTGGTCGCTACCAGTTATTAAACATTACTACAGTTCTTGCTCCGTGTTTGCTCATTAAAAGTGCTTTACGATTTTATTTTTTTTGGCAAAAATATATATATAAATATATATATATATATATATATATATATACCCGTCCTGTCACGCTCAGGGTGTTTACATTTTTATTTTTTCTTATGTCTTAATGTAAGATACTCAGTAGTAAGTACATCAATATATGTTGCGTCATTTTAGATGGCATATCGACATCAATATTTTGCCGTTATGTTTACAGCACGGGCCAGTCGTATGGAAATAATTTCAAAGTTGTTTTGGCTATATTTTCTGCAAGAATAATCTAGGATTTTTATCTATACTATAAACAATTAACCTTATCTAAAAAAAATCATGCTTTTTATATAATTGAATAAAATGACAACAATAATGAAGCAAATTTGCAATTGAATTTCGTTATGTTTTGATAATGAGTAAACTACAATTTTTATATATAGAATTAAAACTCTCACTTCTGAGGAATAATGCTGCCTTATAAATCATCAAAAGAAAACAAAAGCTGCCATGACCGATAATAATACATCGACAGCAGTCAAGATTATAATTTTTGCTAATTTCATGATCATGTCGACGGCTGCATAGTAGGTGCTTCGCCAGGGCTAGATTCGGTTTTGGATTCAGAGTTGTTCTTCACCTTGAGTCGTGACCAACAATGGCTAGCGAAACCAGTGTGATATTTAAAAGATAGCAGGGGATGAAAAAGAGATAGTTCCGTAGCTTTCCCAGTGACTTGTGTGGAAGTCACTGTAACACAACCAGCTCACCGATCTCTCATTCAGAGCCGCTACCATTACACCACCAGCCACAATTTTTCAGTTCCATTGGTTAAATTTTTTCCATGAAGAATCTCCGATTTTTATTTATATAACTTATCTATAATAATCGTCACATCAAAAAGAATTCTGCATTTTAAATCATTAAACCATTACAAATAAAAATGTAAGCGAAGCAAGCTAACACAAAATAAAAAATTAAAAAAACTTATTAGTAACCAAGCCCTTTTTTTCTTGGCCTCTTGTTACTAAGGGATTATCTCATTATTAAAAAGATAAATTTAGGCTAGGTGAGTGTTGTGGTGAAGTGGATATCAGTTCGGAACGAGAAATTAAGGAGCCGATTTGAATTCCTTGCATTTGCTTACGCACAAATACCGTTGGGAAAGGTATTAATCCGTTTCTTCCCTCCAGTTATGGGTTAAATAACAGGATAGCTTGGGTTCTATAGCCTTGGCTGACAACCAGTTTATCGCAGAAAGTAATGGCAACCTACTGCAGGATAATCATCTGCCCAGTCAGTCATGTCTCAAAAGAGACATGATCGCCCAAACGTGTATCACATATGGTACTTAACTGACTGACAGAGCGATAAACAATTGAAGTCAGTTTGTTTTTAATAAAATATTAGAATTATCAATTTTCCGATAATTACGGCGACAATACTTCATTACAGTGGTTCATTTTCCCGCCTTTTCACTTTCCTTTAATCACGGTCAAAATTAGAAACAAGCAGTTTATTTTATTTAGTAATATTTAATGAGCTTAAAAATGCAACGTTGTTCCTTATCTTGTGTTTTCTTAATCTCTCTTGTTTTATTGGTCTCTCTCCTTAATAATCTTTTTCTTTTTCTCATATTCTCTTACACTCAGTAATCAGTTGTTGTTTTTTGTTTTTTTTCTTTTTAATCATTTCACCCCAAGCAAGGCATTCCACTGCCACTATTGCGCATTGGGTTACATAGGGGAAAGTGATGATAAAGAGTGGTTAGTTATAGGAAATGTCGGAAGGAGGATACCGAGGATGAGGGTTGGGTACATGGGAAGAGTGTTTGAGAGAATGGATGCGAGTTAGAGATGTCGACCTTACATTTAAATTCCTAGAGATTGTAGCTGTCGGGGAAGCAAGTATATGGAAGGGAATTCCACAGTCGGGAAGTGCGAGAAAAGAAGCTGTAGAGTAGAAATTGCGGTTACATCTTATCTGTTTTACTGTAAAAGAGTGGGACCTAGTTGCTAATCTAGTATCTCGTGCAAATTCATACCTAGGGTGCACCAGTGATCTAAATTCATCGGAGCAGAAGCCGTAAAAGTATTTATAGAAGAGGCACAGGGAAGCCACATCACGCCGGTGAGAGAGTGACTGCAGCCGGGCTGCCAAGTCGGTATCGATCACATTACAGATTTTCCGCTGTATTTTGTCAAATAGCAGGGGCACCCGACCAGATGTGGCAGCAGTATTCAATGCACGGGCGGATGAGAGATTTATATATGTGCAGCATGGATTCAAACTGGAAAAACTTCCGGGCCCTGCACAGAGAACCGACTTTCATAGCAGCGGATGTAGCAATGGATTCGATATAGTCATTCCACTTGAGGTCCGCTAAGAGTGTGAGGCCAAGGAGGCGTAGCGATTGTCTATGATGGTTAATTGATAGCATTGCGTCTTAGTGGCTTCATTACCTTGGGTGAAATGATTTTTAAACATAGCCCCAAATAGAAACTGTAATAATATTTCATTCAATTGCATAGTTGAACGTTCTCAACTTTAAAAAAAAAATGGTATGTTGAGATTTACTTCAAGAAAATTGTATTTGCTCCCTCATCGCATAACTTTCATTATTGCATATTGATATAAACCCTTTCTGTTTTATTAGTTATAAGTATTAATCTCTTAAGCCTCATGTATGCCTAGGATAAACATAGCATATATCGTATCGGCTAATTTAGGCATCTTGGAAGAAAATGAAGGGGAACTACTTGACTTGTTGTTGATGATGATAACTATTATTATACGTTGTTGTTGCAACTTCCTGTTGTATGCGTTCAATCATAGCCGTTCGATTATTGTCAAAGAAGCGCGGATTACAGTCTGAGAACGTTGCAATGGAGACAAACGGATAATTTCAGACCAGGCCAACTAATGCTCTCCAATTTGCAACGATCCCGTCGTCCAAGAAAAAGGAAAACAATTTAATTTTCCCACTAGCACCTGGGGCCTCTTCGCCAGTCTGTCTGCCCGGCCGTTAGTCTTTCTGCCTACTCTTGCTTTCCTGGATCATTTGATTTGCAGCCAATAGCTTAAGTTCTATGTCTTGAGCGTGAGACAAGGTTATGGTTTCAATGGATATGGAACCGGTAATACTTTTCTGAAGGCTTGTAGTGGATTGAGTTTTCCCTCAACTGACTAAAAAGTTACTTCCTTTTTCGTAGTTCTTATTATTTAACTTTTATTTATTTAACTTTTATTTATTCGAACTAGTGTCTTCGTTTTAGTTCTTCTTCTTCTTCTATGTGCTTTGTTTTTTCAGGTCGTGGGCGATTCTGGCTCTCCACAGTTTCTAGCCCTTTTGTAAATTTTGTCTTTTTTGCTATCTCTTCTAAGTTCTGTTTTGCCATTCATTGACATAAGCTCGTTAGGTGTTATGCACTGTTTTCTTTTGTCCCTCTTTCCTTTAATATGTCATGTGAGTATCAAATTTTCCAAGGCCTCTTTCCTCATTATGTGCTTCAGAAATTTCAAGTGTCGCTTTTTATTTCCATTTTCTCTAAAATTCTATTGCCTCAAGTCTCTTCATCTGCGGTAAAATTGTCCAGCATTCACTGTAATATAGGAGGACTGATATTACATAACAATTCAAAACTTTTTTCTTTGTTTCTACAAGAGTTTTCTGTTTCTAATACTTTGCTTAACTTTTAGAAAGCAACTTTCGCTATCCCAATGTGTCTTCGGATTTCTGTGTTGCATTTTAAGCCTCTATTAAAATATTTTCTAGATATTTAAATTTTTGCACTCTGTTATTGTGTCTCCAATTTGTAATTTGGATATTGATCTGTTTTTTTGTTTTTTGTTTTTTGGGTTTTTTTTGCTGACAACCATACATTCTTTCATCATGCAATTGATGCTTAGTCCTTTCTTCTCACTTTCCTAAGCTACCTTTTGTAGTCTGTGTCTGTTATCAATACTGTGTCATCTAAATATCTTACGTTGTTAAGACTGTTGCCGCCAATAATAAATCCTTTTAGAACTTCTAATTCTTTAAGAACAGCCGCATTGCACCGGTTAAATAAGTCCGGTGAGAAGACCCATCCTTGTTTGACACTCCTTTCTATTTTTGTATATTTGCCTAATTCATTTTTTATCCATGTAGGCGATTTGCTGCCAGTATAAGTTCTGAATTATTCTAATATCCTTTGCAAATATGCCAGGCTTTCCTAACAGTTTCAACTTTAACTTCCAATATAACTAAGCTTTTATCTTACTGGGTGTCTATATTTTTGTATTTACTTGATTTTTGTAAATCCAGTTTTTCGGCCGTTGAACTGGATTCAGTAATGTTTAAATTTTTATTAAATCGATTCATCTAGAATAGAGTATTTTAATTCTGCTTTCGATGCTAAAAGATTTGTTACACTTGTTTTGGCACTTCGGTAGCTTGTCTTGCTAAATCAATTATGAATGAATAGTGAACTCGATTCACACTGGGTGCCACATACTTTTGGCCTTGTGCCACAACTAAGCTACGCTTAGTAAATCACGATATGTTACATTAGTTAATGCTTTCATATTTATTAATACTGATGCTGAGTACAAGAATTTCATTGTTTACCACCATATCACCTTGGGTGATCGCGCCGGAACGATGTTTCGGCCCGATCACCCAAGTTAAGCGACGCCGAACCTGGTCAGCAGATGGGTAATCATTTGGGAATACTAGGTGCTGTCAGCTTGGGTGTATGGGTGGTGTAACTGATAATGGCACAGAATTGTTAACTGGAAAACTGAGTTCTAATTTCAATTGGGTTCGTTTTATTCACTTACATGCAAATACAATTTGGAAAGGTATGAGTCCACCTCTTCTCGCCCCAGCCATGTGTTAATTAGTAAGACTTGTATCACTAAATTATTGTTATCTCAAAAAAATTCTTGCAATGTAAAAATGTTTTCTGGACTTAAATAATCTGCAAAAGGTACATAAGTCGTTAAAAAAAAGAATCAGTCAACGAGTTTCACTGTTTGACATGAATACCAAGTGAATACATTACCAATACAAATGTCCACAAAGAGATTGTCCAGTAAAATAATCGTAGTTAAATTTTGAAGCCTAAAACTTAATATTCTTTCTTTCCTGATCAAGATGAAAACCCTAGTTCTAATAAATCAGCACATTATAGATTATAATTAGATGGTAATGTTAATGAAATAATCTTTTTGTTTAAAATATTTTTTCAGGAAATTAATTTTTTCCACTAACTGTTATCGCTATTTCTAGTACTGATGAAAGTTTCGTTTTTAACTTTTCGTATAAGGTAATACGAAATGTTAACACCTTGATTATATCATTGTTCTTCTTTCTACATGTGCTGTGCATTTTTATTGTAATTGTTATTCGAAGTCTTCAATTGATGTGGTTTATATTATTTCGTTTTTCTATGCCAGTTCCCTTCCAGACCTTTTGTATAAGATTGTGTGAAATATTTACATCTCGATTATATCACCATTTTCCTTTCTAGTCACATGTGCTACCCATTTAGTTGTTGCTGCTGTTTTCGTTAGCAGTTTTCAAAAATGCGGTTGTTGCTAATTGATAAAGTCCTTTGTTATTTTGTAACTCAAGTCTATAGTGTCTGATGAAAGACTGTCTTCTTTTAGACCTAAGGATTCATTCGTTTGAACTTCTTTATATTTGATCACCTTAGAAATTCATAGACACATAATTTCTAAAATTATACAAGTTCTAAGAATAACTTTCTGTACTGTTTCAAAACTAAAAATATCCTTTTATCTATTATCAATTTACCAATTTTCCAACTCGTTCTTTATTTTTCTGAAATTAAGTTAGCTCGACTCGACTCGTTTTCAATTGAGTCAATTTAGCAGAAAAAAGTGCAAATATTTCAACTAAATGTTTATTTATTCTTTCAGTTTTATTTAAACCATTTTTATATAACACCATACGGAAATACTTGTATAATGATTTAGAGATTCTTGATGAAGTATCAGATTGGCAGCAAAGTTTAATTATTTTACGGTTGAAATAGTTGAAATGGCGAGATGTA
This sequence comes from Ascarosepion bandense, assembly GCA_037127315.1. Lineage (NCBI taxonomy): Eukaryota > Metazoa > Mollusca > Cephalopoda > Sepiida > Sepiidae > Ascarosepion > Ascarosepion bandense. The sequence goes on from JBBBDQ010028937.1 coordinate 60,364, forward strand.
ACCGTAAGTTCTATTCTAACAGTTTCTTCTATCGGACTTCTCGTTTGTGGAAAGCTCTTCTGGCTTCTTGCTTCTCAACATTGATTTTCAAATTTGCAAATGCGAAATCTATCATTATAGTCTGTCTTTTTAAATCTTATTCTGTTATTGTTCTATCTCCTTAATAATGTTTCTTTCTCATATTCTGTAACATTCAGTAAACCCTTGCAAATTAGCGCATTTATTGGTTTATTTGGAAGGAAATAGTTTTAAAAAATAAAATTATTAGTTCCATATATTTTCTTATTAATTCCATACACTAAAAATAGATTTCAGTTTCCCGCCGCCGTAAAGTAGCTTCCCTGCGCTTTTTCTATAAGCATTTATATACCGTGTCCCTACAGAAGATTGACGATCATGTCTCTCCACAAATTTCCTAATAAATCTTAGCCTTTTCTTATCTGAACTTTGCATTGTCATCTATTTACTCAAACTCTTAAGGTGGGTTTTGCGTAATTTTTCTCTAACCTTCAATCTGTCCTGTGAGTATAAAATTTTCCAAGCCCTCTTTCCTCATTATGTGTCTTTAATATCAATTGTATCTTCCTGGTATTATGTATAAGTATCTTTTTTTGTCACCTTTGACCTATAAAAAATAAATGTAACCTCAATGTTCATCTTCTGTCTATTTGAAACTTTTTCCCTTATTGTTCTTTCTATTAAGTAAAGTTTTCTCTGTTTTCTTCATTCTCAGTAGCCCCTTCAGTCTTAATGACATTATTGCTTTGCTTTATGTGAACTTATTAAAAAAAAGAGTTCCTGAAATTCCAGATCGACTTAAAGATTGTCCTGGGTATAACGATAAACTACATCCAGCAGCAAGACCTGTAATCGGAAGGCAACAAATCATTTTTATAGTAAAATGAACAAAAATATATTTTTATAGCAAAGTAACAATCAATACAACACTAATTTTTTTTAAATATAAGCAATACATGTTTATAAAAACATTACCAACAATACATTTTGTAGTGAAATTTACAGTAGTTTTTGTAGTAAATTTTATTATCTACAATCTACATATCGAAAAAAATTAAAAGTATAAAATGATGTAAAAATGCTTATATTTTGGCATTGAATAACCCATAGAGATTGATATGCCGCTAAACAAAATCAACCAACAAACAAACATGTATATGCACAAAAGCTCAGTATCAACAGCCATATATTCAATTGCGAAAGAAGAATACCATATTAAATTTTCATCACTTCAAAGCTACCAAGAAAATTAAATTTGGGCATTAAATGATTTATAAAGAGTTGATACGCCGTTAAAACAAACAGATAATCGAATCTTCAGTCTTCAGAACACAATTAAAACCTGCCACTCCCTACCCAGTCAGTCTAGCAGAAAAAAGCAAATATTTTAACTAAATGTATTTTTAAAAATTTTTCAATTTTATTTAAATCAATTTTATATAACATAATATGGAAATATTTTTCGCATAATGATTTAGAGATAAATCGAGATTTAGACAGAAATATTAATAACACGTCGGTTATGAATTTCGCTTCCGCTTTCAGTGAACAAGACGAGTCCAAGTAAAAGATGGAACCTGAGACGGCAGAAGAACAGCTTCTGTGTCCTTTCAGAACGAGGACGACCATTGCATACTGCAACATCCTATCACTTATAGCTCTTTACCATCCCTGTGACCCCTTGTCCCGCCATGCATTCTCACAAGTTTGTGAACCATTCAACGTGGTTTAATGGTTAGCAATCTTTTCTCGTAGACTGAAATTGAGATTCCAGCTCAGAACCGATAACATTACAAACCCTTATTTAATTTTGTCGAGAATCTCGAGATATATAGTAGGAACACCAAACTGAAATGCAGGCATGCATTAAACTAACACGCGGAGATCAATTACGACTGGGTGTCCCATACTTTCGGCCTCATATCACATATAACCTACGCTTAGAAAATCACCATTCACACAAGTTTGTCAGGTAACCCGCTGCCTTTCCTGTCCATTTTCGCCTTCGGTATGCACTGTGAGCGTCATATTGTCCAAGTACTCTTTCCTCATTTTGTATCCAAGAAATTCCAGCTGTCTCTTTCTGCTTTTGACTATAAGTGTTCTTTTTGTTGTCGTATTCGTTAAAACTTTATTGTTTACGCGCCCCGCCATATTCAACATTAATCGCATTAATGAAAGTAATATTAGCTTGGATGATCTCAAGCTGTTGGTAATATTGTTATGATTAAAATCTATCAAAGGTTAAAATGGGAGAAGATGATTCTACTTTGGTAGATAAAGTAGAGCATATTTTGTCCAAATACCAGTTATTATTTTATATCTAATATTGTTTCATGCAAAGGACTAGATATTTTTGTCAACATGTCTCCCGTCGAGACAGAGTAAATGTTTAAAAAGTGGACCCATGGCTTTTCCAATTATATTCGCATAAATTAGCTTGAATTTGAACATGGTTCGCCAGTTTTATCCCTTGTTACGCCACCCTGTAGATTAAAGATGTTAATTTTGATGATGAACTCTATTGCTAGTACCTACATTTTGTTGCTGACTTGTGAATCTTTACCTCTTTTACAGATCGATGACACATCCCAATAAAATAGCTGAGCTCACGTCAAGGAAATTGGGACTGCTACAACAGAAAAACAAACCTCGGAAATCCTATTCTTCACGATCAAATAAAATTCCCTGCTAATAAAATAAGATGATCATTGGTGACAATGTTTCAGAAAATAAACCAAACAATACATCAGAATATCCTGATAAAACTTATTTTCAGTTGAGCGTTGCCAAGTTTACTTAACGAAATTTATAAGTATCTACTACACTTGTCTAATAGACTCGTAACTCATTACTCTTTAGTAATGTTCGACAAAGCGGCCAACAAAAGTTATACGACAAAAAAATTTTCAAACATAAAATAAAGAGCGAACTGAGTTTTCATATCTAAAAAGTAAGAATATAACAACATATTATTAGAATTATAAACAACAAACTCAACAGTCAACCATTGTTATAGGAAAAGCGAAAAACACATTCAGCGTGATGCACAGTGGTTCATTGGCCATCATGACTAAACTTCCGTTTCCGGCCATTGAAAACAGCAATAGTTACGATGTGAGACGGCAGCACCATCATTATCACCACAATGGCGGTGGAATAGGTATTGGCGACGGTGGCGGCGGCGGTGGAGGTGTTAGCAATGGTGGTATTGCTAGTGGTATGCTGAATGGTGTAAGCGATACTGGACCAAATGTCGGTACGAACGGAACAGGAACTGAATTGATGATCACCAATGACATGATAGATAGTAAAGACGATCCGGCCTTGCAACAGTTACGGAATAACTGTGGGTCTTGTACTGGATCTGTGGGTGTAACTGTCGGGTCCCTAGGAGTCAATTCTGGAGTCAGCACTGGCGTCAGCGGCGGTGGGCGAGGCAGCAGAACAGGCAACCGGAGTGGAAATCAAGAAAACATGAATTTGACGCGTGAAGAACGACGACGGAAGCGACGTGCCACGCAAAAGTACCGGACTGCCCATGCGACGCGCGAACGGATACGAGTCGAGGCTTTTAATGTTGCCTTTGCCGAACTCCGAAAGTTACTGCCCACACTTCCGCCAGACAAAAAGCTCTCCAAAATCGAGATTCTACGCTTGGCTATTTGTTACATATCGTATCTTAACCATGTTTTAGAACTGAGCTGAGAATAAAACTGATCGAACAGTAAAGGAATCGATTTAACGAATTTTAAAAAAAGCATTGCAAATTATTTAAATCAAACAAGATGAAAGTTATCGGTATTGATTCGAATACCAATGATTCTAAAGTTTTACAAGCAACCTATAAATAATAAGGACTGACAAACAAAAAACAAAATTTTTGGCAATACTTTTATTCGAGGATCATGTTGATCAGAATCAACAGAACTATCCTTTATTTTCCATTTTTATTCTTTAAGGGATTCTCTTTTGTACTTGTTGTTTACCCAGAACTACATTCCAATTTTTGTGTTTGATAAAAGTACCAAAGAAAAAAAAAACCCAGAGGGGGTCATTCTCATCCATTCTAAACTGAAATAACAAAAACTACAAAATGAAAATTCCAAGCTTCTCTAAAAGTAGCGGAACATATATTCGGCCGGCTTCATATATATATATATATATATATATATATATATATATATATATATATTTATATATTTATATATATATATAAACAAACTGTAAAAGAAGTATTGGTCAGTGTAGAATCAGATCAGTAAACGATTAATTTAAAAAAGTGTCTTGGGTCTGTACGAACCGGAATGAGGATATATATATATATATATATATATATATATATATATATATATATTCCTTCAAATCCGGTACTCCTCGATCTTTGCCGACCACACCCTTTTTGCGGATTTTCCGGTTGTGAACTTATATATAAAAATAATAATAAGCGTTAGAAGATATAATTTACCCCTTCCGCCTGAAGAAATCAATACGGTTGAAACTAAGGTAGCGTTAGTGGTGAATATTTCGTCTTTTAATTACTGTGAACCTATATATTACTGATATGGAAATAGGCACATTTGTACATGGGTATTTCTTTAAATCGATGGCTGTGCATATAGGCAGATTAACATAAATATAGACACGTATATGAGAACACGTGTGTCGGACAATTTGTGTTTCTCGCTAACAGCCTAAATGCACAAGCATGTTAACTCATTTTATGCCCCAATATGAATGTACTAACATATATATGGGCACACAAACAAAGACAAACACCAAGTCATACATGCAAATACATACACATATTTTATATATATAATGCGTGACTCGATAATGATCGATCGTCGTGCTAGATATAAGTCAGGATTTAACAATCATTAGACATTCAAGTAGGCCCTCCCTACTGATTACTGCAATACAGTCTCTCTCCTTCCATTTGAACCTGTGCTCACTTCGTAACTACTATCTTTTTCAATATACACACAGGCGCACACAAACATAAAACCGAAACTTTATAGCTTTCAAGTTGCTGTATGCCCATATTATTATTATAAAAATAATTGCGATATATATATATTGTCATCCGCAGACAGATCTGTTTCGCCGTATCACAGCTCATCAGTACGGTTAGACTCCGATTGCTTTTATATATAGTGGGTAAGTTACTATAATCAGAATTTGGGGAAAAGGGTCATTTTTGTCGGGTTGAGAAATTTTCAATTCACCCCTGTGAATGTATACTCATCAATTATTTATGTGAAAGAAGATAAGGAGGCATGAAATGGAAAAGTTAGCGGATGAATAGGAAAGCACGAAATAAAAGAAAACAGAAAAGAAAAATGGATGAAATTAAAGATAATGAATATTTGTAATTTATACAACTATTAGAGTGAGACTGTCATTTCCAAGAGAAAACGGACATAAATACTACATAGAAATATAGTACAAAAGGTAACAAAATGTTTAGATTTCTCGGTGTCAGAATTAGTGTGTGTGTGTGTGTGTGTGTGTGTGTGTGTGTGTGTGTGTGTGTGTGTGTGTGTGTGTGTGTGTTATATCTTATTATTTTATGCGTCATGCTTCTCGCAAAATATATTCCACCGACATGATGGCACCATTGTTTCGTTCGTAAAGCAACAGAAATGAAGTTCTATAGGAAGATGCTGAGGATACCATGGACTAAACATGTGAGCAACAAGGATGTTTGGGAGAAAATGCAATAAAAAAAGAAACTTAAACGTAGCATCAGAAAAAAAGTACTTGAAATTTCTAAGGCTTGTAATGAGAAAGGAAGGCTTGGAAGTCTGATACTCACAGAATAGGTAGAGGGATAGAGGGACAGGTTAAAGCAAAGCGTAAGATCCTTGATAAGATCCTTTGGGTTTGGTAGAAATAACGAAATGACAAAACTTATTAAGAGCTACAAGGAACAAGATGCGGATGGCCATGATCGCCTACGTCCTGTAAGGACACTACACGTAAAAGAATAAAACCTGGTAGCCATGATGGCTCACGCCCTGAATCTACAAGCTCATACAAGAAGAATCTGGTATTTGTAATTGGTCCAGTGTAATATTTCATCTACTGTTAGCGTTTAGATATCAGATTACTCATCCATGTAACTGAAAAAAATATATCATAAATGCCAAACTTGTGTATTTTTCTTTATTCATGATTTAAAGAATATTATTATTTTTCATTTTTTTTATAATTTCTCCCGAGCAAGGCGATAATGCTAGAGATTCAAGGAGTTGCCGAGAGTGAAAGAAAATTTAGAAAAAGTCGTTAAAGGGAAGAAACAACTGGAAAACAGAAAATGGCTGCATTTAAATCTCTAATAATCGTAGGTGACAGGAAAGAAAGAAGCTAGAAGAGAGTTCCACCAGCGAGAAATGCAAGAGAAGAAACCATAAGGATAGAACATACGGTTGCATCAATCTATTTCAACTGTAAAATGATAACTAGTTGCCTGTCATGCACTACGTCAAAATTGATGCATTCGAGGCTCCAAGGAGGAAGGCAATATTTATTTTCATATAATACAAAAAATATGGCACAAGGCCAAAAAACGAGGGATGGGGAAGGACTAGTTTTCAATTTGTCATATGCTAAACTGAGCTCCACACGATTTCTGATCTAAAGATATCACAATATTCATTACAACAAAACAAAACATTCCAAGAAGGAAAGCCCATTAAAACAATCACCATTAAAACAATCACCATTAAAACAAACACCATTAAAATATGTATACAAAAACCTCTGGGAAGCCACATTACAGCAATGGGAAAGTAATTGAAGAAGAGTTGTCCGGTCAGGACCAATAACATTACAAATGCTTTTTTTAATTTTATCAGGAATCTCAATTACATAGCTATAGCAGATGTGGCAGAAATATTAAGTGCACGGACGAATGATAGATTGTTTTGACATTGAAGCCCTAGGTCAGTTAAATCTGACATATACATAGAGAGACAATCATATATTGCATGCATGCATGCAATGCGTTCATAATGTATAGGGTTTAAAGATAAACAATGTACAATAAATCATCTTTTAATTCCATGAGATCTGTAAACAAGCCTTTCTCACCCCGAAAGATATGAGAATAAATAACAAAGAGCAAGAAGAATGTAAGCGCCATTATCTTCTCTTTACTCAGGAAATTTTCAGCACAAACCTCGTACATTCATGTTCATGCGTAAATCTATGTGTAAGTATCTTGGTACGAACATCAATGGTTAAAACTGTATTCAACTAAAAAGAACTAAGTTGTTTGTTAGGATATTTACATTTCACGAGCATATTACCCTTCAAAAATTGCAGACTTTTTTACAAATGAATTGGGACGTATGTTTAGCATCGGTGCTTCAGTTCGCTCTGACGCAATGTGCAATGTTACATAGGCGCAAACACACACACACACACACACACACACATACACACACACACACACACACACACACACACACACACACACATATATATATATATATATATATATATATATATATATGAATTGAGGAACAAAGAAAATAGCAACGTTCAAAACATTAATTTAAAACAGTGCTCAATATAAAATAGAGCAATTAATATTTATAATTATACTATTTATTAATAAATTTATTACCATCATTATTAATCCCTGATGAAACATTGTTCTTTCAATGTCGAAAGAAAATGTATAATTTTGTAGTAATCTGTTGCTTGTACATGTTCTAAAGTATATATATATATATATATATATATATATATATATAAAAGAGGAATAATTGTACATGTTCTAACGTATATATATATATATATATATATATATATATATTTAAAAGAGGAATAATTTTTAAAACTGAAAACTATAGTTTTCAGTTTTAAAAATTATTCCTCTTTTATATTTGTCCAGATTTCTGAAGAAGCTTTAATAAAAGTGAAACATGTTAGATTAAGACACATTTCCAACTTTGTTCTTTATTTATTTTATATATATATATATATAATGCGGTTCCAAATGAATCTCTCAATTCTTTAAACTGGTTTGCGTCATATTATATGTTGAGTTCAGTGGTCACTTTTCCATCGTAGGTAACATGCTACTTGGGGCAGGAGAGGCTCAGAACCTTTTGGGGCCATATATATATATGCCATCATATATATATAACGAAATGAAGTATGAACGTTGAATAAAATTTCAAAGTTCAAAACATTAATTTAAAACAGTGCTCAATATAAAAATAGTATATTTATTATGTGGCACACGACGAGGGTGTGTCTAAAAAGTTTTCCAAAATCTACCTCAGAGTTTCACAAACAAAATCTTCTTCGTTTTCGTTGGTCCGATTATTTTTCAGCACTCATCGTTTGTTTGTGTATATATATATATATATATATATATGTGTGTGTGTGTGTGTGTGTGTGTGTGTGTGTGTGTGTGTGTGTATGTGTGTTGTGTGTGCGTGTGCATATATAAAGAGAGAGAGGGGGAAGGGAGGGAGAGAAAGAGAAAGATAAATTGCTTATCTAGTAATCTTTCTGTGACCACACAATTGTGAAGAAGGAAGCGGCGAGAAAGGCGTCAAAAAGTAAAGTAATTAAGAAAGCTTGATAAAAACAAAAAGAAAATACGATAAAACAAAATAGGAATGGAAGAAGACGAAATAAATACTTACGAGAGATTTACTTTAGAGAGAGAGAGAGAGAGAGAGAGAGAGAGAGAGAGAGACTTTCGTTATTTGTGGTTACAGCTCCCACTAGTCTGGTGCTAGAGCACTCTGTATATTACAGTAGAAATAGATGTAGGAACAGGAAGAAGTTGATTTGGGCCTATGTGATATATATATATATATATATATATATATATATATATATATATATATTATAATAAAAAATCTAAATAACCCTAATTTCTAAACCCAAAATGTGAATAGATGACCACATGTAATCATAGAAATAAATATGTTTAAATATTTATACTCTGATTAACATGGATCCAACATAATCTTTTTTCTTTTTATTTATTTTCATTAATTGATTTATATTTTATCTATTTTTTATTTTCTGTATGTTTCACTTTGTTTATATATATATATATATATATATATATATATATATATATATATATATGTCAGGTTAAATAAGTTGCAAACATTTTGTCTGCTTATTTTTAATAAAGTTTTATATTTCAAGTAGAAAAAATTTACAGTAATTTTTAGCAACACAATCATGCGATTATTTTTTGTTACCATAACTCACACCCCTGAAGATGATCTCGGAAGGAGATTGAAAGTACTTGGATACATTGAGAAATTAATGATAATAAGATTGTCAACGTTACAGCTCATTTCTGACATCTTTCAATTATAATACGTGAAAGATTATATGTGAGTATAAACAAATTTTATTAAAAATAAGCAGACACAATGATTGCAATTTGTTTAATCTGATATGTCTAAAAGAAAATTTACTACCTAAATACACAAATATATATATATATATATATATATATATATATATATATATATTCATTCTGCGAAAAATTTGATCATGTTAACCTCATTTATTTAAAGTATCGAAATTTGTAAGACAGTACTGATTGATCTCTGTTCTATGATGAAGTGGATGTTATGGCTATCATTTAATTTTGTTTTCTTTACAATGATTCCAGTGTTGTACTTTTTTGTATGTGATATCACCCAGATATCAGCATCAATAAAAAAGAAAATGCTAGACAGTGATATCTCAAAGTAATCAATCATCAACATAGTTTCAAACTTGCAATGAGTATAGTGATAATATCTCACATATTACAAAAATATTCGACCCATGTTACAAGTATATAATCATAACATTTCTATGAGATATGAAAAATATATTTGACACGTTTAAACATTTCGGCGCGTATTAACAAATCTTATAACAATAAAGGAATTGTAAGTCTGGTATCATCGCAACTGCGGAATATAATCCTTGAAACTTGAGAAATTTAGCAATGGCAATAACCACCAATGTCTTTTTTTTAATTTAATCATTTTTTTTTTAACATTTACCACTGCTTTGGTAGATTAAGTATTTATGGAAGTGTGGAATCACTCAACTACAATTTTCTAAATCGACCATATTTGGCGAGGGACAAAATGAATGTAAAATGAGTTCACGCCTTTATCAAAACCAGTTGTGCAAAAATAAACATGAACATCCTCATCTGGAATTCGATCTCGTTTTTTCAATTACATTTCCCAGTCTAATAACCGCTACGCCACCCTGCATCTTCTAACGCAAGAGCATGACTTTGTTATATCAAGTCAGAAACATTTTATAATAACTGCTAAAATATAAAGAAATTAACAAACTTTTAAAACTATATCATGGAAATATCGTATGATGATATCTCGGAGAATTTCAAAATCTCAAAAGAATTTTACACTTTGTGATATGTTTATTGTTAAAAAATTAATGTCAGAAAATTATTTGAAAAGGCCAAAGAGAGATGAAAATCAGAATGCCTGAATTTGGGAAAATACTATGAAAACTGACGCAATAGCATCACATAATATGAATATTAATAGAATTTATCTTAATTTAATCACAAGGATATGATATGGCAATGATATCTAAATTGCAATGATATCCAAAATGCTGTTAAAAGACAGACGAACTTTCTTTTCTAAACAAATGTAAACATACATTTTTAAAACTGATATGTATTAAACATTTCCCCTTTTTTTCCACCTACTTATTTATTTTTATTGGAAATGTTAGTAAAAATGAACATTTGAAAAAAATGAATTCACCTGTACATCGAAGAGCTAATAAAACAAAGACTAAAAACAATGCAAGAGTAATTGTTATTTATTTTTATTCATTTATTTATTTTTATTCGTTTATTTATTTTCAAAAACTCATTTTTGAAAATTTCTTTTCAATAAAGCTGCTTCAACTAATTCTAAGATGGCTGCTTAAAAACTGCCTTTTTTACAGCAATTGAAACTGAATTGTTTTGTTTTGGTTTAGCTTGTGTTGAAAATTTAATAAGTCGAGAATGCCTTTATGACGATAATCTATGTTTATCTTCGCTGTTCAAAGCAAGAAAGAATTGAAATGTTCCAAGTAGCACTTCAAGTTATATTTCAGGAATAGAAAATAGAACATCGTCTCACTCAAATTGTACTTGAGGCTGTCGCACATCTTTGTCCCGATTTTGACTGTCGTGTTCAACAAGTGGTTTCGCCTGAGGTTCGTCCCAAACTGAATCTCCAAGGGTTGTGGCCACGCTATTGACAAAGGGAAAGAATGCTGGGCGGGATTTAGACGATTATAGGCCCATAACTTTGCTAAACACAGAGTTAAAGATTATGGCCAAGATCCTGGCGAAGAGATTGCAGTCAGTTTCCAAGTTTCTGCTAGGATCTAAGCAGACTTGTGCTGTGAGTGTATTTGTGTCTTTGTTTTGATATTTGAGTTTGTTTTTGGGTTCATCCTCTCTCACCTCATTGAGTATCATTTACAAATTTTTATATTTTTACGAGACCCCATTTCCTTAAATTTTTTACACAATATACTAGTAAATATAAAATCTAAATGATGCATTAAATCTATGAATTAAATCTATAGCTATAGGCCACTTTTTGCCATCCAAAAAAGTTCCCATTCACCAAACCCTTTAGATTTAGTAATATCTGAGAAAAAGTGTTCCGTGGAACTTTTCTAGAAGTCTCTAGAAACTTCTACAGGGATCTAGAGCGTCTAAAAATACATATATATATATAAACGGGAATCCGTATAGATTAGTAAGTTGTTTTCAGTTGTTGTCGGCCCGAACCCACAGCAGCGTGCAAATTGGGGTCAACACAGGCTCATCTAGATTCAGAACAAATGTTAGGCCGAAAGAATCTATTACACAAAAAACCCTGAACAGCAATGATCATCGGTAAGTACTGTTTCTTGTTTGTATTGATTTTGTTAACCAAACTATAATAATCATTTAGAATTCTTATTATTATTATTATTATTATTATTATTATTATTATTATTATTATTATTAGCAGTAAATAATTCATTTTCAGTGTCCGCGCGGAGTATATGTAATATCTCAGCTCAACCCCTTAACTAAAGCAAATTTTCTCCTCCCCTACTTACTTTATCTAATATTAACTGTTACTTGTTGGTGCTGTGGCGTTAAAATTGTACTTACCGGAACGTATGCTGTTTTAAACATCAACCCAGTTTTATTGTAAACCTTATTTCTAATATATGTAAATAAATTCTGTTTTAGTTTGTAAATGTAATTTCGTTTTACCTTGCTCTTTTTGGTGCTATTACAGTTTTTTTTTTAATCATCTCACCCCAAGCAAGGCATTCCACTGCCACTATTGCGCATGGGGCTACAGTTCTCCGTGTTTTGTGTTATGAAACCCGTAACAAACCCGTACAGTTCTCCGTGTTTTGTGTTATGAAACCCGTAACAATATATAAAACTTTACAATCATGAAAACATACTTTCAAAATGAACACGGTTGTACACATAAAAAAAAAATTTTAATTATTTGAAAAATCTTAATGCATAATGATTTTTATTAAGAGTTTCAATTTTTGATTAGTAAATATCGTTTTCCCTTAATAACAGTATCACCTAATGCAATCAAAGTAATGCAGGAATTCAAAAGATTTGAAACTTTATAAATTATCATAATCAAAATAAAAATAATTAGAATTAAAAGTTAAAAGCAATTTATGAATTTAAATTTATTGCAATCATCGTCTTTATTTTCTAATTTTGCCCATACTTTTAAAAGGTCAGGTTTTCTACAGAATTCGATTGATTGATTGATTGATTGATTGATTGATTTGTATTTTACAGTTTACCAAACTTTTGAATGTTATTTAAAGCCATAAAATATTTCTAAATTGTAAGAATTTGCGTTAATAACAATACTTTTACTGATACAAGTTCTAATAATTAACCTATAAGTGAGGGTTAATTCATACCTTTCCCAAGAGTATTTTGCGTATGTAAATATAACAAACTTAACTGGAATTAGAACTCAGATTTCCGATGTTTTATATCATTACAACGCCTACACAATCAATTTTACAGCCCCTGATATTTTCAAGGGTTACCCATCTAGATACTGACCAGGCTTGACGTTTCTTACCTTCGGTGATCGTACGAGAACTGGTACAGTATTCGAGAAGAATGATTGATTAGCTTATCAACATTTGTTGAATTAATTAATGTATGTTATAAATATTGTAAGAGAAAAATATCAATTAATTAATTGAGAGGCAGACATACGTCCTTTATGCTTGAGTCGAAAAGGTGGACATAGATCTGGTTTAAAGTTGAATCAAATTAGATAGACGTAAGTCTCATTTACACTAAAGACAAATTGGCAGACAGAAATCAGATTTACACTATAGGCAAAAGTTTAGGCATAAATGTGTAAACCCCACCAGAGTAAACAAAATAGACATAGATTCAGTTTTGACTTGAAGCAAAAGGCAGATATCGATCTGTTTTACACTATAGTAAAAAAAATGTTGACATACCTCCTGTTTACACGAGAATAAAAAAGGGAGATATCGGTCAAGTATAGATTAGTGTCTAAAAGGATATTTGTGCGTAAATTCCTTGCATTCACTTACGCACAAATACCCTTGGGAAACATATTAATCTGTCTCTTCCCTCCAGTTATGAGTTAAATAACAGGACAGATTGGTTTTTATAGCCTTGGCTGACAACCAGTCTGCCTCAAAAAACAATGGCAACCTACTGCGAGATAATATTCTGTCCAGTCAGTCATGTCTCTTTCGAGACATGATCGTCCAAGCGTATATCACGTATGGCACTTAACTGACTAAAAACTAGGTATAGGTCCGGTTTAAACTTGAGTCAACATTTTAAACATAGATCCTATCTCTGCTCGAGTTTTCATGTTATCTCTTCGCAGAGGATGTCGTTAGTTTATTCCAAGCCTTGCCTATAAGATAAAGACCTACACTAGTTTACGATACGTAAGGCATAAAATGAATTTTAAACAAATGAAATATCTTTCTTGATACTTTCATTTTAGTTTTAATTAAAAGCTGAATAATTAAATTTACTATTTCCAGTAAGAAAATTATTCTGGCGTATTTTTAATAAAATAGTTGATTAGCGCCTCTTTCTTTTTAGTCATCTTTCATCGCAATGTAATTTTCTTTATTAAGAAATATTTCAGAAATAAAATATACTTTCTGAAACTTTATTCGAGGAATATTAGCTGATTGAGAGCATAATTAACCTGATTTTAAACAAATATTATTTACTTTAAGTTTAAAATACCGCCGAAATTAATTTTTTAAACTAACAATAGTAGTGTTTTAACCGACATTATACATGAGAGTTTATAACAGATTAACTTATGTTTGACGGAGACTTTATCTGTAAAGCAAATTAAGAAAATGACGGCTGGGGGCCTTTTTCACATGCTTTTTGAAGTGCTCAGTAATCTTAAAAACGTAGGAAAATATTCTCCGTAATCCAATTTTTTCAAATTTATTATAGTCATCACTTATATTTTCTGTCGTGCATGGTCGCTCATACTTTCAAAATGGGAACGTTTATATACATAAAAAAATTAAAAATTGTTAATGCATAATGATTTGTATTAAGCTTTTTAATTTTGATTAAAATAGTTTTCACTTACTAACTATATCACCTAATGCAATCAAAGTTATGCAAAAATTTTAAAATATTTAAAACTTTATAAATTATTATACTTAAAGTAAAAACAATACTTAAAATTGAAAATTAAAAACAATTCTTGTAAAAATTCATTATTCATCAAATATTTTTTCTTAAGACAATAGTGTGCTTACTAAATCTTATTTATAAAATGAATTAGAAGTTTTCTTATTAAATAATGTCATAGTTTTGTTACATTTTTTAATTTACGATTCGGAGCAGATTTTCGGGGGGAAAAAAACACTTCCTTTCTCCAAAGAGTTCTGTTTTTAACTATTAAAACATATTTCGCAATACAAATTTAATTTCTCAAAATTTCATGAAATTAAGTAAGTTGGCAGGGTGGGGTAATATATCTAAAGAAATATTTTTGCCAAGATTTTCTAAAAACAAAATTTCAGTAGTAATTTCATTCATTAAAAGTTTCATTAAAATCAAACAATTATTTGATTTTTGAAAGAATTTCCAAATGGATATGTTTTTTTACCGGAAAAAAGGCGCTAAAACACTAAATATTAGGCCGACCGCTGATGCAAAAACAAACAAGATTTTAACCAAAATTTCGAACAAGTTAGAAAAAATACTTTTGTCTTTCCTCTGAATAAACGTTTTGACGATAAAACTTTTTTTATTGAATTTGGAGCCTTTTTTCATCAAGCTATTCTGGTTTTTCAACGAATTAGTGGAGATATCTACCATTGGATGATTAGCTATGATTTAGGTAAAGATTTAAACATTAAACACCGTGTGTACAAAAAATCTATTTGGGAAGTTGAAAACTAAGTGCTATTTTGTGATGAGTTTTATAAAGAAATAAACACAAAATATTAACGAGAACATGTAATTTGAGTTACTTGCAAAAAAAAAACAGCTTTATTATGAGATATCTAGGATAATTTTACTCGTTTTTATCAGGTATATTTAGTAACATCCCGGAAATGTTAAAGATAAACTTTTGTTTCATCCATAGAAGTATGTTGTTCTTATTTCTTTATCTTTCATAACTCGTCAGATCGAAACTTTTATATGATGTCATGAACACCGCCAAACCTGTTCAGAAATACCTAAACTAACAGCTGCATGTAACAGCTTTCTTAAATCAATGATTAAACTCAGCGAATGAAACCTGTTTCTTTCTTCAGACCTTTTGGACTGACGTTATAGAATCACAAAGAACTGTACCAAATAACAAAAAAACATTATTTAGGGACTTTCAGCAGCGTCAGCTAAAATGGATATCACATGTAACCAAAAGAAAAAATAATGGCATAATCAAGATCTTGACACGACACACTACATTAAACAAAAGGTTAGGAATGAAGCCCCATCAATACTGGAAAAAGCAACAATAGTTAGTGGACTTGAGAAACATATTTTTCTTTGCCATTTCTTTACAAAGAAACATTTGGCATTTATTGAGCGAGAAGTCAGTGACACTAGCGGTTGAAATACAATAAAATATTTCTTTTAAAACAATTTTTCCGGGAATATCGTTTTCTCAAGTCTAGTAACTGTTATTTTTCTTTGCAGTATTGATGGGAGATTCCTTCCTAACTTTTTGTTGGAAATAGTGTGCAGCATCACCATCTTGATTATGTCATTATTTTCTCTTAAAAATACATGCGATATTCATTTTAGTTATTGCTTTAGTGGCCTTATGGTGCTTACGTATATGATGTCATCATTCGATTAAAACAAAGCTTGGATAGTGCTTTTAAACAAATAAATTAAGAGTAAGTCGGAATTCATCCATTTCGTAACGGATTTCATACATAATTTTTCTTTGTTTACGTTAGGATATGAAAACAGAGTAGATACAAATATTTTAAAATGTGTGTTTAAAAGCACTATTCGGGCTTTAACAGTTAGTCCTACGTGGTCGAGCGGTTAAGACAAGTCAAATCTAATGAACAATTTTCCCCTAGGGGACGCAGGTCCGAATCCTGTCAGAGGACGCATATTTTTCTAAAAAATATTTTTTGTTTATTCAGGCCAGTTAATGTAAATAAACATACTGTTTAATTATAAAAAAAAAAGCAGAGCTGTTACTAAAATATGGGTATCCATTAAAAATAATATTTAAATAAATAAAAAATATGTCGGAGTTAATCAATTCCGTAATAGATTTCGTAAAATAACACTGACATCTCATTTTAATAGATATATTTACCAAAATTAAACAAGAAATATATTGAAATACTAAAGAGTAGGTTTATTCAATAAAATTGCCATTGGTTTTAACCACGGTGAATTCGGGATCTCCTGCAACTCTTATGGATGGTCTCCTTGTTTAATTTGGTGAATGCTGGCTAATCTTTGCCTTTGGTCCATTTGGTGTTACAAATTTTGTTGATCTCTCACTCAACTGTGTCCTTCAAACAATAATCAATGTCTGGGGAGTTCGGTAGCCAGATGTAAGAGTTGAAGTGGTTGCGGAAATTGTATGACAGCCATGACTGGGTTCTCATATTTGTTGGGCACGGTGCAAAGCCTTGTTGCTAGACACTGAATCTTCCAGCAGCTACCTTCTTGACCCAAGGCAGCACTACTTTCTCAAGACACTTTGTGTGAGCCTCCGTGAGGCCCTTTGGAAAAATTAATGGAGGTGTTGTGTTACTTGGTTTTGCATAATTAGAAGATAACACAAACTTGAATTAATGACGTTTATTTTTTATATAACACTTTAGATTTTTACATCGAGTTAACAACCGTTAATTTTCGTGTGTGGATACAGGTACAGGAGCAGACTAGCTGAATTCTCTTCACTCTGATAGGATAGTAGTAAATCCCTTCTGGACTCTAGTTGTCAACTGACAGCATCTTTCTCTTTTCATATCTTCTACCAAACTACTGTCCTTCACTCCTACTTCTTACTCCTACTCTTACTGCTCTTCCTATCAAAAGAAACCGTTAACTTGCTTTGCCGCCCAATTTTAAATTCTTGGCGTCAATGTGTCTACCTTTTTCTATTTTTAGCACACTCGGCATTTTATAAACCATAACAGAGGTATAAGGTTGCCATCAACAGTGATCACTCCAAACACTATCATGTTGACTGGATATATCATCCATCTCTTTCGGAATCTTCTTCACTGTTTTCAGATTGATACACAAACACTCTGAAATGTTTGTATTGGCACTTCCGGCTCGAATCTCATGTAGTACATCATGCTGTTCCCAAATTTATGGCGGATTGAATTGTTTCATTGTGTTCTTTTTTTCTCACAGATGGCGCCCAATTGACCCTACTATGACCCTAGTGTGCAGTCGACAAAATCAAAAACTAACAACGCGTATGCGCGAAATTAAAAATATAAAATGGCAACAATTTACACATACTCAGTCTTTTGAATAGGAGTAGCGTCTTATCCCTTGTTTGTGATTGGATTTCCGGTTCCTTCTAATGTTTTCTAATTCTCTTTCACTCTCATTATCCTCTTGCGTGTTAGTGGTCTTATCACCTTGCTTGGGAAGAACTGATTAAAAATAATCAACAATTATATCATTTTGAAACTTCTACATTTATAGGGAAAAGTGCCCAGTGTCGTATACAGACAGTTTATAAATAAATATAAAATGTATAAAAATAGGAAACAACACTGTATGGTGACTGACGCTTTCATGCATGGAACGAACAGTCATGTGGTGTTGATTCCTATCTCAACACTGTTTATATCTATATATCTGTTAGTATCAAGAAATAAAATTCAATATTCATTTATATACAAATTTTCGTAGAAATTATATTCACTCCTCAGGGAGCTTGTGAGTACAATTGAATTTATTTAAAGATACCTCGTTTCTCTTAAAATGTATCAGTCAATTTTTAAGCAAACGTATTTTAAATTTATTCTCTCTTAAATATTTTATTGCACGGCATAGGTTTACTATTTTGTTCCGTCCCAATAAATACTAAAATATTGTTTGAAAGTACAAATACTCAAAAGGCTAATATAAGTTTATGGTGTTTAAAACTTTATTCGACATCACGTATTTTAAATAAAACGAGTGTTTTCATGTAAGAAAAAAACAATAAAAACAAGTTTTAAGTCATGATAAAAAATAAACTTAACCCGTCTTATATCTTCAAAGTAAATCATAGGATTTTGTGATTAAAAATTTACCCCGCCTCATGCGAGACCAACTTTTAGTCTTAAAAAAATACCTATTATCAGCTGAGCATAAAACATCGAAGATACGCAGTAAATGAATTGGAATGAATTATTATTCGTGTATGTGCCGTGTCCCTTCTGGAAGTTGGCCATCATGGCTCATCACAACTTCCTCTTTTGTAGCGCTGAGTAAAGATATTTTTTGCTATCCCGCCTAGTTCTTACTTTCAGTACGTCCTGTGATTGTCAAATTCTCCAAGCCTTCTTTCCTTATTGTGTGTCCAAGAAATTTTAATTGTCGCTTTCTAATCCTAAGTATAAGTTTACTATTTTTCCTATTTTCTTTAAAACTTCCTCGTTTCTCACATGTTTAATCAATGGTATTCTCATCAGTATTCTGTAGAACTACTTTCTGTTGCTTCAAGTGTCTTAATCTGTGAGGAAGTTGTTTAGTAATCACTGCCATAGAGGAAAACTGAAATTACATAAGAATTCAGCTCCTTTTTCTTTGTTTCTAACGAAATTTTTCTATCTTTTTATATATTGCTTAGCTTTTGAAAATCAACTTTAACTATTCCAATGTGCCTTCGGATTCGATGACACATTTTTCGTCGTTTCCTATAAAACTTACCAGATATTATTTTGTTTCTTAATACTTTGCTTAGCTTTTGAAAGTCACCTTTCGCTATTCAAATGTACCTTCGGATTGCGGTAGCACATTTTCCGTCCACTATGAAAACACTACCGAGATATTTAAACTTTCATACTTGCTTGATTATGACGTCTCTAATTCGTAATTTACATCTTAGGATGTTCCTAATAAAAAGGTAAGAAGTACAATTTTTTTAAATTTTCTAGAGAATAAAAAAGAAATTGGTAAATCAAGAAATTGCAAGAAAAAATGTACTTAGGAATTCCCAAGGACACTGGCCTGTGTAGGAAATCTAAATCTGAAAGAACGTCTTAGATTTTTATAAAACCCAAAACATTATATGAATTGGTATTATTAGGACGTCGATTATGTTTAACAAATTGGCCTTGTGTCAAACACAAGCGAAATCCCCACAAGTTTATCACAAATTTGGAAAGAATAAGTCTGTTTCGTTTTTACAAATAAATTAAAATTTATTTATCGAACAGCATAACAACAAATTATATGTATGTAATTAATAAACTGTGAAAATGTTCTAAAAGAAAGTGTAGTAAGGATTTTACAGAATTTCATTTGTGAACAGAGTTCATTTGTTTTAGCGATTTTTTTTCTTTTGTACAGAAAACTCTAAGTCCATGTTTTCGCTGTGTGTATCAACAAAGTAGTAGTAATGTTTGTTCCTCTCTTTCTTTTTCTGTACAGCGAGTAGATGAAGAGGAAGAAGGGGAGATAAAGAAAACAGCACGAGAGAGAAAGTGAGAGGGTGCAAATGTCGGTCGGCGAAGGCGGCCTCACTATTTTCTTCCTAGATTGTGTTCTCTCTGTTTACTGCCCCTTCGTCTCTCTGACTGACCAACCGAAAAACGTGAAATATGTTGCCAACTTGGATCACGTGGTCAGTTCCCAACACCAACTCATTTTTAGGCGGGAAGAAACATGACACGGGTCATTGAAAGTTTAATTTATTGTTTTCTGCTAAACGCGCTCTTTTCATTAGATAATTAGTATTTTCACACTGGCTCGCGAATTTGCAAACAGTGAAGAAAAAAGTTATTTTGTACTCACCACAGTATGATATCGTGCGGTAAATATTTGAACAACGAAACTCTTTATTTAGTTTCGAAACTTGAGGCGAAGCAAGATTTTTTATATTTTTAAACAGAAAAAATAATTTATTATAAAATGGTGAGACGGCTTCTTTAAACAAACGGTTGTCGGGCATATTACGTTCAAACACAGATTCTCGTATGATCACCAAAGTTAAGCAACGCTGAATCAGTATCTCGGGTGACCACTTAAGAATACCAGCTTTTGTAAGCTTGGATGTGCGAGTGGTGTAAAAGATAAAGACTAGGAATTGGAGATCGAACAGCAGATTTACAATTCCAGTTGGTCACTAATACACAAATATAATTCAAAAAGGTATGAATAAACTTCTTCTAACCCCAGTTATGAATTAATTCGTAGGGCTTGTATCAATAAATAATTATTCTCTTCTAAACTTCTTACAATGTAAAAATATTTTCTGTCTTTAAATAACCTGCAAAATATTTGATAAAACGTAAAAACAACTCCACCCATCAATTTTTTGCACAAGCATTCTTTAGTTTAAATATGTAAGGTGTGGTAAAGCTTTTCGGATTAAAAATCATTCTTTAGTTTAACATAACAGCACTGAAAATATTTTTAACTTTCAGAATTGGTATAGATCATTCAACGCAAAAAGATTGAATTATATATATATATATAGTTTTAGTTCAAAGAATTTGTCACTTTAACTAAACAGGTTCATGCCGACTTCCAAGTTTCGTGAGGACAGCGTTATGATGCCCTCACTCATCGCGGCTGGGTTTTTGTTATGTTCAAGTAATTTGTATTATCACAGTCAGTGTCAATGAGATCCGAAGGCGTATTAGCATGGCCTAAGACGAATTCCAAAAGCTAAGCAAAGTATTAAGAGACAGGAAAATTTCGTTGGAAATAAAGAAAAGAGTACCGAACTGTTACGTGATAGCTGTCCTCTTATATCGCAGCGAATACTAGAAAATATGAAGGAAAGACTTGAAGTAACCGAAATTTGACTCCTCAGAAGGATGCTGAGGATACCGTAGACTGAATATGGGATCAACGACGAGGTTTTGGCGAGGATGGAAACAAAAAGAAAACTTATATTTAACATCAGGAAGAGACAGTTGAATTTTCTGAGATATGTAATGAGGAAGAAGGGCTTGAAGAATCTGATGCACACAGGATAGATAAAGGGAAAGATAGACAGGGGAAAGCAACGCGTGACATACTCTATGGGAAAGTGGATGGCAGAGCAGGTTTTGAGAAAAATAACAAGAGAAACGATGTTATGAGCTACAAGGGATAGGAGAATGTGAAGGGCCATGATCGCCTAAGTCTGGAAGAAAAAGAAATTTGGTAGAAAAGGTTTTGTTGATAATTTTTAAATAGCTGGAAGTGGAATTAGTTCAAAAAGATGACACATGTAACTTAAACGGAAAAGTATCTATCAAGTACAGATAGATAGATAGATAGATAGATAGATAGATAGATAGATAGATAGATAGATACATACATACATACATACATACATACATACATACATACATACATACATAATTTTGTTTAATTTGGTTTGTTTCTTTTATATTATAGTATCTTCATGGATTATAATTATTTCTTTACAGTAAGTCCTATATAATATGTTGGTCATATCTATTTAAATCTTCTAGCCTTATGTCGAAAATTAAGTCGACACTAAATGATAACATTTATTTTGAAATTACATATACAATTAGACTCATTTAATTATATTCAATTATTACATTGACAATTAAATTTTATTTTGTACAATAATATGAAAGCGCTTAAATTTTATCAATGCAGGTGTTCAAATTGTTGCTCATCAAAATTTACGCAAATTTGAAGTCCACCCCTCACGCTTCGACAAACGTTTTTGCAGAAGTCTCTTTGTGTATTAATTTCTTGAAATGCATCTAATTTTTCAAATCACCAACACTTTTTGATTTTGATGACAAACTTTGTCCTTGAGTACTGCACTTTTTGACCACCCTATATATATATATATATATATATATATATATATATATATATATCACTAGCCTAAGGCACTAAAACGAAATATAGTGAACTTGAAAATGTTTGCCTTGAGATTTAGTTTAGTTGTTTGTTTTACCAGCATACCTACCCTTTTGGGTTATTTAATGCTGAAGAATTTGTTTTTTGTTTACTGCTTGTTTATCTTTTGTGAGTTTATTGCTGTCGAGATATAAGTAGAGGTGTTGTGATTTGATGTGTGATGGTTATATGCTATCTTCTTTTGCAACTATATTTTGTTCATATAATTTTGTTGCTTTTAGAAATTCTAAAAGGTCATTTAGGTCAGCTTTGTTGAAGATGTTTTTAGATTGTTTTCTTGATAGTATCTTAATCGCATTTGTTCAAGATCTATGCAGCTTGTTTCACTGTGTAGAGCTCTTGACATGGAATGCAAATTGGTGCCTCCTCACCTTTTAGTAGGTGTGAATGGCCTATTTGAAGTCTAGTCATTACTACTTCTTCTCTTCATAACACTATTATTAAACTGTGACAATACATTTTTACACTATTTACATTATTCGGACTATTGTCTTCATCTTTGTTGCCATTCGTACGACGTTTTGGTCGTTGTACGCTCCGGCTTTCTTCAGAAATTCCTAGCATCTGAAGAAGGCCGGAGCGTACAACGGCCGAAACGTCGTACGAATGGCATCGAAGATGAGGACAATAGTCCGAATAATGCAAATAGTGCCTCATCTCAGAAATATCGACAAATACATTTTTATGCAAAGATAAATATAATAATTCGCTTGAAATACCGGTGGTTCCGCTCTGGCACTTTTAACAAAAAATCCTGCTTTTGGTTCATAAAAAAATAATCAGATATTAAATATGTGAAGCGAGAAAGAAAAACTGGAAAGTATACTTTATCGTTAAGTTCTTAAAATGTAATACGAGATTTAATAATGAAAGAAGAGAAGACATTAAAATCTGGTGCCCTTAAAAAGAATATGGTGGAAGTGAAAAAGATATGGGCAAGGAGAAAAGAATTAAATGAAAAGATAAAAAAATATAAAACAAAAAGAAAATAATACGGATGTTTGATTCTTCAGCAAGGTTCATAATTGGTAGTTTTTGGAGTAAATTGTGACTCATGGAACTGAGTACCTGGAATTAGTAAACGTTGGCTAATTGATACACCAGATGGGACTTCTTCTTTTCCAAGCTTTTAGCGCGCCAGGAGACACTGGAAATTTTCTGTTCATTTTGTTTTTATAGGAAAAACCAATGACAAAAGTCTTTATCTTCTATCTGTTATTAGCTGCTTTATTTTTTTTTTTTTTTATTAAGTGAAGTGGGATTTCTTATTCACTTTTAGCCTAATACCGGAGTGTGAAAAGTATGTATCATGAGAACTCTCCCATAACAACAAAAAAGTGCTTATAATCAGAGAGTCATGTCCTGCCTTTATACACATGGAGAGACAGTAATAACTGTGACTAAAATACTTAACTAATGGAACCCTATATTGTTAAAGATAAAATAAGAATCAATAAGTTTGAGACAGTTAATTTTAATGATAATTGAAACAAGTCAAACCAAATGTAAATTGATATAGGGCACTATCACACTCTCTCTAATATTAACTGTGATATTTGCCATTTTGTTATGAGGAAATATTCGTCATTTATTAACCGAATACCAGTGCTACTCGATCTACCCCTTTCTTCTACTCTTGGTCATCGTTCTACAATAAAAAAACAGAATTTATTCTTCACATCATTAATGGTAATGGTAATTTTAACTGTTTCTTTAAAAGTAAAAAAATCAAGCATTCATTGACCGATCAGCCAGTGCTACTCGAGTTAAGCTGTTCGTTTCTCCCTGATGTGTAGCATCTGTTATCCACATCTTTAATAGTTATCGTAATATTAGCCGTTTCCTTAAAAAAAAATTTGGTATTTACTAAACGCGCAGCCAGTGCTATTATCGTCTGAATTTTTTCAAATATTACTATCGAAATGATTTTTCAATAAAATATATTTCTCCAGTTCAATAACTGCTGTTGCGCTTGCTAGTACTGACATGAAATTCCTTTCTAACCTTTTGTTCAAATTCTTTGAAACATCACCATCTTGATTATGTCATTATTTTTTCTTCGAGTTACATTGTGTTACCCATTTTAGACTTTGGTATTATTGAAAATCTCGTGATCTAGATTTTTGTTATTTGTTAACGTTCTTTGTGATAACGTTTCTCTTCAACTCGCTCACATTTATGAGCGGTCATTGTAGGCGATCATGATTCTCCACAACTACCTGTCATTTGCTATTTTAATTATTATTTTTAATCAACTTTATCACTATTCATTGTCTTTTCAGTACTTGTTCTTCTATCCATCTAATTGAATCTATCAAGACGTTTACTTATTGTTTTTTTCATGCTTTCCTTCTTCTTTTCTTTTTTTTAAATCATTTCACCCCATCCAAGACAATAAAACCATTAAAACACAAACAAGAGTGTTACTGAGTGTTGCAGAATATGAGAAAAAATAATATTAGGATAATATTGCATTTAAATTTTTGAAGATCAAAATTACCTGGACAGGAAGAAGCCGGATGAGAATTCCACAGGTGAGAAATGCGAGAAAACAGTGTCAACATAGAACTGACGGTAAGATCTACCATTTTAACTGTAAAATGATGAGATCTTGCAACGAATCTAGTAATTCGCTTGAATTCATAGAATTATCGTAATATTAGCCGTTTCCTTAAAAAAAATAATGGAATGTTCATGAGATCGATTACTTTATTTATCATTTGCCAATTTATGAATTAATAAATAGGAAAAACATTTTTTTCAGAAATTGATAATTATTTATTATAATATTAAAGTATATGAACCATCTATAAGAAAATTCTTATTATTTGCCATTTTATAAATTTCGAATCAATTGGGTATTAGCCGATGTTTGCCAACCATTCCTATAAATAGTCTAATAAATAAATAGTGTTTAATATTTTTGGTGTCAATTCTCAAGAACAAAGAAAATGCATACATTCACTTTCATCATATATATATATATATATATATATATATATATATATATATATAGGTTTTATTACAATTGTAATCATCACATTTTTACAGTAATAAATTTTCCCGCGGTGTGAAGGTAGTTAATAATAAGAGCGGAGTCAATGAAAAAACCGTCCTTTTAGCACATCGTTTTCATTTTTTTTTTGTTTTTTGTTTTTTATTTTTTTTTTTTTTGTTTTTTTGCAGACACTTTTTCAAGTTTACCTTCAAAATCACGCTTTCCTAATATTTCAAAATGTTTTTCGTGCTGCACTTAATCTAATGTCTTTATGTAATCTGAAAAAACAACTTATGTATAGATATTTCTATATATTTACCAGCTGTATAGCCCGGCGTTGCTCGGGTTTTTTAGTGGTTATGTTGAAATGATAAGGTCAAATGCTTATTCAAAAACCTCCAGTATGAGGTTGCCGTGATGCATAACTTAAAAAAATACGAAATAAACATTGTTTTTGTTGTATTTGTAAAACGAGTTTTATCTTTGGTCAATTTTGCCAATAAACGGGAATGATGTATGTACAATTGGAAGAACGGAGTCGAGTGTTAAGGGAGCCAGTAATTTAATGCAATGAGGTGGGGACGTAAAAGTTGATGTATTGTCCTTGCAACGTCGGCGGCGTTGACATCTTGTAGAAAACATGAAATTGTTATGGCATATGATAAGGCAGAAGTTACAAAAAAGACCCGATTTTTGTTGGAATACAGCTAAACGTTTCGGAGAAATAAACGATCGCAAAAAGCAACATTTTCCATTAATTTTTGCCCCACCCTGTGTGTCAATTGAAATTTTTGTTTGCATATCAAGGTATCAGAGCTTAATGTACCAGTGATTTGATGCTGGTTAATTTTGAGTGAAGCGTCTTGGAGAAATGCATAAAAGTGCGCAAAAGACAACCCGAAATTATGTTTATCGTTGATTTTTGACGAACCCTGTACATTGATTCGAAAATTTTTTGCATAAGGGGTCTCGAAGGAGAAGAGTTGGTAAATTCTAAGCGTTTCAGTGATTTCTGCCGTACCCTGTAAATCGATTCAAAATTTTTTTGCTGCATAAAATGTTCACGTCATGATCGACAAGTGACGTAAGTTTGGTTAAAATCGGGCCAAAGGTTTTGGAAGATTAGGGTTCGTTAGAATGAAAACGGACAGACGGACATATCCATTTATATATATATAGATTACTCGCTCTGATAATATTCTGAATATGAAAATCACAAGAGGTTTTCTATTCCTCTTAGAATCGTCTCGCTATAAGCTAAAATGAAATCATTATAGTCCCTCTTCTTTATATTTTATTTAATTCGCTATTTCTTTCCAGTACTTGTGACAGATTATTTGAATATGTTATCCTTAAAGATCAGATTACACCAAAAATAAAGTATTACTGCTAAATCAGGACTAGACCTTCTTAATTCTCAGTTTCTAGCCTTAACATGATTTAAAATTGTTTACGCGATCTTGTGTGTGATGAGCTATTCTCCACTTGGCACTAGATTTCCCACAGGAGAAAACGTTGCAAGTCTATCGCCACTCTGTCACTATATACATGGCAGAAGTTTTTTTTTGTTTTTTTTTATAAGCGTTTCACCCCGAGCAAGGCATGTCACTGCCACTACTGTGCAGGGGGCTACGTAGAGTGGAGAAAGGCTGGTTAAATATAGGAAATAACAGAGGGTGGGTGATAGGCGGGTGAGGATACCGAGAATGAGGGTTGGGTAGAGGAGAGTGTTGTGAGAATAGTTGGGAGTTAGCGTGATAGGAGGTGTCTATTGACCCTACATTTAAACACCTGGAGATTGTAACTGTCGGGAAAGCAGAGTTGTGGAAGGGAGTTCCACAGGCGGGAAGCGCGAGAAAAGAAGCTGTTGGAGTAGAATTTACGGTTACATCTTATTTGCTTAACTGTAAAAGGGTGGGACCTAGTTGCTAATCTAGTATCTCGTGTAAATTCATGAAGCTGATTGTTCGATGGAGTTTTCAATCATTTTCATCTGATTTCTTTGACTGTGCTATCAACATTGATCTACCGAGAGCCTCCGATACTTCGATGCTGTCATCTGCTTATCATTTCTGTAACTTTATCCGTCATAAATTGTCTAAGGTTGTCAGCATTTCTATTTCAATCAAGAAACGGGTCCCACATTGTTCCTATTGCTCTTTGCCAGTGCTGACCTAACTTCAGTTTTGGCATTAGAGTTCCTTCCATGCTTTTAAGTATTGTAAGCAATTTTGGATGTGCGTTGTGGTACAGTGGATATCGGCTCGGAACGAGAAACCGGGGAGCCGAGTTCGAATTCCAGTTGAATCCATTGTATTCACTTACGCGCAAATACCATTGGGAAAGGTATTAATCCGTCTCTTCCTTCCAGTTATGGGTTAAATAGCAGGACAGACTGGGTTCTATAGCCTTGGTCGGCAACCAGTCTACCGCAGAAAGCAATGGCAACCTACTGTGGGATAATCTTCTGCCCAGTCAGTCATGTCTCTTTCGAGACGTGATCGCCAAAGTGTGTATCACGTATGGCACTTGACTGACTGACTGAAGTAATTTTCAACTGTTGTTATGGAAGAGTTATTTTATATCTGTAATTTTTGTTTTTTTGTTTTGTTTATTATTATTGACCTTTTTTCTGTCCTATCAATGAGAACATTCTCTCTTATGCTATTATATATATATATATATATATATATTATAAACTCAGCCCATCAGAATATAGCAAACTAATGAGAAACACTGTCACTAAATCCTACAAATTGGATACTTCTAACACACTTTCTAATTTAGATAATGAAACTTCTAAACTTGCTAGAAAGCTGAAAATCGAAGATAGAATGGGAAAAATTGAATTACAAAATGCATATATCTTACTGAAAGACCACAAAGAGGACTTTACTAGTGCCAAACCAACTAGATTAATTAACCCCACTAAATCTGAATTAGGTATAATTTCAGACCTAGAACTATTTGGGTTATACAGAGAGGACGGATTAGAAGTTATTAACAATAACACTGGTCCAATAATGCTACAAAAACAAAAACAATTATCTAACGCCTTTAAATACCTAGGTTTTCAATTAGATATCCAGACTAACTGTAAAATAGTTAATTTTCTTCGACCTCTCTAGTAACAGCTTTAGACCCTACCAAAAACTTGATCAAACACCTTTATACATCAATATTAATTCCAACCACCCCTCACATGTACTGAGACAAATTCTTAACTCCGTTAATACTAGAATTAACAGACTATCTTCTAACCAAAAAATTTTGACACACAAAAAAAAACATATAATGAGGCTTTACATAAGAGAGGATTTCAAAAGCCGCTTCTTTATGACGAATCCTTGAAATATAGTAATACCAATAAGACCAACAGAAAAAAGAAAGCAATTTGGTTAAACCCTCAATTCTGTAAATTATGCAATATTAATATAGATAAATATTTTCTAAAACTCGTAGATAAACATTTTAACAACTCTAGTCCCCTTCATAGAATATTTAACAGAAAAACCCTAAAAATTAGCTATTCGTGCACTAAAAATATAGAAAGTATAATCAGTTCCCACAATAGAAGAACCTTATCTAGATGTAAAAACCAAACTGATAACCCGAAATCTACTACCACTGATCAAGCCAGCTCCAGAGTAACAAATCCTAGTCGAGCTAGCCTTAGTTCTGCAAATTCTTAGTTGCCCGGAATTGACCAGACATAAGGGATACAGCTGGACATGACAGTCATACACCTAAATGCAATTGCAGAATCAAAAATGAGTGTCCTATGGGTGGAGAGTGTATGACAGAAGGGGTGGTTTATGAAGCCATTATATACCCAAAAGAAAATACAAACTTGAAAAAATACTACATTGGTATTTCAGCAGGTGCTTGGAAGCAACGGTTGTACAATCACACACATTCCTTTTCCAACCCCGAACTAAGAAACCAGACAGCTCTATCAAAATATCTCTAGTCATTAAAAGACAATAACTTAACACCTATGACTAAATGGAATATCATTAAAAAAAATCTAACACACCCATCAACTTCAAAGCTTGCTGTCGCTTATACCTGGATGAAAAAATCACTATTATAAAACACAAAAACCAATTGGATCTGCTAAATCTGAGGAGGGAACTAATTTTTAAATGTCGACACAGGAACCGGTTTAAACTATGTTAAACTTTTAACCCCTCATTCATTCCTCTGAAGACTTTACACACATCACACTATTTCACGGAATGTATATTGTTTAATTGTACACCATTGTTATATATGTCGACTTTTTTTGTTTTTGTTTTTAATATATATACGGGTTCTTATATGTCTATGGTATTGCTTACATATTTGTTTTTGCTGTTGTTTAAGTGCATATATATATATATATATATATATATATATATATATATATATATATATATCCGTATATGTGCATATGTATATATGTATCTGTGTACGTGTACATATATGTGTATACATATATATGGGTATGCGGGTATGTGTGTACGTATTTACGTGTGTGTGAGAGCTGTATGTGTACATATATGTTTTTTACAGTACTGAAGTTATACGGTATTATAACTACTGTTGACTAAAAAATTTACCTACATTATTGTATTATTATTATTGTATTGTTAGCCGAATAATTAGTATAATTTTGATTATGTATTGGTGTGGTGGTAATTGTGATTAAAGCGAATTGATTAACTAGTATATCTTAATTGTTTAATTTTCTTAGGTTTTTAAAAAATTCCAATTTCTTATCCTTTCATTAGTAATATGTAAATTTATTTTTAAACTAAATAATTAAGTTTAAACAACTAAATTTAAATAGCATAATTAGGTTTACTTTTAAATTAAATCTTTTATTTTTTTAATTTGATATTGTATCATATTTGTTTTGTTGATTGTATAATTAATATAATTTTGATTATATAGTGGTGTGATGATTTTGTGATCACAACACATTAACTATTATCTCTTAAATATATTTTTAATTTTTTAGACTCCAATTTCTTACCCTTTCACCGTTAATTTATAATATTTATTTTTTTAACTTTTCATTTTCTCCTATCATCTTTTCTTTATATTTTAAATTTATTTCTCTCTTCTTTCTTCTTCTTCCCTTTTCATTTACGATTTAAGATTTCTTTTTAAAGCTCTCTCTCTCTCTCTCTCTCTCTCTCTCTCTCTCTCTCTCTCTCTCTCTCTCTCTCACACACACACACACACACACCTAACCCACTTTCTTTATGTTTCAAATCTACGGGCCAGCAGTCTGACAGGCTGAATGTATCTTTGAACTTTTGTTGACATCCGCCCCTACGCGTGTTCTTTGATTATATGTTGCGTATATATATGCTTATGTATGAATATGTGTGTGTGTTCGCCGAACTGATGTAATGATGTATTTTTTTTCGTCTTTTTAGTTCTTTGTGAATTTCATTCGTGTAAAATCCTTTGTACAATAAAGACGGAAGCTGATGAAAGTTCGCCTGAAATAGGCCTACACTTCCGATTTAACATGAAATAACGTGTCTGCCTTAATTTTTCTTATATTTGCTCTATATGTATTTATATGCATATATATTTAGAGCTCCCTTAGAGAGTTATCCTACTGTATGTACAGGATACTCCTTTGGATTCTTCTATACCCACACCGCATGCTGATATATATATATATATATAGAGAGAGAGAGAGAGAGAAAGAGAGAGAGGTGTGTGTGTGTGTGTGTGTGTGTGTGTGTGTGTGTGTGTGTGTGTGTGTGCGCGCGCGCTTTGCAGTTTTTTTGTTCCTGAACATCTTCTTTGAGCCACTCATCTTTTGATTGCTTGCACTTTTTGTATTGCACCGTTTCTAGGCCCTATCTTCCTTCTTTCATTAGAGCTAAATCGCCTTTTATTTAATCCAGAAGAAAGTAGTTCACGATTCACATTGCACTTAAATTTTTAAAATCATGGACCGAGAAGAGAGTTCTAAAAGCGAAAAGTGCAAGAAAAGAAACTGTTAGCATAGAACTTACGGTTGCATTTAGCAAGTTCAACTGTAAATTGGTGATACCTGATTACCAATCTAGTACTGCGCTTAAATTCATAAAGTCTAGGTACCATAGCGGAAATTTTATCCGAACAATTATCATGAAAGTATTTATAAAAAAGGCACGGAAAGTGACATTACGGAGGTAGGAAAGTGACTGAAAGCTGAGATGACAGGTCAGGACCAATAATATTGCTGATTCTTTGGATTTGTCAAAAATTTCTACATATATAGCATGAGCACCGGACTATATGCAGCAAAAATTTTCAAAACATGAGCGAATGGTAGACTTTTAAAAATAGGTACCGGTTGTGCGTCTGCTCAACATGATAAGCGTTCAAAACTACTAAAACTACCAATTTCAAGCAACACATTAGAAAATATTCCTGAACTCATACACACCACCGAACTATCTCTTACTGAAACAGTACTGCGTGTTCTTTTAAGCCTAGTTTTAAAACTTTCACTTCGTGCATAGGTAGGATAAAGTTTACTTGATAAATTATGCACAATAAGAGAGATTAACAACAATCACAATAAATGAATGTCATCTCGGTGAAGCTCCCTGCCTTGAGAGACTTTCGAGCCTTAAAGTAATACCTAACCTCAAGTGGAACTCGTACATAAGATCCATCGAAAATGATGCAGGAAAAATAGTCGACTCCCTGTACCGCTCCAGTAAATACCTGACTAGCCATTCTATCCTCTATTTTTACAAGAGTCAGATCAGATCTAAAATAGAGTAGTGTTGTCATATTTAGGCGGGAAGTGCTCAGTCGTCACGTTCCAGTCTCGACAGAATTCAAAAGTGTCTCCGAGGCCTTGTGGGTGACATTATTTTCCATTCTGTAATCTCTCTTTCACAGGCGGGATGTGGCAAGTCTCTCACTGCGCTATCGCTACTACCATGGAAAGTGCTCGAACGAACTACATTCCTTGCTTACGCCAGTTCTAACCTTCAAGGCTAGGACCCGCTACACACATTTTAGCGAACCACCCTCACTCCTTTCATGTTCCATTGGTGAGAAGTAACTTCTACTCAAAAACTTCTCATGAACCACCGTTCTGTGAAACCTATCCCTAATCGTAACAATCGTAACCTGTTCAAGTCTAGGGTTAACCTTTATCTTCTCCTATCCGCATAAAGTTCCTTTTAATGTGACCCACTGCCTCAAGTGCCCCAACCATCCCCTGGCATTGCACATGGTGAACATTACAAAAAAAATTATAACAATATAATTTGATAAAAGTTCAGACGGATTTTTCTTTCCTTAATAAATTGAGATCTCTCGCCTTTTCTCGTAAAAAAATTGACGGCTTCTTTTCAGCATATCGAAATTGAAGCACCATTAATCTTAGGCTTTGTTGCCATTATTAAGCAAATATTATGGTATGTTTATATTTGAGGTTTGTCATGACAAATGACACTGTGGAAGATGAAATCACAGATAGGAAGAGATCGCTGTGCTTGGCAAAGAGAGAATAAAAAATAATTCTTCCCCGGGTTTGAAAATGTGTAAATAAGCAATGATAGTGGTTTGATATTAATGATACAATTAAAGTAAACTGATTTGTTTAAAGTTGTGCGATCAGAACTAAAAGACGGCTGTTTTACATTAACTGAAAATGTGCTTAGTGGGGACAACAAACAAACAAACAAACCGTAATAATCATGAAGGTAGTTTCAAAGGAAAAATGATCGGATTTAAAGAGTTCACGTTGAACGATCACTAAAATTACATAAGTTTGCAGAATCAATTCTTAAATTTACTTGGTTTTAATATCCATTTATAAACAATTATGAATATATAAATAGAAAATAGAACAGGTTCTTCTTCTTCTGTGTACCGTGTCCCTTCAGAACATAGGCAATCATGTCTCTCCATAACTTTCTATCTCGTGTGGCGCTTAGCAGTTTTTCGCCCTTTGCTAAGGTCTAAACACCCCATGTTCCACCATCCATTCAAACAAGCTCATTAGGTAACTGGCTTGCTACCTTTCCTATCTCTCTTACCCTCAGTACGTCCCGTGGGGGTTAAGATTTTCAAGCCCCTCTTCTTTATTATGCGTCCAAGAAAATTCAGCTGTCCTTTCCGGATTCTGAGTATAAGCGTTTTTTATGTTACAATTTTCTTTAAGACTTCATTGTTGTTCACGCCAGGGAATTCTCAGTATCCTTCTGCAGAGCCGCATCTCTGCTGCTTCTAGTGTTTTCTTCATCCTTATGAAAATTGTTCAAACTAATTTCATTGACCAAAAATTTGGGATGCAACCGAAGAGAGAAACCGTTCCTAAAATATTGAATTCGACCATTGCACGAACCCGTAACTATTCTAATAATAATATCATAAGACTGAAAAAAAATAAAACAGACTACAAAACACATGACAGGCTCAAGTTTGTAAAAAAGATCCTCTTTGGCTATATTTAGATAAACAAGAAACCAAAATATTTAGACATGACAGTAAAACGTCAATCGTATTTGCTGTCGACAGTTTCACTTAAGAAAAAAACCCTGTTTTCTAAGGCCTGAAAGATCTTATTCTTTATGCTGCAAGATTCTCACACTAAATGACAATTTTCTGTTGAAGTGCAAAGCGTTTAAAATTGTCTGATGCTGAAATTCTATCTACTCGGACAGAATTTCCGAAGACGATGATACTGGAGTTGTAGGATAGATGAAAGGCAAAGTAAAATCGGTTCATTACACTTCGAATAAAACCATGAACGAAAACCTTACAGATCTTTAATTGGTTTATTTTAATAAAATGCACCAGCGTCTGCCTGACCAAGATGGAAGAATGTCGTCCATTATTTTAATCTAACCAAAGTAATGCACGCACGCCCCCCCCCACATACACACATACACACACACATATAAAGTACATAAACTTTAGTGCCTTACTGTAAAGCAGTTTTCAGAAACTATTCACATTATTTCTTGAAAAGTTAATTCAATCTTTAATGGGCGCTCTATATTTATAACCTTGTACCAGATTATCATTCCCTTTTAATTTTTATGCCTATATCCTTGTAGGTGGTGAAAAGTTCTCGATCTGAACTATTTCCAAAAAATATAAGCAAGCGCCAGAATTTAATAATAAGAACCCCTTCTTGGTCGAGCTGAGAATTTTTCAGTATCCACACACATATATATAGTAAGCGATTAACGCAAGGGAATACCAGTTGATAGAAATCAAATTTAATGTCAATAAGGAACCTCTCTTCTAAAAGAGTTTGATTTGTGATGACACCAATATGAACTGGATATAAAATACGGATGCCAAAACAAAAGATACAAATAGATTTTGCATTTATTGTCACACCAGAGTCCCAGAAAAAAAAAAAAATAAACAAACAGGTACATCAGTGGGTTAAATTGTAAGGTGATCTAGCAAAAATGCGCCACACCGAATTTTAGCGACAACACCACTGCGCACACACACGGACGAGCGCTGAAAACAGTGTGATGGTGGACCAAGCTGTACTTAGGATATACACACGTGGGACACACGGACAATAAGAAGATGTTTAGCGTCTAACACTAGATGGAAAATCAAGGGTTTCACAGATCCTCACGAGAAGGCGGTCCATGTCCCCCCCCAAAAAAAACCTAAAGCCACACACCCACGCGTCGATATTAATTTACAGAATCAAGAGCAGAATAAACAATAATAATACGTATAATAGATTTATTATTGTGCTTAGCTGTCGGCACAACGGTAAAATTATGTTTTTAATCAGATTTATCTGAATCAAGGCAGTAAAGCCACTAGGACACTGATTGTAAAAGAATTAAAAAACAGAAATATTTCTAAGGGAGTCAGAGCAGCTGCCATAAAAAATATTTGTAGAAAAGACAGAGGAAAACCACATCACGTCGGTGAGAAAGTGACTAAAGTCGGCTGCCAAGTCAGAATCAATTACATTGCAGATCATCTTTTGGATTTTCTTGTTGAGAATCTCAAGGTGAATAGCAGGAGCACCCGACCATATATATGGCACCAGTATTCGATACACGGACGAATGGTAGATTTACGAATGTGCAAGATGGGTTCTGACGAGAAAAAATCTTCTGACCCGACACAATAACTCAACATTCTTAGCTATGACGTTTTCTCTGTCTCTCTCTCTCTCCCTCTCTCTCTCTCTCTCTCTCTCTCTCTCTCTGTGTGTGTGTGTAAATTTGGCTGTCAGTGTTTACGTGCACAAAAGTGTAATTAAATGAACGTAGGTTTGTCATATCTAACAGTGCGTTTCTTATATTTACCCAACTTAGCAGATCTTGTTCTGAGAAAATAAATGATTTGCATATTCAGCGACCAAAACTAATATATAAAAAACTCCAGATACTACAACAGTACAAAACATATATATATATATATATATATATATATATATATATATATATATATATATATATGTATGTATGTATGTATGTATATTATATTGAAGGAAAACTCAACACATAATTAAACGGTTATAAATCCAGAATTTATTTTAGCAATGTATTTTTTTTTACAATTGCGTCGTTCAAAACGTTGATAAATAAATAAATTCTAACTTCCTTAAATTTTATATTGCTATGGATAATATCGATTGATCTCTCTATTTTTATGTAATTTTTATTTTATATTATTTAGATAAGATCTTTTGAATTATCTTCTCCGTTTTCACAGACTGCCATTCTCTCTTCTCTCCCCCTATATATATATATATATATATATATATATATATATATATATATATATATAAGGTATTAAAGGTATTAATCCGTATGGGTTAAATAATAGGACAGATTGGGTTCTTTAGCCTTGGCTGGCAACCAGTCTACCGCAAAAAGCAATCTATTGCGGAATAATCTTCAGCCCAGTCAGTCATGTCTCTTTCGAGGCATGATCGCCCAAGCATGTTTCACGTATGGCACTTAACTGAGAATGTGTAGCAAGCGGGTAGACGAAATGTATAAAGCCATCCTTCTTCGAGGATTTTAAATTCGCACTATAGAATCACAACGAACTGTACCTGATAACCGAAACAACACCAGTTGAGGACTTTCAACAATAGCAATGGCTAAAATTGTTAAACCATATGTAACAGAAAAAGAAGATGATTTCACAAGATGTTGACGTCCCCTTTACTTCAAACAAAAGATTAAAAACGAAAGCACCATTGATAATGGTTTTTCAAAACCTATTTTCTTCAAAAATTGTTTTAAAAGAAAGATTTTATAAATTTCAACCGCCAATAGTACTGGCTATTCGGTCAATAAACACCGAACCGACTGTTTCCTTATAAGGAAACGGATAATATTACGATTACTCTTCTTTCTTTTTTTAAATAAAATAATTTTTCTATTTTACGATTTTTAATTCCTTATTAGTTTTTTTTTTTTCTAATTTAGTCTTTTTCATGTAACGCCTATAATTAATACCTGTCATTCATGTCACTCTTTCTTTTCCTTCTCTCGATATTATAAACTTTACAGTCTCTGTCTCTGTCTTTCTCGCTTCGTATCTCTTAATCTCTCTCGCTTTCTCCATTTCTTTCTCCTATTCTTTATCTCTTTTCTCTCTCACTTTCTCTACTCCATTTTTATTTTTCCTGTCATCATTGTTAATTTTCTTATCTTTACACTCCTCTCTTTAAAAAAGATTATAAGCTCTCTCACTTTCTCTCCCACCACACACTTTATTCTTATTTCTACACCCCTTATTTGTTTTTCTATCTCCATCTTCCCTCCCCCGACACACTAATTCTCTTTGTTCGCTATTATTTTTTCTTTTCTTGATGCTTGTCTGCTATAAAAATGTACAGCCTCTCTCTCTCTCTCTCTCTCTCTCTCTCTCTCTCTCTCTCTCTCTCTCTCGCTTCATCTCCCAGTGCTCTCTCTATTTCTCTTCTTACATTCCCTCTTTCTCTTTCTTTTTCACTCTTTCTATATTCCTCTCTATCTCTCTCTCTCTCTCTCTCTCTCTCTCTCTCTCTCTCTCTCTCTCTCTTCCCATGTTCATTTATCACATCATTATTTTTTCTTTACTTTTCTCTCCTTAAAAAAATATTTTCTTTCTCTCTTTTTCTCTCCTTCTATATGTCTTTCCCTACTTTCTCTTTCCCACTCTCAATTTTCGCACTATTATTCTTGATTTCCCTATCTTTTTCTCTTTCATTCTCTCCCTATCTTTTTCTCTTTCATTCTCTCACTCTAACTTTTCACGCCAATATTCTTGATTCTCATTTCTGAATTCAACTCACGCCCACTGCATAAGAAAAAATATCCTCATCACTTGTAAAATCATGAGAGAAAAGAAAATGTGATCTTTAAAACCTCAATATTTTCTTCGTGTCGTCGTTCATTCTAAACCGCACAATCCCCGGAAGGTACAATAAACTGTCTCCAAGTCGATTGTTTGGTGGCAAATGTGAAGTCACGCGTGAGTCTCGCCACTGACGACAGATGGCATCTCAAACTGTGAAGGAGTTTATAACGCACCGCCTATTCCACCGGGTCCCATGCCGGGTTTGGGTGTCGGCTACGAGGTGTGGGCTAATAATTGTCGAATTGGTGGCAATCATAAGGGTGATGACGCTATTGCCGCTGCTACTTCCATTGCCACCATGTCACTGATTCCCATTACCTCGCTATTACTGTTGTTTTTAATTATTTTTTTATGTATTTACGTATAAACTTTAGTAGCAGTGGAAAACGGAAGATTTTAAATAAATGCATGATTGGTGAGGTTTGTTTCCAGACATTTACGAGGAAAAGGGAAACGCTTAAAAAACAAAAATATTTCAAGTATATTTTAAAAGCTGTGAATTCTATGTTTGGAAAATCCACATTAAACGCACTACTAGACTCGAGATGAAGTCTCAGCAATTTACAGTCGAGTTGGCTTGATGTAACCGTAAATTTTATGCTAACAATTTCTTTTTCTCGCACTTATTGATTGTAGAACTCCCTTCCGGCTCCATGCTTCCCAGCCACCTTTAATCGGCAAAAATTAAAATGCAAAGTCAACCGCTACCTACTGTTCTCCTGGTTAGTCTTCCTTTGTTCTCGCTCCCTAGTTTTCCTGTTTTTATCTCTTCCACACCCAGTCATCAACTATTCTTCAGTGACTTTACTGCCTTCTCTGGATTAACTCGATTAAAAGAAGAAAATAAAAAATATGTATTTATTAAAGCTATTTTCTTTGATCACAGTAGGATTCAGACCATCCTCAAAAATGTTAAAAACTAGAAGAAAGAGGTCTTATTTTGCCACACTACCCGATGACATGTTGATAGTGGGGACGGCAAAATCAAAATTGACATTCTTTTAGAGCAGGTGTTCCCAATATTTTGTTATTCTATACCCTTTAGCATTTTTTTTTTTTTATAGATTCTTGTGTACCCCTAAAAATTGAGAAGGAAAAAAACAATGAAATTCAAATTATGATATTTTATTATGAAGTCTTTTTTAGTAGAGTCAATTACTCAGAACACGAGTGAAATAAACGCAGGTAATTTATAAAATAGTTTGATACTTCACACATATTTTCTGATTGATTGATCATTGCTAAGTAAAAATACTCAAAACTGTTGGAAATTATATACCGATAACAAAACCTAAGCAATGAGACGGAGGGGTTGCTTTTTGCATTAATTCGATGGGAAATATTAGCAATGCCACAACGAAAATCTTGCTCAGGAGTTTTGAGTTTGATTTGTATTTTGATTTGATTTGTAAAAGAGGAAATTGAAAAAAGAACTACTTTGTGCAATCTGACGGAGATTACATCGCATATTGTGCAATAGTGGTTAATCTCTTGCGATCAATGTAACCCCAGAAGAGTACAAATGTTCGACTGGTGATACACGCGTCCCAGTTTGGGAACGCCTATTGTAGAGTGAATACGCTACAAAAGATAATGAGTTCTATTATTTTTTGAACTGCTAAAGTAAATACGGATATATATATATATATATATATATATATATATATATATATATATATATGTGTGTGTGTGTGTGTGTGTGTGTGTGGTATATATATATATATATAAGATAAAATAATTCTCTTAACCTATCCAAAATCAGAGTTTCATGAATTCCTTCACATACAGTTTTTGACAGAGTTCTTTAAGATTATATATATATATATAATCAAAAATTAGTCTATAAACTCATTAAATTGTTCCTGACCAGTAAAAGGCAAAAGAGTTATCCACAATTCCTGACCGGAAACCAGAGTTGCATATATATATATATATATATATATATTAATAATAATAGTACATATTACCCTACGTCTTTATAGCTCTGTTATATTACATCGAGCATGTTTTATTTACACCAGAAATATATTTATATATGTACATGTAATTTCGTGTATATATATATATATATATATATATATAGGCTTAATGAATACATAGACTTTAACAACCACGGTTTATAGTTGACAACAGTAATCCCCAAAAGTGTAACACTACACGCAACAAACTATTGTTTTTTTTAAGAAGTATGGATTTAATTTGGATGTTGAAATTAATTTGAAAGTGATTAATTATTTAGACATTACGCTTAATTTACTGGAATGGAACTATATCTCCATACAAGAAAGAAAATCAAGACCCCCATTATGTAAACACTAAATCCAGTCACCCTGCACACATCATGAGGGGTAATGCAAAAAGTATTTCTTATATACTGTCAAACAATTCATCTAGTAAAAATAATAATAAAAATGTATACCAAGATGCCTTAACTAAGAGTGGACACAAAGATAAATTAGTATATACGTACACTAAGAGAAGTAAATGAAAAAATAGAGGTAGAAACATTTTATGGTTTAATCCCCCACCTCCGTTTAATTTAGCAGTAAAAACTAAAATCGGTAAAATGTTTTATAATCTATTAGAACAGAATTTTGGCAAAGATAATAAGTTGTATAAAATATTTAACAATAACAATGTTAAATTTAGCTACTGTTGCATGCCAAATTTGGTGAAAATAATTAGTGGACTTAATAAGAAAAAAGCTAGCGAAAATACACGCATTGACACATGGGGTTGTAATTGTAGGATTAAGAATAGTTGTCCCTTACAGGGTAGATGTCAGCAGGAATGCGTAGTTTATCAAGTTAAAATTTATAAGAACACGGAGGACACTGACCCCAAAATATATATAGGAGCTACACAGGATAATTTAAAAAAAAGATATTATAATCATACGCTTAGCTTCAGTAAGTCTAAGCATAGCACTACTTTATCTACTTACGTATGGACCATTTAACAAGAATTTAATAGAGACTCTATCTTGAAATAGGAGATACTGAAGAGATGCGCTAAATATAAAGCTGGCCAGCAATTTTCTAGGCTATGTACAGAGGAAAAACTAACTATAGGTTTTTATCAGTCAGTCAGTTAAGTGCCATACGTGATACACGCTTGGGCGATCATGTCTCGAAAGAGACATGACTAACTGGGCTGAAGATTATCCCGCAGTAGGTTGCCATTGCTTTCTGCGGTAGACTGGTTGCCGACCAAGGCTATAGAACCCAATCTGTCCTATTATTTAACCCATAACTGGAAGGAAGAGACGGATTAATACCTTTCCCAAGGGTATTTGCGCGTAAGTGAATGCAATGAATTCGGCTGGAATTCGAACTCGGCTCCCCGATTTCTCGTTCCGAGCCGATATCCAATGCACCACAACGAAACAACCGAATAATTTATTGAATTCCAAGACGGAAATATTGAATAAATGTAGGCATAGGAAGCCCTGGCTGTTGGATTAGGTTCCTTTATCGTGAGATAGTACCTATTTGTTTTTGTTTTTGTCTTTGCCTTTCACCCCTCTATATTTAAAAGTAAAAAAATAAAAAAATTAATTTTTTTTCTGTAATAAAATTATTAACTCCCCCTCCTTGTGTTTATTACCTCCTTTCATGGTCACGTGGGTTGTCTTAATTTCCTTCTTATATGTCTCCTATTTAGCCAGATTTCCCTGACGATCCGTTTAGGTGAAACCTAGGTAGGTTCGTCTGGCTCATTGGGTGTTATCTACTTATTTTGCTCTACCTGTGTATTGAGCGCATTCTGTTAGATGATTTACTCGTATCGGGGTTTTTTCTTTGGGCTTCGTGCTGATCTCGGTCCGAACACTTTTGACTAACATTCACTCTTCCTTTTTTTAAAACCATTTTTTCCTTCCGTCGAAAATTTTCGACGAAGGTTTTCGACACGAGTATAATTATAATCTCGTTTATTTATATATATATATATATATATATATATATATATATATATAAATGCATATGCATATATATGCAAATATATATGTGCATAAATATATGCATATATATATGTGCATATATATATATATATATATATATATATATATATATTAATCTGTTCACCCCAAGCAAGACGGAACCGACACTTGTGCACAGGGGGTTACAGTGAAAAAAAAAACAGGGTACAGGGAGTGTCGAAGAAAGTAGTACAGATGGGTGTTATACAAGGTGATAGAGGATGTCAAATGACGCTGCATTAAAACTTTTAGACATTTTAGCTATCGGGGAAGTAAGTAAACGAAAGGGCGTTCCACAGGCAGAAAGTGCGAGAAAAGAAACAATTAGTGTAAAAGAGGCGGTTATATTTAACTATTTCAACGGTATTAATGTGGTCGGGGCACCAGGAAAAAAACTCGTATAAACAGTAGCTATGAAAATATTTG
The DNA here is from genome assembly GCA_037127315.1 of Ascarosepion bandense. Lineage (NCBI taxonomy): Eukaryota > Metazoa > Mollusca > Cephalopoda > Sepiida > Sepiidae > Ascarosepion > Ascarosepion bandense. The sequence goes on from JBBBDQ010028937.1 coordinate 102,787, forward strand.
TGAAAAAGCAAAGAGAAGTTGTGTGTGTGTGTGTGTGTGTGTGTGTGTGTGTGTGTGTGTGTGTGTGTGTGTGTGTGTGTGTGTGTACTTGGACAACAGATAATCATTTATGCAGGTTTTATTGTAGCCCAACGAAAGTACTTTGATTCCTTTTTTTTTTTTTTTGTCATTGTTGTTTTTAAGGAGGAGAATTCGAGTATAACACAGAGGAAGAAAACAATGTATGCACAACGCTTTCAGCACAAAAACAGAAATTTTTTATAATAACTTCTAAAATAGCCGAAAACGTTCAGGCAACTTATGTGCAATTGATGTTCAATTTATTCCTGGAGACAAAAAATATACTTCAAACAGTAGAAATCAAATAAAAAAATCTAAAATAAATAACTTTCTAGAAGACATATATATATATATATATATATATATATATATATATATATATATTTATTTATTTATTTATTATTATATCATTATTATCATTATTATTATTATTATTTCACCATCATCATCACTATTATTATTATTATTATTATTATTATTATTATTATTATTATTGTGTCATTTTTCATCATATTTCGATTTCTGCTATGGTCGCACTACCAACTAAGTCTGCAGGAAGACCTAAGGCAGGTCGTGGCGTGTTGTTATGGCTCTATTTCATGTTTTTTTCTATCTTCCCCATCATTCCTAGCGATACATAGACAAAGTTCTCCTTAGTGTGTGGGCTGTACTTAATAAGACAATTTTTTGTATATCTCTTAAGCTGGGGTTTCCAGGAATTATTATTATTATTATTATTATTATTATTATTATTATTATTATTATTATTAGATAAATAATAGATTTGAATAGACGCTCTGATATTTTGTACATTTATCTATTTACGTCTACCTGCCTGAATATTCGAGAAATATTTTTTTAAATATTCGCGTTCCTCTGGACAGAAAGAACTAGAGTTAAATCCGTCAGCAAGGATAAAATTATTACTTTAAGCAAAAAATACACGGAGCGTCTACTCAAATACGAATATTCACAAAGAATAATGTCTAAAGTGACATAAAAATATACATCTATGTATATATAGACATGTGTATATATATATATATATATATATATATATATATATATAAATATATCACTTTACATATGTATCTATACGTCTTATATATCTAGACAGACGTATATCTATGCACACACATATATATCTACAGATATATATACACACACACATATACACACGACAATGTATTTACACGCAAACACACATATATATAAACACAGACGCGTATTTACACACACACACACACATATATATATATAGACATATATGTACACACACACACACACACACACACACACACACACACACACACACATATATATATATATATATATATATATATATATATTCATCAGTTAACCCTAAGCAAGACGGGACCGACACTTGTGCGCAGGGGGTTACAGTAAGACAAAAAAAGGGTTCAGGAAGTGTCGAAAAAAATAGTACAGATGAATGTTATTCAAGAAGATAAAGGAGGTCAGTTAACGCTGCATTTAAACTTTTAGAGATTTTAGCGATTGGGGAAGCAAGTAAACGAAAGGGCGTTCCACAGGCAGGAAGTGCGAGAAAAGAAACAATTTAAACAGAGTAAAAGTTTATGTATATATATATATATACTCACATTATTAAAATGGTCGAATGCAAAGGCCGGCAGCCTTAAAAGAAGAATGGCATATCAAACACGTGCATCTATTAAATACCACCTTGAAAGTAATATGAAGTTATGTCGGATCATACATTTTTTTCAAAAATACATTAATTCGTTAACAATTACTTGGTTTACATTTCGAAAACCAGAATAAAGTTAGCAAGTATGGGCTTCAAAAATGAGAAGTACATTTCTTAAAAGCGTAACTGAATCTGTTTAGTCTGGGAAAGCTTTCCGCGGTTGAAAAACACATTCTGTCTTTCATGAATTTTAAGAGAAATTAAAACATAAAACAAAATTATACCATTAAATATTTATTCAACTAGATATGAACCATTTTCTTGAACAACCTTACTCCATTTTTCCTTCAACTTAAAAATTCCGTCTTCCCAGAATTGCGATGGTTTCTTGGCAAAGAACACAATAATGTGTTATTTATGTCATCCAAAGAATTCAAATTTTTATCATTGAGATTATTTTCCATGGACTTGAATAAATGAAAATCCGAAGGAGCAATGTCTGATGAATATGACGGGTGGGGAAACATCCCAGCCAAACTGCAACAATTTTTGCTGAATTACCAAAGAAACGTGAGATCTGGCATTATCCTGATGAAAAACAACACCTTCCCTGTTTGCCAGTTCTGGGTGTTTTTCTTGAATTTCTGTCTTTAATTTGTCCATTTGTGAGCAATACATTTTCAGAATCGAGTAAATGGTTACTTGGCGGAAGTTTATAGTACAGGATTCCTTTCCAATCTTACCAGATGCACATCATGACTTTCTTACGATGAAGACCAGCATTTGGGATGGCTATAGTTGGCTCAGGTTGCTTATTCCAGGATCTTTTTCGCTGAACATTGTCGTAAATTATCCATTTTTCATCACCAGTCACAACTTGCTTAAAAAAGGGTACATTATCATTGCGTTTATACAGAAAATCACATATAGAAATGCGACCCAAAAGATTTTTTTCACTCAGATCACGTAGTACCCAAATCATGTGGTAGTGATTTGAGTACCCAAGCTTCACTAAGTGCGCATTAATGGCGGATTTTAATAAATTCAGCGTTTCTGCCAGTTTCTGCATTGTGTAATGCGTGTTATTCACAGTCAATGTCTTGATTTAAATGTAATCTGTAGTAGGGGGTCTGCCTGAGTGTTCTTCATCAAAAAGGCTACAATCACCAACTCTAAACTTAGCGAACCACTTCCATACAGTTCCATACACCACTTCCATACACCTCCACAGTACACAACACATATCTTTTTTTGTTGCTTGCGAGGCATTTTTGCCTTTATGGTAATAAAAAGCATAAAGTGTCTAAAATGCACCTTTAAAATCTTTCAATTTCATAGGAATGAAAAATTGACACGAATCAAGTAATTTTAAACTTTCTTTCTCAAGCAGATAGTTTAAAGTAAACTCTAATCGAAAATGTAAGCATATTGTTTCTATCGATATATTTGACGTGTTAGAACAAGAACGACTAAAAATTGACATGAACTTTCCGAACAACCTAATACGTTTATTGAACAATTCTTCTCCACTGTCAAAACGATAGAGCTAAATACAGTTTACCGTAAATTTGGCGGTTATACTTTCTCATTGCTGATTTTCATAGTGCTTTACAAAGATTGGAAAAATGTTTGCGACACGGGATTAACGGAAAGAGATCTTGCCAATAAGTGGACTTGCTTTCTGTTATATTTACAAAATATGTATACAGAGATTCTCAATAAAATACAAAGATGAATCTGACCTGGCATCATGGCTTCCGTGACATTCTAAGCGCCGTAACGTAGTTTCCCTGTGCCTTGTCTATAAATACTTTCATGGTAATTGTTCTAATGTCTTTCCCTATTTAGTACCTAGAGTTTACGAATTTAATTGCAGTTTGTGGTGCAGTGGATATCGATTCGGAACAAGAAATCAGAGAGCCGAGTTCGAATTCCAGTTGAATTCGTTGCACACACTTACGCGCAAATATCCTTGGGAAATGTATTAATCCGTCTCTTCTCCCTCCAGCTATGGATTAAATAGCAGAACAGATTGAGTTCTATAGCCTTGGTTGGTAACCAGTTTACCATAGAAAATAATGGCAATCTACTGCGGGAAAATGTTCCGACCAGACAGTCACGTCTCTTTCGAGACATGATCGCCCAAGCGTGTATCACGTATGGCACTTAACTGGCTGACTAGATTAGCGGTAATTTTACAGTTGAAATGGCTAGATGTAACCGTAAGTGCTATGCTAACAGTTTCTTCTATTGAACTTGTGAAACACTTTTCCGGCTTCTTGCTTTCAAGTTAACTTTGATTTTCAAAATTTTAAATGCATTTTAATCGTTATTTTCTGTTTTCTTAGTTCTTATTATTTTATCGTACCCCACTTAATAATGTTTTCCTTTTTTCATATTCTTTAACACTCAGTAACCACCTTGCATCTTAGTGGCTTTATTGCCTTGCTTGAGGTAAAATTATTAAAACAAAGAATACCTAATTAAGATATTAGATTGCTGATATATTCATTTTTAATGTTTTTGTTTCCTGTTTCCTTTATATAGTTTTAATTTTACTGTTTTAGGAATCAAAATTAATTCTTACTTGTGATGACAAAGCTGATTATATCGTAGATTAATAATACAAAAAATATCCCAAGTAATTACAGATTATGCCAGTTAATTTTTCTTGGTACGAGTCGTGTTAGCCTTCTTAGAATATTTTTACTTTTAATGATTTAAACAGTAGGGTTCTTTCTTACATGCGACAATAGATTTAATGGTACAGATAAAATTCTTCACGCAGACAATATAACCACTGCAACTGTCACATTACGTAAATATGGCTGTGATTTTGCGATAGTGCTGGTAAACTAGTTACAAAATAATTACAAGTAGTAACGCATACAATGATTTGAATATAATGAGGAACGTTATTATTTGGATCGATTGACAGAAATGAAGATACGGAGGAGGAGAGGTGAAGATACAAAATAAAGAATAAAAGAAAAATTTACGGGAGTGAAAAAAAAATAATGAATGACAAAACATGAAAATGAATTTAAAAATTTAAAAAAAAAAGCAAATGAACCAGAAAAAATGCAACACAAAAAATACAAAGTCAGCAATTTTTTTTTTAAATAAAAGGGAAGGAAGGAATACAGATCCCGCATGTCTTGATTTTGATCCATCGTCTAATTTCACTAATAGCGTCTGTCTGTAATCTTTCTGCATTGTGTTCCCGCCAAAACCTTTTACCTCCAACTGCTGATCGTCTGGTGGGCAAAACCAAAAAGAACAGTAACTACTGAAAAATAAAAAAATAAAAAATAGAAAAAGAAACAGAAGAGACGCTGATGGTCACCATCTGGTCTCGATATGGCCAACAATATACGTGACGTCATGAAAGCTAATTGGTGTCGCGACGTGAATTGAGAAAATGCATTTCTAGTGACGACCATTTGACCGCATCGTCAGATTAGCCCCACCTATCGACAATGTTACAATGCTCACACTTCTTGAATATACACATTTGAGCAAATACTGTTCTTGATAAACATATACATAACGCTATATATTTACACAGGCACATGTTGATGCATACAGACGCATACAGAATCGTATTTATAAGTACTAATACTTATCTACGTCAGGTAAGAATTGAAAGTTTAGAATAATGACATTCAAACAATTACAGTGATGGCGAGATTGTCTGCTTAATGCAAAGCATAACTAAACATGTACCACATAAATTCTCATACGGAGAGGAAACAAAAGATATCAATAAAAATATTTATTATTTTTCTAATCAGTATCACCCTTTGCGAGGCAGTAAAGCCACTGAGACACAAGGAGTTACAAAGTGTGGAAGAATTAGGAACAGGAATATTAATAATGAGCGGAAAGAGGAAGGAGTAATCAAGAGGACAGTAGATAGCAATTGATATTGTATTTAAATTTTTGCAGGTTAAAGTTGGCTGGAAAGCATGAAACCAGAAGAGAGTCTCACAAGAGAGAAGTGCGAGAAAAGAAACTTAGTATAGAATTTACAGTTACATCTATCCAGTACGACTGTAAATTGATGAGATCTCAAGACCTGCGTTTAAATTCAAAAAGTCTAGGTATCATAGCGAAGAGCTCACCCGAACAATTAACATGAAAATATTTATAGAAAAGACACAGAGAGGCAACTTTACGGGGGTGTGAAAGTGAGTGAAGCTGTGCCACCAGATCAAGACCAATAATATTGTTAATTCTTCTTTGGGTTTTATAAAGGAGCCCAAGGTAAAATAGCAGAGGCACTATATGTAACAGTATTATTCTAAGTATGGACGAATGGTAGACTTATAGATATGTAAGATAGATTTTGGAGAGATATTCTCATCCGACATTATTTCTTCTTATTATAAACGTTATTTGAGTCGCTATGCTTGGTTATTTTACTTTCTTAAACAGAAAAATTAATGACTACTTGCTTCGGGTACGGAGCTGAAGCTTGCAAATATAGATTTCTAGATGTCGCAACAAGAAATGTGCTTTCCTTAAATAGATCATTCAAACCGTGCTCTGTTAGGCTGGTCTTCGTCGTCAAACTGGTCTGACATGCTTTGACTAAAAAGAAATTGTTTTTTTCTGAAGGAAAAAAGGGTGCAAGTTTGATTCCTGTCGGAGGCGCAATTTTTTTCTTTAGAAGGGGTTTTTAATTTAGACCGGTTGCTATTATTTTTAAATTAAAGAAACGAAAAAACAGGGATAGCAACTCAAATACAAATATATATCATTCAATATGGCTGACAAGGAAGATTTAATTAATTTTTTATTAATATCAAACAAAAGTGTTATAAAAACATTTATTAGCCCATAATTTACAAGAAACTTTAAGGACAATGCTGTTCAAAAACACGAGAATTCTAAATAAATCACAATATCAGAAACATCTCGCTATTCGAGAGGCACTATGTATTAAACATTTCTCTCCTACCATCAACCTTACATTATTTAATAGTGTAAATAAAGTATTGAAAGTTTGCTTTTTGTATATATATATATATACACGCGATTTCTAGTCCCGAGCGGCACATGGAAGCTTTGAATGAACACTCTTTTAAAAAGAAAATTAATACGCAACATGAGAAAAACAACAATACCAGAAACAAAAACATTCTTAAAAATGGCTATAGAAGTGACCAAAAGTGCTTGGGACGGTAAAAATTATGAACAATTTTATATTCCTTAACTCCAACAAAACGGGAAAATGTTAAGAAACTGGAAAAAATATCACAAATTAATTAAATCTTCCATGTCGCTCGTATTTAATGAAAAATGTTTAAAAGAAAGGTTGCTGCCTAAATATACATTCTGTTGCCCTAGATATCTCCAAAGCATTTGATAGGGTCTGGCAGGCAACCGGCCTTTTGTGCAAGCTACGTTTTTATGGTATCATCGGACGATTGCTTGGTTTGATCCAATCTTTGATCCAATCAAATCGCATAATGAAGGTGGTCTTGAACGAGTATGTCTCCACATCTTACACACGAACGCTGGTGTCCCCCAGGGGTCTATCCTAGACCTGACGCTCTTTCTGATCTTCAGAAATGATCTCCCTGAAGTGATCAAATCCCAAGTAGGCATCTACGCTGATGACACCACCATTTACTCACGCATCAGCAAGAAATGTGACAAGGCGAACAAATCTGCTGATCATGAGAAGGACCTCCACTCTGGGGTAAGAAATGCCTTGTAAATGGCAATGCTTGCAAAACGAAGCTGCTGTCAACCATCACAGGCAGTCTCTCCTGTACCTCCCATAAGCATGAACCAAGTGAGTCTCCCTGAAAGCAATACACTGTGCCTCCTCGGCCTCACCTTCTCTTCCGACCTCAGGTGGAACGCTTACATTGAATCAATATCTAAATCCACTACTAGGAAGGTTGGGTCATTGTGTCGTGCCAGGAAGTTTTTTTTTCCTCCTGAGTCTATCTTGCACATATACAAATCAACCATCCGACTGTGCATGTAATTAAAATACATGAATATATAAACTCCATAGCATCCCTCGTTTAAAAAAATTTCTAAAAATTCTAAAATCCCCAGCACCCATCATTCATGCACATGTGTAGTCGTACCAACCTAACAAATTTAGTCCGATGAATCCTGAGAGACGAAAAACACCACAAACAAACTTTTTCGTCCCCTTTGCCATAGAATTACCCAATATTGTTCTTGATATATATTTTTATGTATCATTATCTCATATACATATATTACACATCATTGTAAAAAGGATTGTGACTGAAAAGGAAAGATACGAAACAAAATGGCCATTCAAATGTTTTCGGTGACATGAGCAGTTTGATTACCTTTTTATGATACTGTTACAAAAAAAACGTTTGGATATCAGTGGTGGGTGGGAATATTTACGGTTCAACCACTAATATGATTTTTTTTTTGCAGCAGCAGCGCTAATTTCTAATTGAGCTTTCAATAGTTTGCTGGCTTCTCGAATAACAGTAATATCACAAGTCCAACTTAAGAAATAAATATATTATTTACTCTTAAAATTATGAAATGATTTGTTTGAAGTTACCTCCACTTTTCAGTATAAATCTTCGATACCTGATTTTAAAAGGAAATTTTTAAAATTAAAAAACATTCTTGAAGATTTAATTTTAGATTTAATTAAAAGCCTAATGATTAAATTTATTTCCATTCAGTAAAATTTCTGGTGCATTTCAGATAGAAATTATACAGATTTGAAATCACATTTAATTTTAATTTCTTAAATTTTCTTAAAAACGGCCATTTTCTTAATCTTAAGAAATTTGTAAACAAACAAAAATTTATCGATTTTTAAAATATTTCAAAAGATTCCTGACACTTTATTTTAGTAAAATTAGAAAATTGAAAGTTAAATTAAGCTGATTTAAAAAGAAATATTACTTACTTATAGCATAAAAAAGTAATATACAACCAATTATTAATGATTGGTTGTGTTCATCTGATCGAAGGTTTGACGGATTCGAGAGTTATTTGGTGATGACAGGTTGTAAGCATGCCCAAAACCGACAATTTTCATCAATCTAAGTGAAGGGAAAAACTTTTAAATTTCATAATAATAGCACTTTCAGTCTACCATACATGAAAATAAGGTAAAACTATAATAAATTAAAAATTACTTTTTAAATAAAATAGCGTAACTACGTTTATTTATCATTGCAATTTTGCACTCGTAAATTTCGTTTCCAATTAATTACTATATCATATTCAATTGACGTGTTAATACAGAATTTTACACGATTTTAAACTATTATAAGTTATTATAACTAAAATGTAAAAAAAAAAATGAAAAAATTCTTGTAAAAATGTATTATCCATCAGAAAAAGTTTATTTCTTCAGACAATAATGTCCTTAATATTTCTTATTTACAAAAACTTTTATAAGTAATGTCATAGTTTTATTGGAATTGGATTCTTTAGTTTTCAATTCAGAGCAGATTTCCAGTTAAATGGTACAAATTTGAAAAGAAAAAGTAAGTGATTTACAATCTCTAGTGACTCCTACTTTTAACAAAAAAAAAACAAATTCAGTAAACGAGAAGGTTCTGTGCGAAAGTTTATGAAATTAAGTAAGTGGTGGTGGTGGGGGATAAAACATTTTTAAAAAAATTTTTACCAATATTTTCTAAAAAGATACTTTTCAAAAATAATTTCATTCATTTGTGAATTAGTTCTGAAAATTTTATTAAAATCGGACAATTATTTGATTTGTACAAGAATTTTCAAATTAATGTGTTTTCAACAGAAAAAAAGCGCAAAAAAAATCAATGTTAATCTTTGTAGAAGACGATGACGTAAACAAAACAAGCATTCTAACCAAAATTTTTAACGTGTTAGAAAGGATTAAAAAAAAATTTTAAAATGATTAAAAAATTATTTGATCTTTCCTCTTAATAATAATATCAACATTTTGACTACAAAACTTTATTTTCATGAAGTTGGTGGTATTTTGCATTAGGCTATGCTGTTTTTCCCGTGAATTAGTGGAGGTACCTAAAACATTATTTTTGATCAATACTCGTATTTACACGTATTTAAGTAGATATTCTGTTTATAATCAAACAGTATTTTATATTTATTTCTACTGGCCTGATTATTTACGATAAATTTTTGTTACGAAATATGACACACATTTTCGTAACAAAAATTATAAACAGAATATCTACTTAAATACGAGTATCGATCAAAAATAATGTTCAAACAAAAATCATTCCAAATTGTCAGTTGTTTATAACCAATTTCGTTAATCTAACAATTATATATACGTCAACAAAGAAAATACTAAAATCAAATTTAGGAAGTACACAAACATCATCATTTCCATAGTCTTTGAATAAATATCCCATTACCTTATTTTCCGGCTTGCAAGAAGCTGAACTTAAAAAATGCAAATATTCGAAAGAAATTACTAAGAAAAAAAATTTTATTCTCGTACAACACATTCACCATGCGTCCCTCACATCCTGGCGCCACGTATTGTTTATATTAATCATTCGTCTGATTTTGTTTATATGGATATTTACCTTGTCCACCAACTAATAGGTGGATGTAACACAAGGTTTATGTGGGGAGCCCGAACTCGTGCGCACGAGCAAGGGTTAAAAATTGCCCAGTCCCCGCAACAGCCGGTCGCGCTAGACTTAGTGGCGACCACCGATCTACCACGTATATTGTTTGTATCTAATTTGCTTCTTATTTATATTCAGTTGTTTTTTTTTTAATCATTTACTTGTAATTTGTTTGTTCTCCAATTCCTAATTCAGTTGTTGCTGTAAGTGTATAAGAAGAGTAATAATTACTTATGATATTGTAACTTTACAGAATAATTGTTAAAATCGAAATAAAAACATGCAAATTAAAACAATGCTGATTAAAATTCTAAAAAAAAATTCAAATTTGAAACAATTAAAATAATAAATGAATTTCAGTTTTTAAATTGTAATGAAATGTAACGTGATGTTTTGTTTATTTACTTTAACACTGCTTTCAGCAATAATTCATTATTATTAATAATCATTTCGAAAAGAATGAATATTATTAAATAAAGTTCAGTAGTATACAATCTTACCATGTTTCTTTTTTCTTTTTTAAACTTCCAGCTTTCTCTTTTCCAATCTTTTCACTCTTTTTTTTTTTTCAATTGGAGTAGATAGACTAAACTATCGCCCGGTTCACACTCCACCCACGTCTATTGAACAGGTGAAGAGGTTCATCCCTTATTTTCTGCTTAGGATGTGGTTTCCGGCTTTCTCTTTTCCAATCTTCTCACTGTTATTTTTTTTTTCAATTGGAGTAGATAGACTAAACTATCGCCCGGTTCACACTCCACCCACGTCTATTGAACAGGTGAAGAGGTTCATCCCTTATTTTCTGCTTAGGATGTGGTTTCCGGCTTTCTCTTTTCCAATCTTCTCACTGTTATTTTTTTTTCAATTGGAGTAGATAGACTAAACTATCGCCCGGTTCTCTTTTCCAACCTTTTCACTCTTACATAGCCCCCTGCACATCAGTGGCGTTACCGCCTTGTTTGGGGTGATATGATTAAAAAAAAAAGATTTAAAAAAAGTTTTCTAAGACTTTTTCTTTAGTTTACAACCATTCATTACTGCCGATCTTGCTAACCGAAGACCTACGTAGGACTACTTTTGTGAAGTCACGTCTCAATCGAGCTGGCCTTAACTTTTCGATGGTCGTGAACCTACCCCTTGGTAGTAATATTACCGAGACCGGACACCTCTTAGTATATTTTTTCTCAGATGCATATCTGTCCTCGGACAGAGATACAACGGAGACGCACTCTGCCCGAGGACAGAGTATGGCAATGACATACTAGTAGGTGGTTTAGTAAATATACTCTACATCTTTAATTGTCCAGGGGGGGGGTCATAAAAATAAATTACAAATATGCGTGTAAAAATATAAAGCAATCAAAGAAATTTTATTCATCCACAAATCTCAAAAGCTCATCACTGTTGTATCCATGTAAAAGCAGTAAACTATCATCTGCAGACTCATCACTACTGTCAGCCATGTACAATAAATGATCCTCACTACCATCCATGTCATGGTGGTGTCCATGGTGGTAACTGATGCATTCGTCTTGGAAAGACGCGCACGTATTTTTTCAGAGTATTTTTTAGAAAAAAATGCGACTTGTAAACCCGAGAATACGGAAATTCCAAAAGATTAATACTTATCTATATCCTACTAAAAATTCCTGCAGTGGGTTGCCATTGCTTTCTGCGGTATACTGGTTGCCGACCAAGGCTATAGAACCGAATCTGTCCTGCTATTTAACCCATAACTGGAAGGAAGAGGCGGATTAATACCTTTCCCAAGGGTATTTGCGCGTAAGTGAATACAATGGATTCAACTGGAATTCGAACTCGGCTCCCCGGTAATCTTCTGCCCAGTCAGTCATGTCTCTTTCGAGATATGATCGCCCAAGCGTGTATCACGTATGGCACTTAACTGACTAACTGACTAAAAAACCATTAAAAGTAATTTCATTAGTAGTTAAATGTTGAACTTAATGGATTAATTATGTAATTAAATCTAAATAGTTTAAACTCGGTGTATGGTGGTGTTTAAGTTGGTGTTCAAGAAATAAAATTATATAAACCAGTAAAGTTTAAAATGAGGCAATTTCGTTGGGAAAAGATTAGGATGACATGATAGGAGAGCATGCATTGAAGTTTCTTCAAATAAGAGAATAATGATGATTATACAAAGACGTTCGTACCATTAACAAAAATATCTTGTATAGGCAGAGCCAAACTGAATAGCTGTAATTGAAAAGAGGTGAATCAAGGCGATTCGTAATAAAGATGTCCTACAGATGTATCTACGCATTTCTATGAATGATCTTGAGAGACTTACATTGAAAAAGAGTTCCTAATCTGTTGGTTTGAAATTATTAGGTATGCCTGCTCTCATATTACCACCATAGAGAAACTTTTCTGTCTACGATCAGCATTGTTCGAGAACAGGTATCACATTTGGACGATCTGTAAAATAAAGAAAAGACTCGAAGCAACAAAAATGTGTTTCTACAGGAGGATGCTGAGGATATCATGGCTCGAACATGGGAGCAACGACAAAGTTTTGGAGCAGATGCAAACGAAAAGGAAACTTATACTTAACATCAGGAGGAGAGAGATGAGTTTTCTGGGACACGTAATGAGGAAGGAGAGTTTTGGGAATCTAATGTTTACAGGACGAATAGAGGGAAAGAGAGACAGGGGAAAGCAGCGCAAGACATACTTGATTGACTTGAGAAGGTGGATGGCGAGGTTTGGGAGAGATACGTAGAAGAAAAGTTTTGAAAGCGACAAGGGATAGGGGAAAGTAGAAGCTCATGATCACCACGTACTGAGGGGACACGGCACATAAAGAAGAAGATCAGCATGACTGATGCTAATCACCTGGAGAACAACACACTGCGCCTTCTTGGACACAGGTTTTCAACTGACATGAAATGGAACAACTATATCGAATCTACAGCTATATCTGCTGTAAGGAAAGTTGGGTCACTGCACCGTTCCAGAATTTTTTTTTTTCTCATCAGAGAACATCTTGCACATTTACAACTATATCATTCATTGCATTGACTACTGCTACCATATCTGGTCTGGTGCCCCTGCTATTCATCTGAAGGTTTTTGAAAAAAAAAAAGTATCTGTAATGTAATCAACTTCAGTTAATTTCTTACCGAATTGAAGTGGCTTCTCTCCGTCTTTTCTACAAGTAATTTCATGGCAACTGCTCTAACGGGCTTTTTTCACTGTTGTCTCGACTACAGGAACTTAAGCGTGCTACTAGGTGGGCATCTAGGTCCCACCCGTTTACTGTAGTCCCCACCGTTTAAGTAGTTAAATGCAACATCTCTTCTACTCCAATAGTTTCTTTTCTCGCACTTCCCGCCTGTAGAACCCCCACTCGTATTTTTGAATCACATTCATTTTTTTCCGTTCCTCATTCCTCCCCATACTCAGTCTTTTCTATCTTTTACTCTCTGTGACCCCACCCTGCGTAATTGTAGCATTCCCGCTTTGCTTGGGGTGAAATTGATTAAAAAGTGTTTAAAGCAAAATTTGTTCACTGTGTATCAATCTGTATTGCGCTCGATGCGACACAAGCTTCAGTAGGGAATGAAAGGCTCTCCAGAAGAAAACAAGAAACGCCTTGTCTCTAAAACATTCCGTGGATAAATATAACAAAAAAGGATGAAATCTTTGCGGTTTTTCCTTATATATTGCTTTGACAACGGTATTAGTGGAAATTCATGAGCAGACAAGTGGAGTAATGGCACAAAATGAACCAACCAAACCTTTAAAATGATTAAATCGTTAAACCCCGAATCTTGCAATTTTCAACTTATAAATTATTAGCAGTATAGCCCGGCGTTGCTCAGGTGTAATGAAAGCTTTAAAACTAATCCATGGTCCTGGAGCTCAGACTCTTTGGACGTTGACACGAAAAACTAAAAAGCAATAGTTGTTTCCAGTTAAAGCAAAAGAAAAATGAATGGATGTAAGTCAAATTTTGATTTCCTGGAATCGATATCAAATAAGTTTTTTTGTCATAAACTGAAATTTGAAGGCTAAATAAGTCCTCTGAGTATCATGGCTGAGACTAAGAACTACAATTATACCTACTTAGAGCCAAACCCGAAGCAAAAACTAAAATAAAAGCGCTGAAAAAATACAGACATACTGGCAGATAAACAGACACACACACAAACATCTTGCCTTTTATATATATATATATATATATATATACATATATATATATATATATATATATTATCGATTTTCTGCACTATTGTAAGAACTGCAACCTTGAAACTGCAATCTTGAAACTTCTGAATATTGTTTCTTATATCTTTGTGTATGAGTGTATCAAATTTGATTAAAATCGAACCACTCCTTCTATAACCCGATTTTTTCGATTATCGATTTTCGATATTTATCGAGGGTACCTCAGCAAAAAACCTAGCTAAAAACACTCACTGACGCTTATAGTACAACTGTGTAAATTTTCAAGAAAATCGGTTCTGCCGTTTCGGAGTCTATAGGTAACGGACACACACACACACACACACACACACACAGAAACAAAGTTCCTTTCATAAATAAGTTTAGATTTGTACAAGTTTTGACAATCGTATGATGTGCATTGTCAGTGATTATGAATCAAAACAAGTTCTTGACAAAGTTTAATACAAAGTTTAATACAAAGTTTAATACAAAGTTTAATAATCACTTACGATATTGTAACTTTACAAAATAATTGTTAAAATCTGTGGGTTTCACATTATTTTACACACTAACATTTTGGGATATTCACGTTAATAAAAGAAATTGATATTTGATCTTAACAGTAAAAATAAACGAGTCTAAGCTTGAGCACTAAAAGGTAAAACTTTTTGAATTATGGCGTTTAAGACCCAATTTCTCTCACATGTAGGCACTTATAATCTAATAAAAGTAATTATATTTATATTGTTAGTTTATTATTATTATTATTATTATTATTATTATTATTATTATTATTATTATTTCGCTTCCCTGCCTGATATTTTCAATCAGCAATAAGGGTTTTATTATTATTTTAAAGGCACAAGACAGAAGTGAACACGACCTTGTGGTATTTAACATAATGGTCGTAAAAATGCGACTGAATGAGGCGAATATTCGTTAGACTGTAATTTTCTCAGAAAACAACCATTCGAGAAATAAAAGACAAATCACCCGTTGTAACGTTTCATTTAAACTAACATTTGATGATAAAATGAATACGGGCGGTAGGTGTTTTCAAGGTAAAAGAATCACTTTTTTTTCTCCGTTGAGGTCAACAAGCTGGTGCTGGTTCACTTTCTTCTGACAATGCGGGCAAGTATTACGCTGATGCAAAAGTTTCCAGCATCCTTTTCTAAAGAAACACTTTTATTCAAATAAATTTATAACTCCATTATTCACTTGCCAAAGTATTTTATCTTGTTTTCTATGACCGTATGTCATATTTCAGGCAACTTATAAAAGAGCTTTTCCAGTTTTGATTCTATTAAAACATTCAATTGATTTTCGATATCACGAAATTCTTGTCAAAAAGAAATGTATTGAAAGAGTTCAGATATGAAGAATTTGATACATGTGAAAGAAATACCCATATTAGTGTGTGATCTCGTCCGCTACGTCATGTTTGCAGCATAAAGACGTAGGTCACTATGCAAAAATATTACACATAATCTTCTTCGTTCAGGTTCAGAGAAATATTTTTTCTGTATACTATTCCAACAAACCTGTTAATCCTCTTCCTGTTAGGAAGCTTAATCCGCTAGCCTACTGTTACTACTGTGTTCTGTAACTCCAAGAAGAGAACTGCATCCTCATATTAAATGGTGGAGATTTTACATCTTGCCACTAGCATGTCTACTAACGACTCCGATAGTCGAAGTTTCAAGGACGGTCACTCAACGTAACAACTCACTATTATATTGCGCAATAATAGTTTATCATGGTTCCAGCAACTCGTAATATACTCTATTTGAATACCACTAAGCACCATAGGTTCTCGAAAACTGGCATACATTTTTTATGAAATGCATCTTAAAGTAATTTCATGAGCTTGTCATAAAAACGTATGAGGGATAAGCTGAAAGTAATTGCTGCTTATGAGGACACATACGATAAAAAATGGTTGAGCCTAGCCTGGAAGAGGTTATTATTGTAGCGTTTGGGGAACTTTTGTTGGGTGTACACATATACTGAAGTATCATTGGCAAATGTATTTTCTAACGATCTGAGAATGCTCTTAGTCAGATCGTTATTATAAAGCAGATAAGAGTAGAACACTTTGGTTGACCTCATAGGTTACAGTAGTCTAGCCATCGACAACCTTCTTCAATGACCTACCTGATAGGAAGAACATTATGATTGAAAGGACTCTTCTAGATATTTCATAGCTGGAATGTTTGGATAACAACCCGCTAAGCTGCAGCTTGTCAAAAGCTTTTGAGAGCAGATATACAAAAATAGAAAGGGGTGTACGACAAGGATGTGCCTTCTCACCGGATTTACCCAACTTATACAGCCAAGCAATTCTGAGAGAATTAGAAGTCCTACAAGGATTTATTATTGTCAGCCACAATCTAAACAATATAAGATATGCAAATAACACAATATTGATAGCAGACTCTACAAAAACTACAAAACCTTCTACATTAGGTAGAGAAGTAAAGCGAGAAAAAAGAACTAAGTATTAACTACAAGAAAACAGAATAAGTGGTTATCAGTAATAGGATGAGCCCAAAATGCAAATTACAAATCGGGGATACTAAAATCAAACAACTCCAAAAATTTAAATATCTGGGAAATGTTCTAACAAAGGATGGGAAATGTGACACTGAGATCAGAAGATGTATTAAGATGGCCAAAGATTTATTCCAAAAACTAAGTAGAGTATTAAGAGACA
The DNA here is from genome assembly GCA_037127315.1 of Ascarosepion bandense. Taxonomy (NCBI): domain Eukaryota; kingdom Metazoa; phylum Mollusca; class Cephalopoda; order Sepiida; family Sepiidae; genus Ascarosepion; species Ascarosepion bandense. The sequence goes on from JBBBDQ010028937.1 coordinate 120,029, forward strand.
GGAATGTTTTTGTTAGAAACAAAGAAAAGAGTGCTAAATGTTTACGTGATATCTGTTTGGTAGCGAATGCAGAACAATGTCCTCAAAGATAAAGAAGAGACTTGAAGTCTTTGAAGCAACAGAAAGAGGGTTATACAGAAAGATGATGGGGTTACCATGGACCGAACATGTGAGCAACGACGAGGTTTTGGAGAAAATAGAAACAAAAAGTTATACTTAACGACAGCAAGAAACAGTTCAGGAAAGAAGGCTTGAAAAACCCGATACTCACAGGTCAGATTGAGGAAAAGAGGGGTAGAGGGAAGAAGCACGTAACATAGTTGATGAACTTGAGCAAATGGATGAGAGAACAGGTTTTGGGAGAAAAAACAAAAAGACAAAACTTATTAAGAGCTACAAGGGACAGGAAGATGTGAAGGGCCATGATTGTCTACGTTCTGAAGGAAGACGGTACATAAAACAAAAGTCGATAGCTGTTACAAACTTGCCCTTAAATGACATTGTGTCACTATCAAGAAACAATAGATCTAGGTTAATTTCTGCAAGATGTTCTTCTTGATTCAGAAATTTCTCTAAAGTTGGTCAAACGACAAACTATATTTGGTTGATTATAAAAGTAATTAAAGCTGAATAATTTTCATTTTCCATCGCCAGTAACGATCTTATCTCCAAATTATATTGTACTACATATACAAATCTGCCATTCGTCTGTGCATTGAATACCGCTGCCATATCTAGTCGGGTGCTCCTGCTCTGTATCTCTGGGTTCTTGACAAAATCTGGAGGATCTGCAATGTAGACAATTCTGATTTGGAAGCTCGACTTGAGTCACTTTCTTACCGACGGGATGTGGCATGTCCTTTCTACAAATATTTTCATGGTTTCTGCTCTGACGAGCTTATCTCTCTGGTGCCCCCACTCCACGAATTTACTCGAGCTACTAGGTCCCATCCTTTTACAGTCAAATGCAACCGACACTCTACTTCACCAGTTTCTTTTCTCTCACTTCCCGCCGGTGGAACTCCTTTCTCTATACTTGCTTCCCTGATGGCTACAATCTCCAAGAGTTTAAATGCAATATCAATTACCATCTTTTATCTCCTTGGTTTTCATCTTTCTATTATCCTTTCTCCGACATCCCCTGTATCTTGTTCTTCTTCCTTTTCGCTCTACTCTCACGTACCCAACTTCATACCAGTATTCTCATCCTTCACTACCTTGCTTGGGGTGAAACGATTATAAAAAGAATAAAGCTATTAAAAAATGGTCCCTAGCAGCCTGGTTATAAAATAATAAAAATTTGAGTAAAGTTCAAACACGCTTCTAATATTTTCATAATAATGTGTAATAGATGACGTAGGTATTTTCTACCCCATCCCGGCAAACATGACACGTAAATGACCTGCGACAAATAAAATGGTTAGTTTGAGTAGAAAGAGCGGATTTTAGATTAAAATCCTGTAATCTTATACTGAATTAGCTGTATAGCCCGGCGTTGCTCGGGGTTTTTTAGTGGTTATGATGAAATGCTAAGGTCAAGTCCTTATTCAAAAAGCTCCAATATGAGATTGCCGTAACTTAAAACAATGCAAAGTAAATATTGGGTTTTGTTGTATTTGTAAAACGGGATTCATGCTTGGTCAATTTTACCAATAAATGGGAATGATGTATGTACAATTGGAAGAACTGGGGTGGGCGTTACGGAAGAATGTAATGTGATGCGATGACGTTGTAACGCAGAAGAAGTGGATGAGTTGGCCTTGCAACGACGGAGAGGTTGACACCTAGTAGAAAACCTGAAACTGTTATGGCATATGATAAGGTAGAAGTTACAAAAAACGATTTCTGTTGGAAAAAGAGTTCCGGAAAAATGAACGATCGCAAAAAGCAACATTTTCCATTAATTTTTGCCGCACCCTATGTGTCAACTGAAATTTTTGTTTGCATATCATGGCATGAAACCTTGATCTATTAGTGACTCGATTTATTTGAGTTTGAGTAAAGCGTCTTGGAGAAATGCATAAAAAAATGCGCAAAAGATCAGCCGAAATTATGTTTGTCGTTGATTTTTTACGAAACCTGTACATTGATACAAAAAAATTTGTATACATCAAAGATTCGGACCTTGATCTACAAGTTACCCGATTTTGGTTGAATTTTAATAAGGCGTCTCGGGGAAGAAGAGTTTGTAAATTCTAAGCGTTTCGGTGATTTCTGCCGTACCCTGAAAATCGATTCGAAAACTTTTTGCATACATCAAAGATTCATGTCATGATCGACAATTGACCCAATTTTGGTTGAAATCGGACCAAGGGATTCGGAGGAGTAGGGTTCGTTAGAATGAAGACACACAAATATACAGACTTATCCAGTTATATATATATATATATATATATATATATATATATATATATATACAGGAAATTGCTAGCAAGAATATCGCTGGTTCCTAAAAAGTACATCGCGTTTTAATTCGTGTCAACAAAGTTAGTAAAGTTTTAGTTTTTTCTTCGGTTCTTAGCAGTTATTAGTGATGTTTAGTTGCCATCTTTAGTGATCGAGTGACTTCGAATCTCCTTAAATCTCCAACACTCTTTTAAATGTCTTTGTCAATCCCTTATAGTGCTTTTGGCCTTACGATCTCAGTACTTTCCTAAATCTTTGTTCAAATCTCTTTGTAACTGATACCAGACCCAATCCCTGTACTCTAATGATTCTGTACACTACTGCTATCTTTAGATTCTGCCATGAGTGCAACTTTTGAGTAGGGTTCTATTTTTCGATCTCTTGAAACAGCTAGATTAACTGTTTCACGCAATTTCCTTTCTTTGTTTAAAACAACAGGGTTACATAGTTTTGAATTCAGAGTTTTCCTTCACCTAGACTGGTTGCCACCCAAGGCTATAGAATCCATTGTGTCCTACTATTTATCAGCAGATGGTCCGACTTAGAAGGTGTACCCTTTTTCCTAACAAAGGGATTCGACTGTCAGTCAGTTAAGTGCCATACGTGATACACGCTTGGGCGATCATGTCGCGAAAGAGACATGACTAACTGGGCAGAAGATTATCACGCAGTAGGTTGCCATTACTTTCTGCGATAAACTGGTTGTCACCCAAAACTATAGAATCCAATCTGTTCTGTCATTTAATCCATAACTGGAGGGAAGAGCCTGATTAATACCTTTCCCAAGGTTATTTGCGGATAAATGAATGCAAGTAATTCAACTGGAATTCGAACTCGGCTCCCCGATTTGTCGTTCCGAGCCGATATCCACTGCCTCACAACACGCATCCTCAATCCCGAAATAGAACGTGCTTCGCGAAGACTATATACAGTTTTTAATTCAGAGTTTTCTTTCCTAGTTGCCACCCAAGGCTATAGAACCCAGTCTATCTTACTATTTACCAATAGCTGGTGGAGAAGAGTTAGACTCATACTGTTCCCAGTGTATTAGGACGTAAGTGAATGTAGTGGACATAACTGGAATTCGAACTCGGCTCTCCAATTCCTCAATCTGAGTCTGTTGTATTGCAAGGTTTAAAATTACCTTAATTTCTCTGCTCTTAAGCATAGTCTTTGCTTTATACCAGTGATTTGCAACGTGAGTGGGAATCCAACTTAGAGGAGCTATGAACTTTCAATGTTGTAGTAGGTACTCAGAGGTGATATGGGCGGGGAGACATAATTTAAACCTTTGAACCCCAGTTTAAGACTTCAAAACATTTTATATATGCATATGTTTACATATTTACACTTTAGGTATATTTTAAGCATTTATCTGCAATTTAAATATGTGTACGCAACAAAAACATGCAGGCTTGCTTAGTAGCATTTAACTATCAACTGTGGTAGCCCACGAGAGAGTATCTGTTACACATGCGCAGTAAATTTATCTCTGATTATGTAAAATACAGGATTTATTATTTTTACTGTGAGGTCCAGACTGTAAAAGGCTCAGGGGCCACTAGAAGTAGAAGGTTACGCTAAGAGGCAGTTTATACGGATAGGAGGAAAATTCTCTAAATATTTAAAAAAAAACAGGACACTTTCCAGACAGGCAACGCATCCCATTCGGTTTGTTTCTTCTAGAACAGCACATAAATTTTCATTATAAACGCGGTAGTTAATCGCAAAAAGTGTTTCATTATTAAATAGATTCTAGTTCGCGTTTAACAGATGAATTATCGCTATGTTCAAGGTGTGCGCAAAAATTCTCAACACTTGTGGGGAGCGTAAGGGACGTGCGTGCGCGTGTGCGTGCGCGTGTGCGCGCGTATTTCGAACTAATTTCTCAGCTTTGATTTTGCACGGCACAACGTTTCGACCGAGCACTCTCCGGCTTTTCTAATGTATTTCTTTTATTTTTTTAACTTTTTGAATATTAATATAAGCTACTTCGAGATTGATGTGTGCATAGTGTAATAATGGTTGGCAACTCGGAAAGAGAAATCAGCAAACCTAGTTCGAATTCTGTCCGAGTTAGTTACATTCACTTTCGCACAAATACCATTAGGAAAGGCATGAAACCATCTCTTCTCTCCTTAACAATGAGTTAATTATCTGAGTTGAATGATTTCTCTTGCCTGGAGGTGACAACCAGTCTAGAAGGAAAACACTGAAATAAAAAGAAAACTGCCTGAAGAGTGATGGGCTTCGTCAAGCTAGACGTGTACGTGGTGTCCTTACAGCCCTCATGAGTTACAGAAGACGTGACGAGTTCGGGGTTGTATCGCATCTTTCCCCTTTGCGTTCCTTTGTTTCTGGGGTCGTTTCATCCGATCTCTAAGCAGACCTTGTGAAACGGTGTATCATCATTAGTAGGGTGTGATAACACCAGACAAAGAACAGCAGGCAATGAACTTGGGTCCCCAGAGGTAGTTCTGCGAATACCCACGGACTATTTGACTTACTGATGATCCTGGTTGTGATAATGACGTTCGATCTGTCAATTATAATTATCAGTAAAGGAAGGATATTCAAGGGCAGAGTCTGTACTGTACCAGTAGAGATGAAATTGTTCTATTGCTAGTAATATTTCGTGAATTCCAGTCGGGATCAAACGTCAGCAATCCCCTAAAGTCTCTTGCATTTCTTCAGTATTTTATAGTTTAAATTATGTCTTAGAAGTTCAGTCTCTCGAGTATTAACAAAATTGAGGGTTGGAACAAACGGGGAATTTTTTAAACTCTCAAAAGTGAGGAGGGAATAAAAGGGAGCGTTGGAAAAATTATTATGTGATACGATTACTGTAGAACTTTGTATATTTGAATGAAGAAATGTTATGTAAAGATACTGGAAATTACAAAAAAAAGTGAGCTCTCTAGGGGAATACGAACCTACGCCCCCCCCCCCTCGTTAAAATCACAAAAGGTAGGATTCTTCAATATCTAATTGTTGATTGGAGTTCAGCATATACATTTGCACGGAAATAAGGCTATTTTGGATAAATTTAAATTACCGTATGATCCGACGTGGTCTTATCGCTCGAACACGAAGAAATTCATAACAAAGTATGGTTCTATTTTGTCTTTAAAGTGAAACTCACTAGTTCAGATTTTTGTCGAAACGCATATGTATCCAAAACATAAACAAAGAATGTCTAAAGAGTTAATGTCGAATTAAAATCAAAAATTCATTAATTCTTTCGAAATTGCTTTCTTAGGGTTTCGGATACGAAACTGAGCAGATATTTTTTTTTTTTTTTTTATAAGCGTTTCACCCCGAGCAAGGCATGTCACTGCCACTACTGTGCAGGGGGCTACGTAGAGTGGAGAAAGGCTGATTAAATATAGGAAATGTCAGAGGGTGGGTGATAGGCGGGTAAGGATACCGAGAATGAGGGTTGGGTAGATGAGAGTGTTGTGAGAATAGTTGGGAGTTAGTGTGATAGGAGGTGTCTATTGACCCTACATTTAAACACCTGGAGATTGTAACTGTCGGGAAAGCAGACTTGTGGAAGGGAGTTCCACAGGCGGGAAGCGCGAGAAAAGAAGCTGTTGGAGTAGAATTTACGGTTACATCTTATCTGTTTAACTGTAAAAGGGTGGGACCTAGTTGCTAATCTAGTGTCTCGTGTAAATTCGTGCTTAGGCGGCACCAGTGATCTAAGCTCATCGGAGCAGAAGCCATGAAAGTACTTGTAGAAGAGGCACAGGGAAGCTACATCACGCCGGTGTTAGAGCGGCTGCAGCCGGTCTGCCAAGTCAGTATCAACCACGTTACAGATCCTCCTTTGTATTTTGTCAAGAAGTCCAAGGAGAGCAGCAGGGGCACCCGACCAGATATGGCAGCAATATTCAATACACGGGCGGATGGTAGATTTGTATATGTGCAGAATAGTTTCAGGTGGGAAAAATTTCCGGGCCCTGCACAGGGAGCCCACTTTCATAGCAGCAGATTTGGCAATGGATTCAATATAGTCATTCCATTTGCATTTCAAGAAAAAACATACTCTGAATAACAAAATTATTTAAAGATTTAAAACAATTTTGGCAAACTTGGACAGTGGTGTTCGTAAAAAAAAAAAGAAGTGTCAAAAGAACAGATTTTCCCTCCCTTGACACCGCTATTATTGTAACAACTTTCACTCGGCAATGTTTATTATTTTAAAAAAGCGTTGATTAGAATTGTAATAAAACTTAAATATATGATGAAAGTGAATTTATACATATTTTTCTGTTTTTCAAATTTACAACAAAAATATGAAACTTTATTTATTTGATTGTTTATTTACAAGAATAATTTTATATTTACATTATTCTAAAAACTAATACAATTAAAACTAACGCAATGCAATATTTATCATTTACTATTTTATAAAGAAATAAATATGAAAACAAGTTTTTATATATAAAAATTTACTGAATTATTAAAATATGTGAACTAACTATAAGCAATTTCTCATTATTTAAACATTTTATAAAGTTCGAATTAATTTGCAATTTAACCGATGTTTTTCAAACCACTTCAATAAACACAATAACAAATAAAGAGTAAATAAACAATTTAATTGTGTTTACTGTATTTATTGTAAATTCTCAAGAACAAAAGAAATTGTATGAGTTTACTTTTATATGTTTAGGTTTTATTGCAATTCTGATTATGGCTTTTTAAAACAATAAATATTGCCGAGAAGGATAGGCGGTTAAAATAATAGTGGTGTCAAGGAAAAGACCGTCCTTTGAAAAATCATTTTTTTTTCGCGTTACCACGATTTTGTTCTGCAACTATTTTCTTCAAATTATTACCGCCAATAAATATAAACATTATAAAGCAATTTTCTAATGTCCTTCATTTGATTTTTTTTGTTTTCTTTTTTTTTTTCTTCTTCTTTTTTCTTCTCTGTGGATAACCATGAACGGATTACTAAATGTCATTAGGCTTGTCAGTTCAAGATTGATTTAGGACTCCGGGCAGTGCTTCATGACCACGCAATATGTTTTTTTTGTTTTTCTGGCTACATTCATATACGTTACAAATTGAAGTAAGCCAAACTAGCTATTAAAAGGTGAGACGTTTTTTTGTGGATTTTGACGTCATTCTGTGGTCATAAAGGATTTATATTTTGTTTTATTTTTCCAGTAGATTTAAACGCGACATTAGTTTCCTGTGCTATGTTTGCATTCTTTCTTACGATTCCTTAGATAAGTTTTTGAATAGTGATTCACTAAAGAAAGTTTTGGAATCTCAAAAATGAAAAATAATGCAATAATAGTAGATACCTCCACTCCATTTTCTTGAAACTTTAATTTTAGCTTAATTGAAAGCTAAATGATTATATTTACTATTTTCACTAAGCAAAATATTCGGGGTGTATTTCAAGATTTGAGATTTTGAGATCTTTTTTAATTTTCAATTTTTCGGCCATTTTCGAGCGATCGATACATTTGTAAACAAAAGTTAATTTTCGGTTTTAAAAATCTTGCAAAAATAAAATATACATCTCTAACTCGTTATTTCTGGAAAATTATCGAATTTAAAGTTAAACTCTAATCTGATTTGAAACACATATTGCTTGTTTATGGCTTGAAATTTAGAATAAAAGTATTTCTTAATCACAAAGGTCTGACTCGTTGACCTTTTAAGTAGGCGATGACAGCACCTATCAATCAATCTGGACGTATGGTTACTAAAAGTTGACATAACCCAGTTTCCATTTCGTAAGGGGAACAACCTTTGAAACATCTGACCTTTTAATAAGTGTCTTATAAGTTTTCATAGTAAAAGAAAATGTGCAGTTTAACATAATAAAAAATAGAAATTATTTTTAAAATCTTAATTCAAAATGATTTGTATTAAGCTTGTGAATTTTCGATATATAAATAAAGTTTATTTTTAATGAATTAATAACCGAATACACTGAGTAACTAAAAGAAACTTAAAATAATGTTTGAAATTTTGATTAGTGAAGAAAAATGAAAACAATTCTTATAAAAATTCATTATTCATCGATTTTTTTTTCTTCTTCAGAATATATCCTAAAATTATACCATTTTCAAAATCAATTAAAAGTTTATCTTCAATAAAAAGAAAAATAGCGGAGTTTTTATGTATTTTTGATTTTACTATTCGGAAAAAATAGTCCCGTAATTAAAAAAAAAATACATGATTTGCATTCCCAATGAGTCATACATTTAACTAATAAATAAAAAAAATGATATAGATAATGTATTTCTAGAAGTTTTATGCAAGTGTGGGAGGGGTAAGGTAACCGATATAAAAAGATATATTTTTACAAAGATTTTTTAAAGATTATAATTGCATAAATAATTTCATTCATTTGTGAATAAGTCCTGTTTCATTAAAAGTAGACAATTATTTGATTTTTACAAGAATTCTCAAATTAATGTGTCTTTCAACGCCAAAAAACGACTTGCGTAATATTACGTTTTGTTTGCTCAATAGTCACATTACGTAAACAAAGCGTGAATCGCTGACGGAAAACAAAAAATGAAATTTTAATTGAAATTTCGAACTTGTTAGAAAGGATCAAAAAAAATTTTAAATAATGACGACAAAATTTGATATTTCCTCTTAATAATAGCATAAGCATTTTGATGGTAAAACTTTGTCTTTATTAAGTTTAAGCCCTTTTAACATCATACTATGCTGGTTTTGTTTGTTTTTGTTTTTTGTTTGTTTTTGTTTTTTGTTTTTTGTTTTGTTTTGTTTTTGTTTTGTTTTTTTGTGAATAAGTAGAAGTACCTAAATAAAAGTAAAATTTTCTTTTTATTACAGCCTATATACTTTCTTAAAAAACGGGTAAAGTTTAGTTTTAGGTCCCTAATGCTTTTATCCCTTCAAAATTTTCCAAAATAGCCTTATTTCCGTGCAAATATATATACTGAACTTCAATCAACAATTAGATATTGAAGAAACCAACTTTTTTTTATGTTAACGACCAGAAAAAATCGAACTTCTCGCTCTTTTTGTCACCCACTACCAGCTAAGTGATAAGTTATTCGCTGCTGAATGACTTTAGGCGTAGGAAGCTAATTTCGGCCTATTTACTTCCTTTACTGAAAAGTCTTTGAAGAAATTACTACGCGATTTATTTTTTCGGAACTCAATTTCAGCAGAAAGTTGCGTGTATTTGCGTGTGTTTTTTTTTTTGTTTTTTGTTTTTTTTCTTCTTAAAGTTGCGTGTACTTAATTTCAGAAGAAAGTTAACTTTCAAATATATGAAAATAAGTGATAACTGTAGTTTTGCTTAATTTTTTCCGACGAAAATTAACTGTCAAATATATGAATATAAGTGATAAGTATAGTTTAACCTTCAAATACATTGCTTGTATTTGCGTGTTTTTTTTTTCCTTTTTTTTAATTTCAGAAGAAAGTTAACTTTCAAATATATAAAAAAGTGATAAGTAGTTTAATTAACCTTCAAATCTATTGCATGTATTTTTGCGTGTTGTGTTTTCCTTATTTTTTTATTTTTTGGTACTTAATTTCAGAAGAAAGTTAACTTTCAAATATATAAAAATAAGTAATAATTGTAGTTTTACCTAATTTTTTCAAACGAAAGTTAACTTTTAAATATATGAAAATATACATTTTTTTAAGAAAGTTAACTTTAAGGTTAAGTAAAACTACACTTATTTTCATATATTTGAAAGTTAACTTTCTTCTGAAATTAAGTACACGCAACTTTCTTCTGAAATTAAGTACAAAAAAACAACCAAATGCACGCAATATATTTGAAGGTTAATTAAATTTCACTTATGACTTATTTTGTTATATTTCAAAGTCAACTTTCTCCTGAAATTAAGTACACGCAAGTTTCTTATGAAATTAAGTACGCAAAAAGAAATCGCGTAGTAATTTCTGCAAAGAATTTACAGTAAAGGAAATAAATAGGCCGAAATTAGCTTCCTACGTCTAAAGTCATTCAGCAGCAAATAACTTATCAGTATGCCCGTAGTAGGTGACAAAAAGAGCGAGAAGTAGTTTGATTTTTTTCTGGTCGCTAAAATCACAAAAGGTAGGTTTCTTCAATATCTAATTGTTGATTGGAGTTCAACATATACATTTGCACGGAAATAAGGCTATTTTGGATAAATTTGAAGGGATAAAAGCCTTCGGGACCAAAAACCAAAATTTACCAAAAAACGTTCCATAATTTAGAATAAGTACAATAACATAAACCAGATATATGCAAAAAAATATCAATTTTATTATTGCACTATTTCTCATATTTTCTGTAACAACAAATTATTACTGCGAATTATTACTTATTCATAAAATTCAGTAAAATAATTATTAAATAAACCTAAACCTTAAATAAGAAATGTAACACAATGAAATGGACATTTTATTTTTATTACAGCGGATAAAATTTCTTAAAGAAACTTTATTAAAGAAACATGTTCTAACCTTATTTTGTTAAATCAATAACACAATAAAAACTGATATTTTATTTTTATCAAAGCTGATATACTTTCTTAAAGAAACATTTATTAAAAAAGTCTGTATTAATCCTAAATATAAAAGAAAAACTAATAATACAATGAAATCCAATATTATATATCCATAAAAACTTATATATCTTTTTTATAAAATATTTATTAAAAAACTTGTTTTAATCATAAATTTTCTTTAAAAAAAGTAATAAAACAATGAATACCGACATTTTAGTTTTATCTAAGCTAATGTACTTTCTTAAAGGAATACGTTTTAATCTTAAAATTTTTTAACAGTAATAACACAATAAAAACCGATAGTTTATTTTTATCACAAGTGATATAATTTATTAAAGAAACTTTCATTAAAGAAACCTGTTTTATTCATAATTTTTAAAAAACCAAAGCACAATGGAAACCAATATTTTTTTTCCAAAGCTGATAAACTTTCTTAATAAAATATGCTTTAATGTTAATTTTTTAAAAAAGTAATAACACAATAAAAACCAATATTCTATTTTTATCACATTGGATATAACTTCTTCAAGAAACTTTCATACAAAAAAAGACTATTTCAATCCTAATTTTAAAAAAACAATAACATAATGGAAACCAATATTTTTTCAAAGCTATGTTTTCTTAAATAAACGTTCATTAAAGAAATCTGATTTGGTCCTAAATTTTTAAAAAAGTAATAACATAATAAAATCCAATATTTTATTTTTTAAAAACTGATATAACCTTTTAAAGAAACGTTCACAAAAACTGTTTAATCCAAATTTTTTTAAAAATTATAACACAATAAAACCTGTAGTTTATTTTTATCAAAGCTAATATATTTTCTGAAGAATCCTAAATTTTTAAAAAAGTAATAACAATAAAAACCGTTATTTTGTTTTTATCATAGCTGATATTTAAAAAAACTTACATTACAGAAACCTGTTTTAATTCTGGTTTTAAAAAAAAACAATAACACAATGGAAACTAATTTTTCAAAGCTTATATGTTTTCTTAAAAATAAATTGTTTTCATTAAAAAACAAACTGTTTTAATCCTAAATTTTCAAAAAGTAATAACACAATAAAAATCGATGCTTGATTTTTATCAAGGCTGATATCTTTCATTACAGAAATTTGTTTTAATCCTAATTTTTTTAAAAAGTAATAACACAGTGAAAACCAATATTTTATTTTTATTAAAGCTGATATACTTTCTTAAAGAAACGTTCATTAAATAAATGTGATTTAATCGTAAATTTAAAAATATACTAATAACACCATGAACACCAATATTTTATTTTTTATAAATGTTGATATACCTTATTGAGAAAATGTTCAATAAATAAACCTGTTTAAATCTTAAATTTTTAAAAATGTAATAACACGATGAAACCGATATTTTATTTTTTATACGCTCTTTAAAAAAACGTTCATTAAAGAAACCTGTTTTAATCCTAAATTTTTAAAAATTTAATAACACAAAAAAACCGATAATTTCTTTACTTCAAGAATCTATCGGTTTTAAAGCAGATATTTTCTTAAAGATATTATTAGTTTTTTATTCAGATACCTCCACAGATTTGCTAAAAATTAGTATACAATTGTGGAAAAAGTTTTTAACTTAATCAAAACAATGTTTTACCGTCAAAATATTTATGTTGTTATAAAGAAGAACCAAAGGATTTTTTACTATTAAATTATACTTTTTTTTTTTTACCTTATTTAGAACTTTCGAAATGGTAGTTAAAAATCTTATTTCTCTTAGGTTAGCTGGGGTAACCAAAGATTAATATTGGAAATTTTAGCGGTTTTTTTTTTTTTTTTTTTTTTTTGGTGAGAGTTATTTTTTTGGTTTTGGTTTTTTTTTTGCGATGATACATTGATTTGAAAATTTTTGTAAAAATCAAATAATTGTCGGATGTTAATGAAACTAAATAAATTTTGAAATTTATTTACAAATAATTTCAATTATTTCAAAAGATTTTTATTTCCTTGTTAAAAATTTTGGTAAAACATTTTAGTTCATTTTTCCCAACACATACACACACATTTAATTTTATGAAATGTATAGAAATTAATTTTTATCCCGCTTAACGTTTATATTCGTTATACGCATAATTCATTGTATTATTTTTCGTATTTGAGATTCAAACAAAATTCTTTAATGAATCTCAATTTAAAAATAAATAACATATGTAAAAAATTCTCAGAAAGAATGTTGGTGTGAAACAGAAGACTAATGACGCGTTTAAACCCGTTATTAAAAAAAGAATAATTCACGGATTTGTGTGAAATAAAAAGACGCCAGAATAACGTCAAAATCCGCAAAAGTTTTTCACCCTTTAATAGACAGTTTGGCTTAATTTAATTTGTAACAAATATAAATGTAAGTAGAGAAAAATATTGCGTGAATTATTTTCCAAATGAACGAGAAAATGGTAATGGTATAATGGTTATACCTTTCTATAAAACCACTTTTTTGAAAAATAGGTTTCTTAAGTTCAGTAGCTGCTATCTCTCTTTCCATTATTGACGGGTGTTTCTTTCCTAACCTTCTAATTGAATGGTGAGAAATGTTAACATCTTCATTATGTCATTATTTTATCTTTCATATTTGAAGTGTATTTTTTATTATGTTCATAAATGAACACATACACCACTACTCATAATTGAAACGGTTTCTAATCACTTAGAATTAGCAAACCTATTTTAATCTCGCATAATATACACACTACGAAACAGATTTTAAACTAATTTGTATAGTAATAGTAATGGTAGTACTAACCGTTTCCCTATAAAGAAACATTTTGTCATTTACTGAATAAAAAAAAAAAACAGTACTGCTTTGAGTTAAATTTTATAAAATCTTTCTCTTAAAACACCTTTTCAGGAAAATAGGTTTCTCAAGTCCAGTAGCTGCTATCGCTCTTTCCACTATTGATGGGAATTTCCTTCCTAATGTTTTATTTGAAGTAGTGAGAAATTTTAACATCTTGATTACATCATTATTTTCTCTTCGAGTTACATGAGCTATCCATTTCAGCTATTGGTGCTGTTGGTAGCCTTCAAGTGATGTGATTTCTGATATTTGGCACAGTTCTTCGTGATTCTTTAGCGTTTAGTGCCAATATATTCAAAGAAGGTTGATCTTTGCCAAGATCCTCAAGCTTTACTCGCTCAAAGCTTTTTTCAACATTGATCTTAGTTAGCGGTCTTATATAGCTGAGTAGTGTTTATATATTTATGGGCGATGTGCATGACATTCATATGAAAGTTTTAAGCTGAGAAAATTATTTAAGAACATGACTCGACTTTTCAGGGTGATGTTTTGGTTTCGTTGCAATTTGCGATTTTGGGTGAAATTACCTTTAACCCAATCTATTCTATGATCAATTACTTTGTTAAAGCTAATTCATACACAGAGGTATCTGAAGTGTTTAGTATATACTAATTCCGCATTTTGAATTTCTATGATTCGTTCAGGGTGGGGATCACAGCTTTTATTTCTATTTCAGACCATAGTTTCTATCTGGAAATGTTTATCCTGAGTCCCATTTCTTGGGAAACTTGATAGAAGATGCTGATGAAAGTTGGCCTGTTACACGACTAAATATTATTTTAAATTTGTTATGATTCGAACATATTTTAGAAGTGAATGAATTATTATTTCAGTGAAGTTTTACGATATGTATAAAATCAAGTACACAATTCTAAAGGTTTATCTTCTAAAAAAAATTATTTAAAAAAAACCTTTGGGATGTTTCCTCGAAAATAGAAAAGTGTAGGTTGAAAGTTCCAAGGCTATCAGAGGTTTGGTGATGTTTGATGATGTCCGGGGTGAACACCTTGATTGTATGCCCATAAGACTCATATAGTGGGGGCTATAGGGCCTAGAACTGAGAAATGAGTGAAAGAAAGAGATTTTAAATACCTAAAAACAGATGAAACATGAAATAAACTCTTTATTCTAAATGAATATAAACTATAATTTTAATTCGCCCTTTGATTAGATGCCCTCTCGATATGAATGCTCGGGACCGTCGCACCCTCTTTCCCCCACTTTTTGTACGCTACTGGTTGAAACAAAAGCAGTATAGTGTTTTTATTGTTTTAATTTTTCAATTGATAAGCGACGGGCGCACGATTATTATATATCCAAGAGTAAGTTTCTTTGGGATTGTCCATAGCGTTGCAATAATTATACATACTATTGTCATCTTTATAGGCCAGAATATTTTAGTTTCCTGTCAAAGTAATAATAAAAATCGAGGAGTCAAAAACTTGAGAAAAAATTAGCTGTAGTATAAATACCTCCAGTCATTTTTTATATCTAACTTTTGAACTGAATCTTTAAAAATGAAAAATGTTCTTGAAACTTTTATTTTAGTTTTAATTGAAAGCTAAATGATTAAATTTACTATTTCCAGTAAGCAAAATACCCTCTGGTTTATTTCAAACAGAAATTATATTGATTGAATATAAAAGTTTGAAATTTTTATTTCAATGTTTGAATTTTGCCGCCATTTTTGAGTGATCGAAACATTTGTAAACAAAAGTTCTCAGTTGTAAAAATCTTGCAAAAATAAAATATACATCTGTGACACATTATTTTTGGAAAATTAGCAAATGTTATGCTAGATTAATCTGATTTACAAAAGTATTACTTATTTATAGAGTGGAATTTAGAATAAAACTATTTCTTAATCACAGATTTGAAATTTTTGACCTGTCTGCTGTATAGCAAAACGTGTCGACATGTGCATGATTAGAGATAAGATAAAAGTGTATGGCGTTCATAAGTGACAAAATTGTATAGTTTGTTTTTTTTTTTCGGGTAAGGGAGGAAACTTTGACCTTTTAATTTGCACAGAGAAATTACCATAAAAATTTCAAATATACAAAAAGAAAAAAAATTTAATTATTTTAAAAATATGAAGGCCAAATAATTTGTATTAAACTTTTTAATTTTCAATAGGCAATATAACCTCAATTCAATTATTAACTTAAACATCTTACCGCAACAAATCTTTAAAGTATTTTTAAAATATTTTTGAAACTTTATAAATTATCATAATAAAAGACTGAAAACAATTCTTTTAAAATTTCATTAGTAATCGAAAAAAAATTTTTCTTCAAACTATAATGTCCTTAATTTTTATTATATATTAAAGCAATTAAAATCTTATCAAATTAAATAGTATCAGAGTTTTATTGCATTTTTTATTTTACACTTTTTTTTATAAGCGTTTCACCCCGAGCAAGGCATGTCACTGCCACTACTGCGCAGGGGGCTACATAGAGTGGAGAAAGGATGATTAAATATAGGAAATGTCAGAGGGTGGGTGATAGGCGGGTAAGGATACCGAGAATGAGGGTTGGGTAGATGAGAGTGTTCTGAGAATAATTGGGAGTTAGAGTGATAGGAGGTGTCTATTGACCCTACATTTAAACACCTGGAGATTGTAGCTGTCGGGAAAGCAGACTTGTGGAAGGGAGTTCCACAGGCGGGAAGCGCGAGAAAAGAAGCTGTTGGAGTAGAATTTACGGTTACATCTTATCTGATTAACTGTAAAAGGGTGGGACTTAGTTGCTAATCTAGTATCTCGTGTAAATTCGTGCTTAGGCGGCACCAGTGCTCTAAGTTCACCGGAGCAGAAGCCATGAAAGTACTTGTAGAAGAGGCACAGGGAAGCCACATCACGCCGGTGAGAGAGCGGTTGCAGCCGGTCTGCCAAGTCAGTATCAACCACGTTACAGATCCTCCTTTGTATTTTGTCAAGAAGCCCAAGAAGAGCAGCAAGTGCACCCGACCAGATATGGCAACAATATTCAATACACGGGCGGATGGTAGATTTGTATATGTGCAGAATAGATTCAGGTGGGAAAAACTTCCGGGCCCTGCACAGAGAGCCGACTTTCATAGCGGAAGATTTGGCAATGGATTTGATATAGTCATTCCATTTGAGGTCCGCCGAAGGCCAAGGAGGCGTAGTATTTTACTCTCTGGGAGGCTAGCCTGTCTCATGCTAATGGGAGGTAGATGCGATTGTCTATGGTGGTTAGTTGATTCGTTTTAGAATCATTTAAATTTACTAGCCATTTCCTACCCCAGGCCACTACGGATTGGAGGTCCTTTTCAAGCACGGCAGCGAGGTTCGTTTTGTCGCACACACCTGGTTTTTGATCGATGCGAGAGTAGATTGTTGTGTCATCGGCATACATGCCAACTTGGGATCGCAAAGGCCAAATTAACAAAAGAAGGAGATGATTTTTATTCCCTAATGAGTCCTGCGTTTAACTAATAAAATTATAGACGTCAACAAATAAAAATCTATTAAACTTTCATACATTTATGGGGAGTGGGGTAACAGAGGTAAAAATATATATTTTTATCAAGATTTTTTTAAAATTATAATTTCAAAAACAGTTTCATTTATTTGTGAATGATTACTGAAAGGTTAATTAAAATCCGACAATTATTTGATTTTTGCGAGAATTTCCAAATTAATGTGTTAATATTTTCTGCCAAAATTTCGAACATGTTAAAAGGGATTAAAAATTTTTTTTTAATAATTTAAAATTACTTGATCTTTCCTCTTAATAATGACATAAACATTTTTCATGGAAAATTTCGTTTTTATTATGTTTGGAGTCTTTTTTTTTTAAACTATGCTCTTTTTTATCGATTTAGTGGAGGTACATACTACAATGTATTTCATGTGGCAAAGCGAAAGAATTTCAGATGGTTATTCGGCTGAGATCCATCGAAAATGTAACGTGCTCGATCCCGGAGTTGTTGGGGCCGCGTAAAATTTAGCCTTTAGTCTTTGTGTACCCACTCGGAATCCCTACGTTAAACCCGACCTTGTGTCACATCCCATCTCAGTGGGAAGACTTAAAGTAAATATCCCGAGTTCCGAGAGAGTTCTTATTGGGTGTAACGAGATTACTGTTAGCGTCAGATGAGACATAATATTATAGCCGTTAGTAACGAGTTTTAACTGTTTATTTACAAGATTATAAAAATGTAACTTTCATAATGATTTATTATTTACCATTTTATAAAGAAATAAAGTCTTTATAAATTGATAAATGAAAAACATTGCATTGTATAGTACCTCCACTATTTTCGATACCTAAATTTAAATTGAATTTCTAAAAATATAATTTTTCTTGAAATTTTAATTTTAGCTTTAACTGAGAGCCAAGAGATTAAATTTACTAATAAACAAAATACTTTGGTCTATTTCAAACCAAAATTATATTGATTAGAATCTAAATTTTTTTTAGTTTAAAAAAACTTCAACTTTTCGGCCATTTTTCATCAATCGACACATTTTGTAAACAGTAGCTAATTCTCGGTTTTAAAAAATCTTGCAAAAATAAAATATACCTCGCTGAAACATTATTTTATTAAAATTAGCAAATTTAAATTTACCATAATCTGATTTGAAACAAGTATTACTTGCTTACTGTCTGAAATGTACGATAAAAGCTTTTCTTAATCACAGTAGTCATCTTACAAGAGTAATCTGAGGTGACGAATGATTTAATCACAAACGGAAACCGTTAAAAATGCTAAGTATGGAGACCAGACATGACATAATTGTATGTAATCGTAATCATATGTTTCTTCTTTTTTTTTAACTACATAGTAAAATTAGAATTTAACATAATATTTTCAGCAATTATATAATATTTTATAGAATTTTAGTTTAGCTTTATAGCCATACGTTTGAATATGCTTTCTGAATAAATAAAAATTAAAATAATATGAAATTTACTTTTAAAATGACTTCACAATTTAATAAGAAAGATAAACCGAAAATAAACCGAAATAACCGAACTAACTCAATTTCTGAAATGTTATGCTAAGAAGGAATTGTTAAAAAAATTATAATTTCATTGGCAGAATTAGCAAAAAAAAAACTATTGAAATTTACAACAAAAACAGACCAAACACGGATTATAAAAATAGAAAAGAGAGAGAGTTTTTATTTTCTGTAAGGTACCTACATTCACAGTTAATGTAAAAGATGATGAAACTAGGAAGTAAATTACTTTAAATTTTGAAAGCAGGATTTGAGAAGCCTGTTGTTGGGTGATTCAGAAACACGTAGAAATTAAAAGAATTGGGCACTTAATACAAATGTCCATTATAGGGAATTCTTTCCTGTTAGGGGAAAACCCTTGAATCACGTGACCCTTTAATGATAATTATCATGTACGACTACCCGTACAAATAGAATATGGGTAATCAGCAAGCACACAATTAAAATGCTTTAGTTATTTTAAAAATCCATCAGCTAAATTAATTGTTTTAAGCTTTTCAATTTTCGATTAGTAAATATAGTTGTTACACATTAATTTAACAACCCAGCGTTAACGATGAAGGAGGAAATTTTGAAAGTTTATAAATTTTTATAATAAAAGATAATAAAAATGAAAACAATTCTTGTAAAATTCATTAATCATTGAAAAAAAATTTTCAGACTATGATATCCTTAATATATATTGTTTATAAAACCACTTAAAAGTTTATCTAAATAAAAAAAATGGCACAGTTTTATTAGATTTTTGTTTTCGCAATTCGGAGAAGATTTTCTAAAAATGGGCTAATTTAGAAGAAAAAATGACACTTGATTAGCATTTCCCAATGACTACCGAATTTAATTAATATTAGGTTTATAGGGAAACGATCGCGAATTTCTAGACATTTCTGGAAATTAATTGGTAATAGTGGTTGAGTAACATGTAAAAAAATATTTTTAACAATATTTTCTAAAAATAATTATTTCAAAAATGATTTCAGTCAATTATGAATAAGTCCTGAAATTTTTATCAAAATCCGACCATTATTTGATTTTTGCAAGAATTTTCTAATTAATGTATCTTTCACCTGCAAAGAAGTGCCTTGCGAAATATCACGTTTGCCGTAATAAATACGCGTAAAATTACGTCACTCACAGACGAAAGAAAAACAAGGTTTTCCACCAAATTTTCGAACGTGTTAGAAAGAATTAAAAAATTTTAAAAAATAAGTAAAAAATACTTCGGTTTATCCTCTTAATAATAATATAAACATTTTGCCGATAAAACTTTGTTTTTATTTAGTTTGGGGCCTTTTTCCTCCATACTATGCTGTTTTTTTCAGCGATTTATTGAAGTTACCTAGCATTGTATTAGTTGGTTCGAATTGTAAGAATTTTCTAAATATAAGATTATTGCTGTAAAAAACCGATCTAATAGATAAATGATGTTTAATACTTCTGTCGTAAATTCTTAAAGAGCAAAAGAAAATGTATAAATTCAATTTCATGCTTGGGTTTTATTAAAATTCTAATCATCGTTTCTTAAAACAAGGAACATTGCCGAGGAATTGGAGGTAGGTAAAATTTGCAATTTGTCCATGTTTAAAAACTTATTGCATGGTAGATGGTTTATGTATTTTAATAATTTTGTATATATTTTTATTTAATTTTGAATAAAAGGTTTCTTATTTGTCTATATTTACGAGATGAGGTATTGTTCGGACTGTTGTCCTCATCTTTAATGTCATATTCACGACATTTTGGCCGGTGACTGAAATTTTGCACCGAACCCTTTATTTCGATCACTGGGGTAAATTGTTCTCGTTCAATGATTCCTGCACTTTCGGAGGTCTTAGTTACCTCCATTTAACTCAACTCTGTAAGTTTTTGTTCGCTACTACTGTCGCCAGATATTGAACTCACAACTCTTTAGGTTAAGTCACTTGATCGAAATAAAAGTTTCGGTTCGAAATTCCAGTCACTTGAAGAAGGTAGGAGCATACAACGGCCGAAACGTCGTGAATATGACAATAAAAATTAAGATAACAGTCTGAAAAGTTTAAATAAAATATTTCTTTTCATTTATTTCTTGATAAAATCGTAAATAATAAATCTTTATAAAAGATAAAATATAATATTTCAAAATATATAATATTTTATATTTCTGTTACTTAAACGTTATTTTTAGTGGATACTAGCTTTTATTAGACTGTATATCTGTTTACTTTCGTCTACCGGTCTGGATATTCGATAAATCTTAATAAAAGATAGGCGGGATGTATTGTATGAATATAGAAAAGTATGAAAGCAATACAATTGTTCTGAGTTCTCTTCTTGCTAGTGCTTGCGTTGCCAAACAAATCTTATCGGCATATCAATCGTGTTCAAATCCGGGCGCGTCTGGAACGATGATTATTTTAAGGCGATGATAAATATTTAATCAGGAATTAAAACTATTTCACCCAATCAAAAGCTGATTACAGCTATCCCTGTTTTAAACCTCTCTATCTGCGGGGAGATATGTGATTATATGCGTGCAGATGTTACGGAAGGGAAGTCTGCTTTCTCGTAAATTTTTACTGGTTCCCGTAAACACTGTTTGCTTAAAAAAAAATGGCCGTCGGCGAGAGTGTCGGCATAATAGAGTTGATGAAAACGGAAAACAATTTCTTCCGTTTACCAACAAATGTTTTGAACTTTTTTCTTTTGTATGTCTTCTCTTCATTGATTGTCTACTTTTTTTATCTATTTATTTTTTTATTACTTATATGCGCGCCTGTGTGTTGTTGTTGTTGTTGTTGTTGTTATTATTATTATTATTATTATTATTATTGTGTTATCATTAGCTTTATCCACGACAGGAACAAACATCTGCGGTTTTCTGAAAATATTTAATTTGTTATTTTCCCTAGTTTATTTGCCACCAAAATTTGAAGTATATACAAAAGTATTTTATCAAGTGTGTGTGTGTGTGTGTGTGCGTGTGTGTGTGTGTGTGTGTGAGAGAGAGAGAGAGAGAGAGAGAGTGTGTGTTTGTGTGTGTGTGTGCGCGCGCGCGCGCATTTGAATATGACGACAATTCTATACTTTTGTCGTCGAAAGAATAAGTGTAGGATCTGTTTACTTCTTTATCGAATATGCTTTTCACTGAAAGCATTTTGATGTAACTTACATCTGAACTATACACACGCATACACATTCGAGTATACACATACAACTTTATGCACAAGCGTTTGCAGAAATGCACGCATATGACAGAAGGAGGCAAATTCAAAACTTATATTCTGTTAAAATCTGTGGAAACATTTCTTCAAAACAAAATCAGCGTACCGCGTTCAAATTCCGGCGAAGTCTGTTAAGTTCCCTTTTGTACAAATGCACTTAGGAAAGATATGAATTTGTCTCTTCTCTCCTCCCAGGTAGGGGTTAAATAGCAGAGTAACTTGATTTCTCTAGACTTGCGTAATAACCAGGCTAAGAGAAAGACATCTTTAAATTCTATAACGTGAACAAGGCAACAGGAAAACCATTATCTTTTCACAGAATGCATAGCAATTCACAGCTAATAATCTGTGAATTCCTATAATTTCTTGGGAAATATTGTAGAATTGTTCTCCGTCGGCTTTTCCATGGTTTTTGAGTTCAGTGCTATTCTTCTAGACTGACTGTGACTCAAAACTACAGAGCCCAATTTATTCTATTGTAAGAAGAAATAGAACCGTACCTTTTCCAAATGCATTAGAGTGAAAGTGAGTGCAACAGAGTTGACCAGAAATTAATTTCTACTTGCCGATTTCGTTTTTATCGCTTATAATCGTTGCACTATCCGTATATTCAAAGAACCTACAGTCAGTTAAGTGTCATATGTGATAAACGCTTTGGGCGATCATGTCTTGAAAAGGACATGACTGACTGAATATCCCGCAGTAGGTCGCCATTGTTTTCTGTGGTAGACTGGTTGCCAGCCAAGGCTATAGAACCCAATCTGTCCTATTACTTAACCCATAACTGGAGGGAAGAGACGTATTAATACCTTTCCCAAGGGTATTTGTACGTAAGTGAATGCAAAAAATTCAACTGGAATTCAAACTCGGCTCCCCAATTTGTCGTTCCTAGTCAATATCCACTGCACCATAACGAACATCCGCAAAGGACCTACAGTTGAGAATATAAATGATCTTTTATTTAATAAAGCACAAAATTGTCACTATTAAAAAAAATAAATCCAGTACGTTTTAAATGTAAACTATGAAAACTTTTTTTTCTTTGTAGTAGGGGTTCTCATATTACAGTTTTAATAATTTGCTGAACAAGTTTAATTCTTCACGTTTATTGAGGTTTAGGAAATTTACTGAGTCACCTTTCTATGGTCATTGAAGTGACTGTATGTGGACAAAATCTGCGAAGTGTCGGCAGTTTTTTGGGGGGTTTTTTATGATTAACAATTAAATCGAAACAATTTTCAAATTAATTATTCCCCAATATATAACGAAGGAAACTGGCTGTCTTACTTATCTTTTTGCAGAAATTAATATTCTTACCCATGGTGATTTTTCAAGCATAACTTACATGTGACACAAGGCCGAATGTATGGCGCCCCTAGTGAGAATGGAACTTCTCAGTTGTAATTGATCTAGCAAGACAAGCTTTTTAACTATTACATTCCGTCAAAGTGCTCTTATGTTCCCAACTAAAAGAATATGATTTAATAAACAAATAAAACTTTTGGAATCTTAGACAAAAATCAATCATTTTTATTAATCTAGCATGTAAATAAAAATTAATAACATGAAATATCAACTTACCCTTTTAAAAATATCTTAGGTAAATTCTTAGTTTACGCGAAAAATGTTGAAAAAGTCTGGCCTTCACCAAATCAGCAACAGCTGCTTTTGACTAAATCAGCGGTCGGCAACCCCCGGCCTTGCGGACCACATCCGACCCTCGAGTGAATCTTGTCCGGCCTGCTACCTTACTCTGGAAACGATATAAATATTGCTAAACCAAACGGGCACTTTTAAATGAATATAAAATAGTGTTTTCAACCAATTTTAATGGAATTTGTTTTCAGTACTGATTTATGAAACATTTATTTTTTCACAAAATTCCCGTCAGATATTAAATTATATTGAATCCTTGCTTTCTTCAAACAGAAAATTTATTCACATATTTGATAACAAAGTTCTTCTCCATGACACTGGAGCTATAGCTGTTTGGCCCTCCTCCATTATTCTACATAGGTTGCCGACCCCTGGACTAAATGCTAACTATACAACCTGACATATTTTTATTTCGTCTGCAAGTGTTGTGTTTTATTGCGGAAAGAAATTGTTGCAAATTGAATTCTGCGAATCAGGGGTACCCATTTTTGAAGGCAAGTGTCTGCTTACAAGTTTCATGCGTTCATTACAATAGATATGAATCCACAGAGTTCTCCCGTCGGTACGATACAATTAAAATAACATGTTTAACTTAATAAATAATATTTTAATTTTGTTCGAATAATTTTAATTTGGTAAGCAATGCATTCCAAAGATACCATTGTTTGTAAGCCATTTGCATGCTTCATTTTTTGTGACAATTACATTATATTTTTAGATTTTTGTAATTTTTCAAACATAAATGACAACATATAATTGTACCTCTACACTTAAGAACTGCTCATAACAGTCATACAGAAGACATGCTTTGACTAAGCTTGACAAATTGCATGGAACAGTGGGCCAAATAAACTAATAAAAGGAAATTATTTTGCCTTGACAGATAGAGATTGAAGATTACTTTTTGTCAGATTTTACTAATAAAAGTTGCGGTAAAAAGAAAGTTTTTGTCGTATCTAGTCATCGATTAGTATTCAAATTTGTATCTTAATATTTGCTGTTTTTATAGTTTTTGTGGTAGAGGAATACTTGATTGAAAAATATTTCGGCTTAAGAACTTGCAAAAATCATGAAAATAGACGACACTCAAGGATTATGGGTGTGACGTTAAGGCTGTTGAACCCACACAGAGGAAGATGGTGTGGGATATTATCCTGATCTCACTTATCTTGTGTTTTATTACCAACGATAATTCAGTTAGATATGATCTTTTAAAGGTTTAATAACTTGAGCGAAAGGGAATAAAAGAATGAATTAATAAATGAAAATGTAGGATAGTATTTAGCCGGTCTGAGAAAAGTTCAGTGATATCCTCGATGCATGTTTACACAGATATCGACTTTGGTTTCTATGAATTCATGTAACTTTTACAAAATATTAAAAATAATCTTTTCCTGTAAATTTTGCATATTTTTCAATTGAGACAATTTTAATTGAACAATCAAACCGACTAGCCTCATTGATCATTAAATCTGCATTTGTTAAGTTACTTAACAGTTAGAACTCAGAAGGACTGGTGTTTTTTAAGCACATCTCGCAAAAATGTTAGAGATATATGAGTGCTTATTAATAAGTCCTCCTCATGTAAATAAAAGAATCAAACAAGTCGCCTCGATGTACAGTTCTAAACCGTTGTCTTGGCTGAATGTTGTATCTATTCTTGTTTAAATTTGAATTTAGTGAAATTACAAGATGTCTGTAATTTTGCATAGATTTCAAACGTTACTTGACATTTACAAGTGCACTAACTCGAACACGATATGGCACAAGGCTGAGTTTAAGGTGCGATTCTACATATAGACAGAAAATAGGAGGCAGATTGTTCAGCGCCCTTGGCAATTTTTGGAGAGGTACCTCATTCACCAGTTATTAATCTTAACGCTTTTAACAGACTACAGGAGTTTCTGGTTGGAAGAATCGGCCTTATGAGAGAAAACAATCAATTTCTGCTTTCATAAACAAAATTTTGGGGGTTTAATTGTAGCCATTATTTATATAATTTAAGAAATGTCCGAACAAAAGATAATTTAAATGTTGTCCGTTCAAGATTTTTTTGGTATTTGCACAACAAACGATGTATGTCTAAAGACGGGCTTAGAAACATTAGAAATAGGTCATAATTTAATTATTTTGTATTTTATATACGTTTTAACAGGTTACTAGAAGTAGACAGGCTCACCTATCGTCTGACTCGAACTTCGTCTATATCTATTGAACAGAAGTAGAGGTTCATCCCATGTTTCCTGCTCAGGATATGGTTTATTGGATCTCTTTCTTCTATCAGGACTAAGATGATTTAACTCTTTTTGGCCATCGAACCGACTAGTGGTTGTGATTTTCTATTGTGAGGTTGGCAGTTTGCTGGCTGTTGCTTCCGACTGATCATTGGGAGCCCGAACTTTTTGGAAAGGCTTAGAGAGACTTTTATGATCAACATCGCATAAAATCAAGTTATATGTAGTGCCATGTCGTGTATGGGTTGGTGTTCCTGCATGTATTTCCGGTGGATAACACTGGGTTCACTCTATGCTCTGTTCTCAGTCATACTCCAACTGGTTTGTATTACCAGTGACGATGTATAGTGAAAATTACTGTGGTCTTTTCTTTCTCTTGAAAACAAATCTCATGAAAAACATAACAAAAACACAATTAAACCAGAAACAAAAACACCCCTCAGTCTTTCTTTTACTAATATTCATGATATACGTTCCAACTTCTACAGCGTAGAATCTTTCCTCTTGCAACGGTAGCCATATATATTTGCCCTCTGTGAAAGTAACTTAAATTCTCCCGTTGCTGCCAATGAATTCTTCGTTCCAGACTATTTTCCCCTTTACCGAAAAGATTCCAGCATTCATGTGCATGGCCTTGGTATTTAGATTACATCCGGGATAATCTTCCGATGTCCAGGGAATTATTTCTCGAGGCTCCAGACTACTCCTTAACGTGATTCCGTTTTTTGTTACCAAACTATGTTAGCTATCTCTTCTTACTTTACGCTTCCACTCTTTCTATGACAGCAGTATATTAGACATAATAGCTGACAGTATAGAAAAGCACTTTCTCTCCTTCCATGTGCAAACATCTTTATCTTCTGTAACTTTAACGCTCGCCACGACACATGGCTTAAACATTCTAAAGGTATTTATGCTGCCGGTGTTCAGACATTAAATTTTTCCACTGCTTAATCTTTCAGTTTAATCGTGCATTTCCCTACTTGTTTTTCTATCAAAACCGAGCAAAATTCTTTCTCTTTTTTATTTATTTCTCACTTCCTCTCGTCGCTCTTGCTGAACTTCGCAATTCTGCCCTCTTGGTAATTCTGAACACTGTAGTCTCTATTGATAATTAGTTCCAACCATCTATTAAGCAGGAACCACCTATCCACAATACCTCTTTCCGTTTCCAGTCTACTGATTGGGACTCACTCCGTGATTCTCTTCTTGACACTCCTTAGACTGACATTTTTAACCACCCAATCGAAAATTGCTCCGTTGAGGTTTCTTCTTTGATCAAAGCCGACATGGATGCTTTCATTCCTTCTCGGAGATACCAGGTGAAATCTCAATTCTCTCTATGATTTACACCAGCATGATCGGCCGGTGTAGCACACAGGAATTACTATTTTCGGCTATACCAGTGAGACAGCTCTTGTTACAACAAACCCCTAATAAATGTGACCGAGTCCTTGAAGGAGTAAAGTCCCTGTTTGCCGAGAGAATGAGATATCCCATAGATTTTTTAACACCTTTAGAGTTTGTTATTCCTGGCAGTTCTGTAATAAGGCATTAAATAAGTGTAAGGTCTCTATTCCGCCCCTCTTCAATCAATTTTAGGTGTTTTCATCATTTGCTCATAAAGCTAAGTGCATTGCTAATAAATTATCTTCAAACTCTACTCTTAATTAATCCATAATATGCCTGCCTAACTTCCCTCCTAGAAATGAGTCTCTGCTGAGTGATATGCATATAATCCCTTCCATGGTTTCTGATATCATCTCTAACCGAGATCCACTAAAAGCATAATAGTTATTAAGAAGTGTTTTCCCGAACTGGCTTCTATTCTCTCTAAACTGAAAAATAAATGCCTTGCTACCTGCTGCTTTACTGCCTGGTGGAAGTTATCTGTTGTTCCAGTGTTGAAGAATTCTAGTGAGCCGTCCGATCCTTCCAACTATTGACCTGTTAGCCTTCTATATCTTTTTGGGAAACTTATAGAGGGCCTAATCAACGCAAAATTGGTTCATCATCTCTCATCACAGGGGCTTTTCTTGGACAAGCCATATGACTTTCGTTTCTCCAGTTCAGCTGCTGATGTACTGGCGATAATTGCAGAAAGAGTCTATCATGTTTTAGATAAAAACAGCGAAGCTTGGGCCATAAGTCTTTTCAGGACTTATCCACAATTTGAAGTTACGGTGTTTTCGTACACTTTTTTGAACTGATCTAGTCTTTCCTATCAAATCGGGAAATGAAAGTTATCCCGAACGGCTACTCGTCTAGATCATTTCATACTAACGGGGATGCCTCCCAGGGCTCCATCCCTGGTCCGACTCTGCTATTAACTTTCATTAACGACCTTCCTGATGATATCAGCTCTTAGTTTGGCATCTATGATGATGACAACAATTTACTCGTGCCTCGATACTAAGGCTGATCATCCGACAAGATCAAAATAGCAACCGATGTCCAAAACGACCTCGAGTCCGTTGTTAACTGGGGCAAAAGATGCTTTGTTAATTTTAATGCCTCCGAAACTAAACTTCTTTCTGTTAATCATAAAAGAGAACTCCTCACAGCCTTCCATGGCTAATGCTAACCCCCAGGAAAATGACTCGTTGCGTCTTCTCGGGCTTACGTTCTCAGCTAACATGAAGTGGAAATATTATATTGAATCCCTACTAGGCCAACTGCTATAAAAGTCAGTTTCCTGTATCAGGCAAAACATGTTTCACTCCAGAATTTATCTTACATATCTATAAGTTCACCATTCATCCATACTTGGAATATTGCTGTCACATATGTTTTGATACCTCTGCTATTTACATTGAGCTCTTAATATGACCCAAAGAAGAAATCAGCAATATTATTGGTCCTGATCTGTCAGTTCGGCTTCTGTCACTTTCCCACTGCAGTAAAGTTGTCTTTCTATGTATTTTCTAAAAATACTTTCATAGTAATTGTTCGGATGAGCTCTTCACTATGGTACCTAGAGTTTTTTTTCCATTTAAACTCAGTACTAGATTGCTGTCGAGATCTCACCAATTTACCAGTTGAGATCGCTAGATGTAGAAGTAAGTTCTATGCTAACAGTTTCTTTTCTCGCACTTCTCACTTGTGGAACTCTCTTCCGGTTCCATGCTTTCTAACGAATTTTAATCTGCAAAAATTTAAATGCAATGTCAATTGCTATATACTGTGCTCCTGATTACTCTCTTCTCATTCTGCTCGTCATTGTTTCTGTTCCTAATTCTTCCACACTCATTAACCCCTTGTGTCTTAGTGGCTTTACTGCCTTGCATGGAGTGATACCGCTTTTTAATCGCCTACCTCCTGACGAGACACGGCACATGAAGAAGAATATTTTGTCAAAGTTTCCTAACAATATAAAGTACATGGTGTTCGTTTTATCAACCTAATATTCATAAATATAGGAATTTTTCTTTTCTTTTTACGCGAATTCAATTTTAATGTAATGTTTTGTTAGTTAGTAAAGTTCTTTATTCGTGTCTGAAAGATTCTGTTTCTTAAACAAATAATTAAATTCTTTTGGAAAGTTTAAGATTTTAGGGAGAAATGAAAACCCAGAATGGAAGATTAAAACTATTGTTATACTGCTCCTTTAAAAAAGATTTCGAAAATTAAGTTTTTGAGAAATATTTTGAAATGGGGGAAGATATTGTGTAATTTAGTGAAAAGGATAATGAATGGCCGCTAGTATCCGAGTATGCCTATCTGCTAGTGCGGCTAGCTAATCCTTGTTGCAGACTGGTCCAGGGTGTGACGGTAAACTGCATCCGGTAGCAAGGCCTCTGATTGGGAGGTTGTGAGGGGGATGGAACCATCTCATAATTGCTGTTGTCCAGGTCCACCCTAACCTGGAGTGGTAGCACCTGTCGGAGTCCCAGCTAAAGGCAAATAGTTAACCCCCAAACTCGGGCAAAACACTATGAAATTATAAAAATAGGTTTTATAGGAAAATATACATTTTTGAAGGAAAAATATTACCAGCAATACATTTTTGAAGGAAAAAATTATTACCATAACTAATTTTTGAAGGAAAAAAAATATTGCCATAATACATTTTTAAACGAAATTTTTTTTTACCATTAATACATTTTTTAATATAAAACTAGAAGGCATCTACAGTTTTCTAAAATAAAATAATTTTTTTTCATGAAAATTTGACTAAATCAACCTTCTCACTATTACTGAACATTAAAAAAAGAATACATTAAACCCCAACCTTTTTGGCATTAAATAACCCACATAGGTTGATATGCCGTTAAACAAAACTCAAACTCAAAAACTCAAACTTGTTGCAGACTGCTGCTCATTCACACTTGTGTTTGTTTAACGCCCACTGTGCCCACCTGTGGTTTATCCTGCAACTATGCTTCGCTGACCTTAGTTACAATTTCTAGAAGATCTGGTGTGATCAATAGTCTGAAGAAGATCATTACGCTCATAACCTCGGTCACAATGACTTGTGACTTCGTGCTAGCCCAACCGGCGATTGTTCGCAATTAGCTCCGTCGAAAGAATTTTACTCACAAAACTTGAGCCAAACCGTGGTATGGTTCTTGGATCATCTCACCAGGTGTGTAACATCCTAACGAATCGAGCATGATAAGATTCGAACACGAGTCTCGTCGACGGAAAGTGAACTTTCTAACCACTCCGCCACACACCTATAGTTAAATGGGTGCATGAGAAGAAAAGACTGACATGCTACAATTAGGTGAAAAGTATTTGAAGGATTAAAGTGACATTTGGAAATATGATGAAAAGTGTACACTGGAAAAACAGCTGAAAAGAAAAGTGGCATATTGTAATACGGTGAAAAGTGCGCATGCGCAAAACAGTTGGAAGAAAATAACACTTGAAATATGATGAAAAGGGGGCATAAGTTTAAAAAAACATTCGTAGAGAAGAATGATATCCTGAAAAGTTTGAATGGGTAAAAAAGAGATGGAAATGGGGAATGATATTTGAAATATGATAAAAGGATAAATAGGTTGGAAAATGTTAGTAGAGACGATTGACATTTTACAATAAGGTAAAAAGACTATATGGGCAAAAAAAAAAGCGTTGGATGAGGGTAATAACATTCTAAAATATGTCAAAATGCTGCATGGTCAAGAAAGGGTTGGAAATGGGTAATGCCAATTGAAATATGATAAAAGGATGCATAGGTTTTTAAAAAATATTCGTAGAGAGGAATGACATTCTAAAACAAGGTAAAAGGCTGGATCAGCCAAAAGGGATAGAATAGGGTAATAATATTCTTAAATATGACGAAAACGGGTTAGAAATAGGGAATGCCATTAGTTATTTCGTTTCTTTGAAGTCTATTAAATAGATCCTCTCGCCTCAATAACCTCTTTGTGTTGGGTGATCCTTCCCACTGTTTCTGTGTCATTGTCTTTCTTTCTCTGTCTTATAAGTATATATATATATGATGGTTGTAAGCTCCCTAATCAACTAAGTCCAGCTTCACACCGCTGAAAAATTAACTGAATTTTTTTCCTTATTTTGTTTTATTTTAGTAAATTCAAATTTCGCTTTAATCAAAGAAATATTCTAATTTGAAAATGGATCCAACGTATTTGAGTAAGTCCATTTTTTTTTTTTTTTATTTATATAATTTTTGAACCTTTGTGACTATAGTAGGGACGGTTAATAATAGAAACAGTATCCTTGAAATCAGAGTCGATGCATGGGTAAAATATTTGTGATAACGATAACCGGAGACTAACTCTTTCTAGGCATCTCCACTAAATCGTTAAAAAACAGCACAGTATGAATAAAAACGGCCTGAAACTTAATAAAAACGAACTTTTTCCATCAAAGTGTTTATATTATTATTAAGAGATAAGATCAAAGTACTTTTAATTATTTCTTTTAATTTTTAATCCCTTCTAACACGTTCGAAATTTTGGTAAAAAAATCTTGTTTTGATTTTAGTTAGCGGGCAAACAAATCGTTACGAGAGTTTGCAATAGAAAACGTATTACGTAACTCAGTTTTTTTTGTTTTTTGTTTTTGTTTTTTTTAATTCTTGCAAAAATCAAATAATTGTAGAATTTTGATGAAACTTTCAGGACTTATTCACAAATGAATGAAATTAGTTTTTAAACTATTATTTTTTTAAAATCTAGGTAAAAATATTTTTTCTTTTATATCTGTTACCTCCACCCCACGTAAATTCATGAAATTTTTAGAAATTAAATTTTGGTGCGCAAAGTGGTTTTATTAGTTAAACGCAGGACTCATTGTAGAATTTAAATCATCTATTATGTTTTAAAAATTTTGCCTCTATTTCCAAAAATCTGCTCCCAATGGTAACATAAAAAATGCAATATAACTATGACATTATTTAATTTGATAAGCTTTTAATTGCTTAAATAAATAATATAAATTAGGGACATTATCGTCTAAAAAAATTTCGATTAGTAATGAAATTTTAAAAGAATTGTTTTTATTTTTTAATTATAATTTTAATGATAATTTTTAATTATAAAGTTTCAAAAATATTGTTAAGATACTTCAAATATTTGTTGGGATTAGTTTATAAAATTCTCAAGCGAAGATTATATTTACTAATCGAAAATTAAAAGGTTTAATACAAATCATTGTGCTTCCCTATTTTTAAAATATTTGTGTGTGTGTGTGTGTGTGTGTGTGTGTGTGTGTGTGTGTGTGTGTGTGTGTGTGTATTTGAATTCTTCTTTTTTTTTTTTTGTATGGTAATTTCTATGTAAATTAAAAGCTCATGTGTGTCAGAGTTTCTTCCCCTTAGCCGAAAAAAAATTGTACAATTATATCATTTGTGATCGCCGTACACTTTTATCTTATCTTATCTGGCATCTATAAATCTGTCAACACATTCGATGGAAAGGCCAGAAAGTTTAACTTTGAGTTTAAGAAATATCATTCTAAATTTCATGCTATAAATAAGTAATACTTGTGTAATCAGATTAATTTAACATTAAATTTGCTAGTTTTCTAAAAATAATGTGTCACGGATGTATATCTTATTTTTGCAAGATTTTTAAAACCGAGAATTAACCTTTTTACAAATGTGTCGATCGCTCAAAAATGGCCGAAAAATTGAAAGATTAAAAGAAATTGAATAATCTTAGATTCCAATCAATGTAATTTCTGATTGAAATACACCAGAGTATTTTGCTTACTGGAAACAGTAAATCTAATCATTTGGCTTTCGATTAAATCTAAAATAAAATTGAAAAAAACGTTTTTATTTCTAAAAGTTCAGTTTAAAAGTTAGTTATCAAAAATGAGTGAAAGACCTACTCTACTTATTCGCTATCTACCGACATATATTCAGTTGTAGGAAAATAAGCACGAACCATTAAGAATTTTTTTAAAACAGAACCCTTTACGAGGAGTTGACTTTATTAGAATCAGTGTCACTTAAAATTGTTGCTGAATTATTGATCTTATATAATATTTTCAATATATACCTGTTGATATATATATATATATATATATATATATATATATATATATATATATATATTTGTTAATAATCTAAGGTAAAAAAATACTTCAATGTTATTAATTTAGAAGAAATGGAAACAAAAGGACACTTAAATCTATCAGAAAGTGATAGTTAAAATTTCTAACGTACATAATGATGGGCTTGGAAAAGTGCACTCTCACAAGACCGATTGAAAGTAAGTGAAGCAGATGGAAAATGCGTATAGCCTACATGATGTGCTTGTATAAACAGATGGCAGGATAGGGTTTAAGAAACATAGTAAAAAAACAAAATTTAGTAAGAGCTACAAAGTACAGGTAATTGTGGAGAGCTATGGTCGCCAACATCCTGAAGGAACACGGCACGTAGAAAACGTTTAGATGTAAGAATAGCTGATGTTTTATTAAGCTAATTATTTGACATGTTCAAAATTATTTAATGGTTTCTAATAGATTTTGACTGCAGTTTTAAAAGTAGTAGATACTGAAGACTTTTGATCACACGTCAAATATGTTGACTTGTTTTCAGAATAAAAACAGTAAATACCAAATATACTGCGTGTAATATTTCCATTATATTTTAGCAAAAATAATATTGCAGAAATGTTAGTTTTAAGCAACTGTTATACTCTTGAGAAAAATTCGTCATAAAATTACCGTATATACGCCAGTATAATGCGAGTTTTTATGAGCGTTTTTCTTATGCAAGAAATATGAAGTCGCATTATACACAGGTAATTTTTTGAAGAGGTTAAAAATCATGCATTTTCGGAGATAATTTTTTCGTGGTGGCGGTGTTTAAATTATATTAAATTTAAATTAATTTAAAAGTTTCAGAAGCACTACTATACATATAGTCGACTTATACACGAGTATATACGGTAAATAAAATTAAAGAAAGGAAAAAAAACATTTTTTTCTGTTTATTCTTAATTTGTGTCTTGTCTCAATTAGAAATATGGTTTTTTGTTTGTCTTTTTGAAAACTTTATTAACAATGAAAAAAGGAAGACGGTACATTTTAATCGACCAATTTATTTTCTGTCCTGTTTCATCAGTTCTTATTCAAAATTGTTAAGCAGCATCTGGGCTTTGCAATAAGAAATTATATTAGAATCTTAACCAAACTACAATGGTGTAGATGAGGAAAAACAAAAAGAGATAGAAGCTTAGAATATAAAATTAACACTTTCTTTTTTTTTTCTTCTCTTTGTTTCTACTCAACAACACAAAAATATATAATAATTGTGCAGTCTGTTTCTCTGCTCAGGTGCTACGGACGCCCAATTCTTCCAACGGCGAGTGTTTGTCACTGAATACTGGTGTTTTCTCTAGCGAATCTTTTTTTTTTCTCTCACGCTTTTTCATCTTTTACGCCTTGGTGCACGCATGCATGCGCGCATGCGTACGTGTGTGTGCGTGTTGCACAGGAATGAGAACAAGGTAATTGAATCAAAATCGAAAATCCCTCCTGTTACCTCGCTCGCCAGAGTTGAGAAAGCTGCTGCGAAAAGCAAGGCCTCACCATATGTGCATATTCGAGAGAGACACTGATGAAGATCCATATGTCTGAAGAGACATATATATATATATATATATATATATATGAACGCATACATATCTACATGCATACATGTTGATATACATACACGCACATTATAAAAATATACACACGTTTATATATTTTTTCCTATGCAATAAGGTATTTACTAAGCATAACATAGTACGGTACAAAGTCACAGATATAGGCTGAATTAGTAAGGATCGAAATCTCTAAAGTAATAATATTCTGCTCTGACGTTTTCTCCCTACTGCAGAACAGCAAAGTGTCTACTCATATGTATAATTGTAGTGAACAGAACAAGATCTAGATTAAAAATTGAAATGCTAAGCACTGACCCATTGATTTCGTTAAAAATAAAAAAAGACTCAAATTTACAAACTTTGCATAGCACACATGCCAAAGCGAATCCAAAACAAAACCTCGATGCGAAATATTCTTCGGCCAATAGAAAACTAGGAAACATCTAAAAACAAAATTCAAATAATCTTCAATTCTCAGAAACAAATTCTTTTACGGAACTTTTCGCGAGCCAACGCGAAGTTTGTTCGTCGTCCAATGGAAAGGCTAGAATCACATCCGGGAGTGAATTCCCAAATTACCTTTTCGAGCCCCACAAACGAAATAAAAGACGGGCCAAAATCGCCTGTCGCCAGAGGGAAAATGACGACCTTATTAACACGTCCCTTGACAAACGTCAAGCGATCATTATTATTATTTCTATCTTTCACTCTCACCTCCTTCCTCTTCATCGTTCACCTTTTCCTATACTTGATAACCGAATGTAACACTTTGAGACTGAGCGAATACTTCAAAGACATTCCTACCCAACAATAACGCTCATACATACATACACACATACGTTCCCCCTACGTACACATAATCTCATTCTTGCTAGGACTACTACGAACATTTTAACGACCCTGTATCAACTAAAATACATTAATTTTATTTGTAAAAACCATAAATCATTTATATGTATATAAATTTGTTGCTTCTATTTACAATTTGATTTTCTTATTCTATACCTCTCTAATAATGGGCTATCTAACTAACAAGGCCAAATTAAACTAATATGTTTCTTCACTATAACGGATAACCCACTATATAATCACGATGTCAAAGAGTGTATGAAGCCAAAAGCACTGTTAGTCAGTGGGACACTTACACTTAAGGCAAGCAGGCTTTGTAATAAAGTGCTCGATATCAGCGATAGAACATTAATAAAATTAATATAAGTAAAAGATTTGTCACTTAGTTGATTGCTGTTACCTTCAACATCCCGACTCCAGAGTTTCATAGACAAACCTGCCCGTCCACTCGTCAGTGGGCAAGTGATTGTTTATACTTCTAGATTTTTCTTTTTTATATGTTCTTATCGTTAGCGCAAGTTGTTTTCATAATGTGATATATATATATATATATATATATATATATATATATATATAGGGGTGATTTTTAAATTATTATTACGATAGATTTTATTAGTTAAACGTTATTTTTACTGGATACGCGTGTTTGAGTAGAGGCTCTATTTATTAAACAGTATATTTATTTAATGATCTAGAAATCTTATTAAACATATATATGTGAGAAAAGTACTATTCTACTTTGCTAGGTCATCGACGCACTTTGTGGTCGAGACGATCTAAAGCACGTCGGATATAGCGAATGTTTCCTCTGACAAGGAGTACACAGTTTCGTGTCTTACAGGATGCTCCACTACGTGTATTTCAGAGTGTTTGGGTGTAAATCTAAGGGAAGAGGATTTGGAAAGAGTTGAATGAGTCTAATGGTGATTACGAATGTGTCTAAAGTGATTACTAGCGATGGAGACGTTATGCTTTCATTCATCTTCAAACAGAGCCTCAGACTCGACAAGAAGTTGAGGAAGTAGTGTTGCCCTAAATCAAGAGGGTGGCTGCTGGAAGGACTTATGTCTGACAACAGAACTCTGTGCCATGCGACACAAGTAAGAGAACCTAGTCATGGCAGTCAGACAATTTCTGCAATTGCGTCAACTCTTACATCTGGCCCCTAACTCACTAGACTGCACCCTCTTTGATTATTATGTGTGGGGGCACAGTCTAGCGAAAGACCAACAAAACTCTTTGTAACACCAAAGATGAACTAAAGGCAAGGATTATGGTACCAACTTAAACAAGAAGACCGTCCAGAAGAGTTGCGAGAGACACAAAAGTCGTTTGGAGGCCGTGATTGAAGCCAGTGGCGATTTTATTGAATATATTTACGGATTACGGAAAGCGGATTAATAACCCACTGCGCATCAGAAGAATAAATGTCAGCAGTTCGATCAGGATGTAAACTATATGTTTCGAACGATATCGAAAGAGGACGCTGACAGCAGATCACATACAATTACGAATATCATCGTTTTTACGCGTCAGAAAGAACCCAGAAATAACAGTCGGGAAAAGAAAATTGACCAGATGAGACTCGAGATTAGACCCCTATTGAAACAATACAAAAAAGAATATGAGGTGGAAAAACCACCCTTTTTGGAACTCCGAGAAACATTGAAGATTAAACTTAAAACTCAGAGACTTAAAAGCAGGTTACAGAAAGCGTGCGAAAGAGAGGACTAGGAAAAGAGCAGCCTTGATTCGAAGCCCTTTTGTATTTACGAAGAGATTACTTGGAGAGAAAAGAAGTGTTAATCTTGAGTGCACACCGAAAGAAAGAAATTCTTTCCCATGAAAGACTCTCAGTGATCAAGAAAATAATCTAGAGAGAAATAATACAATAGTGCACCCTGGACTGCTAGAAACAGTTTTCAGCTTGAGGACATCGACCTTGAAAGAATCAAAGGATATCATATTGGCAAGTGAATCAACTTCGGCTCCATGATCCAAAGGTGTTCCCTATAGTGTCTATAAGATATCTCCGAATATTTAGATACATCTCTAGAAGTTATTAAAAGAAATTTGGAGAGTTGGAAAGCAATGGATATTCGCCAATGCAGTGTGTATTTCTAAAGAAGAAAATTGTAAAGGAATTGAACAGTTCAGAACAATTCCTTTGTTGAACACTAAGAACAAAATCTTCTTCAGCATCCTAACTCAACGACTTCGGATTTATCTTTGTCATGACCGAAGGACCATAGAAAGATAACACGGACTTGGATATAAGGTTGAATAGTATATTCTCGGGAAACGTAGTACAGAGGTAAACGTGGACTGGAGAGTACTTTCTCTCGCAGGCGTCCTAACTCACTCATTCACTCACTCTGTAGCTACTACTCAGTCACTATTCACTCAGAGTTGGTAGCCATATTATAAAGATGTAGACGAGTCCATTTATAGGTAGATCCCCACAATACTCCACTCCCAAGCCTTTTACTCTGTAAAAAGGTTTATTATTTTCTTGAAATTTAATGCCTTTTCTTTTGAGGATTGATTGTTAAAGGCTCGGTAAATTTCTTCTTTCTCCCCGACCTTCGTTGTTCGGGCGTATGTTGCGGGGGGTGCTCCAGGTCAAATGTGTCTTAAATGTTCTCGATGGGTTCCTCTACTTCATCCTGTGTGGTGTTGGAATCCATGTCAAGCCGTTTTTTAATTTGATTAATGTATCTTTTGTGGGTATGTCTTGGTCCCTGTATTATATAAACCATCTCGCCGATAACTTCTAGTGATCGTGCCCTCCTCCCAGTACGGCATATTCTTTTGAAAACTTTTAAAGAAGATTTTCTGACCTGGGAGAAATCTTTTTTTTTTTTTCAATTTTTTGTTTTCAATGTAATTTTTCGGTCTTACGTATTTTTGACTGTTTGAGAAATAATTTGTCAAACACGGATCTCACTTTTCTGGCAAACATGGTTTCTGCCGATGAGCCAGTTGATGGTGTATTCGGGTTCGGCATTATGCGATAAACCTGTAAAAACTGCTGTAATGCTATGTCGGTAGGATTTCCTTGAGCTTTTTTAAATGCTCTTTTAAGCGTGTCCACGAACCTCTCTGCTTGACCATTTGACCTAGGATGGTATTATGGCGTAGTTATGTGTTTGACTTGAAAGATGTCGCAAAAATTCTTAAATTCTGCTGACGTTAACTGTATATCATTATCGCTGACAACGCAGTTCACTACTCCAAACCTCGCAAACAGTTCATGTAGGAAACTGATTGTTACAGCCGTTGTCAGCCTCTTGTATCTTAAGACCTCCGGTCACTTGGAGTAACAGTCAACAACGATTAAGTAATAATAATCGTCAATCGGCCCAGCAAAGTCAATATGTATACGTGACCAAGGCGGGTCCGTTTTTGACCAGGGTTTGAAAATGGTAGATGATGTTTTGGCCGCCAAGGCGCATCTTCTGTATGTGTTAATCATTTCTATTATGTCCTTGTCCATCGCAGGTCAGTAGACATAACTTCGCATGAGACTCTCTAGTTGTAGCTTAACTGTTTTCTTTAGCATGTTGACTACGACGTATTTTCGTAGATTCTTATCTACTTTTTTATTTTATCTAGTTCGTCTGACTGTGTTTCTATTTTTCCTTTTGTTTCTACAGTGCGCCCCTTTGTGACCAATTCTGCCACAATTATTACATATCTTGTTTCGGTAGAAGCAGTCTGCCGCCCAATGTTGTCCACTACAATGCCCGCATTGGTTTGTTGGTATTTTGGGTTTCTGAAAGGGTCGTCTACTTTTAGATTGTGAACGGGCATACTCTTTGCTTTCTCTAGTTTTTCTAGGGGAGTAATTTTTTGTCTTGTACTTAATTCTCTTAACGTACGACATGCCTGATTCCTCGATGTTTTTGGAATTGCTTTTAATACTGATTACTCGCTGGCAATCTTCAGCCAGTTTTTGCAGTGTGAGACCTGATTTGCTTTCTAGTCTTGATAGAACTCACCGTCTTATTTCCGAGTTTTTTTGCGGAGACTAAGCCTTGAGCAAATATTAAGCATTTGAAATCGTCGGCTGACAATTCTGCTAATCGAAAATTGTCGCAGTGCTTATTTACAATGGACGCAAATGTAAGATAATGATCGTCATCTCGTTTTGACAAGTTGAAACACTTCCATCTTTTGTGAAATACTGTCGTATTAGGGCTAAATAACTCAAACAAAATTTTTATTGCTTCATCGAACCCTAATTCACTTGTTTTCTTCGGAAGAATGTAATCGAAGAACATACTATGCTCTGCTGTTCCCAACTTTCTCAAAAGTAGGCGAACTTTTTTAGCGTTCGACCAATCTTCACAGTCTACCGTAAAAAGATCTTCATATCTCTTATAGAAAGATTCAAATGATTTATATTCGTCAGGAAGATAAATGAATGTCTCCATAGAATTCCAAGTGTTGTGAGAAAATGCAGTGCTGTTTTCACTAAATTCCTTTTTACTTAATGTTTTTAGAAGTAATTCTTCTTCTTGTTTTTGGAATTCAAGGAAATTAAGGCTCTTTCTGCTGCTGTTGTTGTTTTTTTTTGCTGTAGGAGCAATTTTTCTTCCAACATTTGTTGCTGCTGTAACATACGTTCGTCGGTCTTCTGTTGATGACCAAGTTGTGTTTTCATCATATGAACAATGATTGCTTTAAAGTCCTCCATAAGGTCTCCAAAAACGTAGTACAAAGGTAAACGTGGACTGGAGAGTACTTTCTCTCGCAGGCGTCCTGACTCACTCATTCACTCACTCTGTGGCTACTACTCAGTGACTCCTTACTCAGAGTTGGTGGCCATATTATAAAGGTGTGGATGAGTCCATTTGTAGGTAGGTCCCCAGAATAAACTTGTTGCCAACAATTACATAGATACTTCAGTGCAGAAGGATGGGATTACAGGCATCCGAGGTTGCTTGGCGTATATAGGCGTGATAAGAGAAGCAAAAGAAAAGAAGATCAATCTAGAGGTACTGTGGCTGCACCTTACTAATGCATATGGATCCGTTTCACACAAATTAGTCGGGGAAGCTCTAAGAAGATTCTATAACCTTTTTGTGTAAGGAATCAAATACAAAATTACTACAATGATTTCAACATAAAGACAACCTCAAATTTGATATCTACCGATCATGGTATCGACTAGAAAGGGAAATTACCACCGGATATACAATCTCGCCTTAACTATGAATAAGTTGATAGAATCAGCAGGAGTTGAATGTCGAGGTTTATTGATCAGAAACAGGGTACGACAACTTCCGATCCATGCATATATAGATGACCCGACAGTTACTACATCTACTGTTCCTGGATGTCGGTGGATATTATAGGGTTTAGAAAAGATAATGACTTGGGCAAGAA
Organism: Ascarosepion bandense; assembly: GCA_037127315.1. Lineage (NCBI taxonomy): Eukaryota > Metazoa > Mollusca > Cephalopoda > Sepiida > Sepiidae > Ascarosepion > Ascarosepion bandense. The sequence continues at coordinate 161,165 of JBBBDQ010028937.1, forward strand.
TGCAGTTTAAACCGAAAAAATCGAGGTCATTAGTATTAATGAGAGGGGTTGTAGTAGAAAAATTTCGTTTCAAGATTTCAGGAACCATTATCATGTCGTTTAAAGAAAATAAAAACAGTTAATTTCCTGCATAAAATATTCAATGGTAATTTGAAAGATACAAATGCTATCCAAATATGTGTTATAGACCACAAAGCAATGTTGAGTAAAGTGGATAAGTCAGAGTTACCAGGCTGTTATAAGATATTAATATATCAATATGCCATTTTGCCAAAGATTGTGTGGTCCCTGGCGTAATATGAATTGGTATTAGCAACATTTGAGAATATGAAGAAGAAAGTGGCCATCTGAAAAGATGGCTCGACCTACCAGAAACCTACCAGTTTGAGCAGTGCTGCTCTGTGTATAGTATCGAACACATTGCAACTCCTCTTCAGAGGATTGTTGAGGAGTTTAAAGTTGCGAGAACAAAGGATGCAAGCCTATATAGAGATTCAAAAGATCCTAAATTTGCAAAAGCAGAAATAGAGGTTCGAACAGAGAGAAAGTGGAAGGCATCGCACGAGCTCAGTACAGCAGAGCAAAGGGTGAGACCGAAGGCAATAGTAGGAACAATGGCAGTGGTCAGATTAAACCCAGGTTACTGACCTAATCTCGGAAGCAGAGGAAAAGGGAAAGATCGGAAACTATCTTCAATATGAAATGAGAGCCGACATGAAGGAAATTAGAGCCAGTAAAATGGTGGTATTAAGTGAACAGTGGAGCTGGACAAAACTTAGAAAAATAGATTTCCTGCGCGGATCTCTGATATACTAATCCCAATAACAAGCTTCCTTGTGCAGGAAGTGTATGATACATTACTCAGCTCAGCAAACCTCCACATATGGGGAAGCATGAGTCTCCACTTTTTCCGTTGTGCCAGACGAGATGATCTCTTCAAAATATATTAAGTGGTTGCTTCAAGGCATTTAGTGAGGGGCGTTACCGCAGGCGCCATAAATTTTTAGGAGATATTGCAACAATGGTTTCAAGGAGAACCAAATAAGATGATGAATTTCATCAGAGCCTGGGAAAAGCCAAAGAAATTACAGAAGAAAGCGTTCCTCCTAAGTTCTGCCTCGGACTGGCAAATAATAATAGATATAGCAGGAAGCTAAAATACCCAGTGAAAATAATACTAATTAAGCTATGTCCAGACATCGTCCAGACCATTCAAGTCATCATGTTAGAATTAATAATTCCTTAGAAAGAAGCCCACGAAAGAAAACTTGGGATATATTTACACATTGTAGAGGAATGCAAAGTCTGTTCCTGATAAGCTGAGCGCGAACCGACTGAAATCGGACGCAAGGGGCTTTGCTGGGCGGTCTCTATGTATGATGCTGCCAAAATTGGGTGTAACTGGCTCGGGAAAGAATAAGGCCATTCGAGCAATAACAATGGCAGCAGAAAAATCCTCTAGATAGTTATGGCTTAAAAGATCAAGTGATTGGGAATCAATAAGAATTTTAAAGGAAATTGCAGTTGATATTCGATTGAACTTGAATATAGGTCTTGGATATGACCTAAAACTACACCCATCAATGGAGTCTCGACTAAATGAAAAACTAGGATACCCCGAACCATTGTTACATACGGGTAATCTGTATGATCTATCACCTGTTTGCTCCATTACCAGGGTTACGGTTTTATATATAGTAGACACGGGGAGAATCTTGAATTTATTATGGTTAACATGAATGGTAATAGGATAAGAGTAAGTAGAATGTGATTCATGAGTGTGTTTGCATGTGTATGTATTGTATGTATTTCAGTGAGGGGAAACAAAATCGTTACTTAACACTTCAAGGTGACCGTGCAGCCATGTTCCAGACCAGACTGAAACATTTATCGCGTTTGCTTCTCTTTTTATCGAAGAGCGTAGATTGCTGGTGAACCGGAAGTTATCTGTAATTTAACTATCAATTGCCAAGAATAGTCGCTATGTGTGATGGAAAAAATTTAAAAAGTGGAGAAAATTGTAGCTGATGGATGGATGGATGGATGGATGGATGGATGGATGGATGGATGGATGGATTGTACACAAGTCGATATCCGATCAGTATCGGCTCGGTAACCGTAGAGAGGAGGTATGATGTTGAAACACCCGAAACCCTAACGAACCGGTAATACTTTTTTGGTACACCGGTACGCCGGTACGCCAAATTTCATTCCGCCATTTTGGTACACCAAAATTTGTGAGGTATCATGTGACGTATCCAAAAAAAATTTTCTACAGGAAAAAAAATGAATAAAATTTATTTTTACAAGTATGTTTGTACAATATACATTCATCTAGCGAATAGACATGAAATTAGATACAAAAACTACTATAATTATTTTTAAATTCCTTCTTAATATGTCCATATTCCAGTATCATAAAAATGAAATCTCGTTCTGGCGTACCGAAAAAATATTTTTTCTAAAGAATAAAAACGAATAAAAATTATTTTTATGAGAATCTTTATTCATTTATCTAGCGAATAAACATAAAATTACATATGGAAAACTACTTTAATTATTTTTAAATTCCATCTTAATATGTACATATTCCAGTATAATAAAAATGAAGAAATGTTTGTTTATGTGTTGTGTCGTTTGACGTACCGAAAAAATATTTTTTCTAAAGAATAAAAACTAATAAAAATTATTTTTAAATATTATTTTAAAACATTATTTTTAAATATTATTTTAAAACAGAACTTTCGCTTCGGCGACCCAATTTCTTTCTGTGAAAACGACGGACAGATAAGTGATACTTTGGCTTGATCTTTTGTGTTATATGTGTATTTGTATTCGCTTGCTCCTCCTGTTTTCTTTATAGTCCACTTCCCCTTTTGCTAAATGAACTTTCTTTTTCCTTTTTTTCTTATATGTTATAAATAAATGTTTTATTTTAGAATCCGTCGTTTTGCGTCTGTTCTTCGTTGACTTCCGTGTTTTGCGTCCATTTCTGAGTGAAAACCGAGAAAGGATCCCACATTTTCTTTTTTTTGAACCTGCGGTTCGACTATATGCTACCAGTTCGTAACATATAAAATTGGGGGCTCGTCCGGGATCTCACACACACACACACACACACATACACACACACATATATATATATATACCTGTATACAAGAATGTAATGTTCCTATCCTCTTAAATATGTGGACACTATTGATAGGATAGGAGTAGAGCGATTATACTGACTAGCAGTTCCCTAGTAGTGCATCTACTTCTCGCAGCATGCGAGTCTGGTACTTGTTGGTATACTATTATTCCCAACCTTTGTAGGGTTACAAAAATATATATATAAATTGTGTATTTAGGAGCAATCTCTCTTTTATTCAAGTTTCATTAAAAATGACAGACAAGGTATTGTGGTTAAGTTTTTTTTATATAATTTTTTTTTTTTTTTTCAGAATTTAAATAACATAAAAATTGCTCAAATGTTTTAATTCTCCATGCGCTTTCGGCTAGCCATTATAAAGGATGAATTTTATTCTATTATTAAACTGATAATATAAGGCGTTTGTTCATGTATGTAGAGTCATAGATATGTTTTAAATTCCGAACATGGTAAGCATGTTGTTGCCGTGCTCATAATTGATATTATTAAGTGTTAAATTTTTCTTTTTTATTAATAATGCGTCTGTTATTTTTAGCCGTTTTTTAGAAGTGGGTGATACTATTATATTTTTATTATCATCGAGTATGTTACGAATAGAGTTTGATAGGTCTTTAGGTGTATTTAAATGAGATTAATTTGGGCTATTGTCAGATAATCTTCTTCATCATGTGCCGTGTCCATTCAAGGCCGAGGCGATCATGGACTTCCACTTGGCTCTGTCTCTTATCGCTCTCGAAATTCTTACTCTTGGTATCTCTCCCAAACCTCGCTCTGCCAACCATTTATTCAAGTCTATCAAGTAGGTCTGATTTCCCTCTATCCGTCCTGTGAGTTTTAAATTCTCCAGGCCCTCCTTCTTCATTACATGTCCCAGAAACCTCATCTGTCTCTTCTTTATATCTTGAGAAGATCGTTCAACATTCACTGCCATACAGAAGAACAGACATCACATAGCAATCCTGCACTCTCTTCTTTGTTTCCAATGAGATTTCTTTCCTGTTAGGGCCAGAAAGAAAGAGACGAAAACAAGAAAGCAAGTTGAACTAGTGCATTGAAATAACAGAACATATATACAAAATAAGAGTGTTATTAATCAACAGATAGAAATGTTCATCTGTCAAGTTACACTGCGTCTCGATTGCCTCCCAGGAAGTCTCGCAGGTTAGTATTTATAAAGGAAGAAGAGTTCCCAATTATTTAAATTTCTTTACTTGTTTTATTTTAGTTTCTTCGACCTATAGTTGGAATTCTGGAGTCTTCTTTTTGCTGATGACCATACATTCAGTTTTCTTGAAGTTTACGCTTATTCCTTTCTTTTCGCTTTCTCTTGTTACCTTCTATAGGAGGTCCTGCAATCTCCTTTCCGTGTCTGCTATCAGCACTGTGTCATCTGCGTATCTTACATTGTTGAGCTTGTGGACGCCAATGACGAATCCTAGCAAAGGTTTTATTTCTCTCAGAATTGTTTCGCTATACAAGTTGAATAGATCCGGTGTATACCTGCTGAATTCACTTCCTATCTGTGCGCAAGCTGTTTGCTGCCAAAATATTTTCTTGATTATTCTAACATCTTTTCCGAAAATGTCGAGGTTGTCAAGCATCTCTATCACGTCTTTGTGCCGTACTTTGTTAAACGCTTTTGCGTAGTCTTTAAAGCACAGAAATAGGTCCTTCTGTACTTCTATTGCTCTTTCAGATAGCATTCTGCGCCTGAATATCGCATTCCTTGCTGCAGTATCTTTAACAAAGCAACTCTGTTCTTCTTCTATTTCTGGGTCGATTCTGCTGCACGCTCTGTTCATCAAAATTCGAATGATGAGTTTTGTTATGTGGCTCATTAATCTGATTGTTTGGTGGAGTTCATATTCCTTTGCATATGGCTTCTTCGGTAGTGCTATGAACATTTTACCTCGTCATCAGGCAATGTTGACTTATTGTTGTGAAAATGATTTACGTTTGAATGTATAAAACAATACGCTTGTCATTTAAAGACTTAATATGGATCGGCGAAACAGAAAAAATTATGTGTATGTTTAATTTAACTAATCAGAATGAAGTTCAAAATTTAAAATTTGAAAATATAGGTTATATATTATTGAGGGAATACAGGTTTTCTTTTTTCAATCTTAACAGGAAAGTGCCAGTCAATTGAGCCGCCGTCTAGCCTGCTTTCTTTCGGCGCAATGTAAACATTTTTGTTACAATATTATTGTCTTAGCTTTCTCTGTATCCTAGAATACACACACACACAAACACACACACACACACACAAACACACACATATATATATATATATATATATATATATATATATAACTTGCATTTTTATAATGGAGAATCGTTTTTCTTTTATTAACACAGTTTTAGGTGTATAAATGTATATCTAGTGTTAGATTAGTAAATATAGTCTTCATTTAATAGCTTAATAACCTAACGTCTACAAGTCATTGAAATATTTTTAAATATTTTTAACACTTTAAAAATTATTATAATTAAAAAAATGAAAATAATTAATTTAAAATTTCATTATTATTCGAAAAAATTGTTCTTTAGAAAAATGTCCTTCATTTATAATATATATGCTTTAATAAAGCAATTAAAAGCTTACCTAAATAAATAATGTCATAGTTTTATTGCATCTTTTATTTTACTATTGAGAGCAGATTTTCAGAAGAAGGGCCAAATGGTTGAAAAAAAATAATATAGAATTTACATTCCCCAATGAGTCCTGCGTTTAACTAATAAAACTAATTTTGCATACAAAATTTAATTTCTAGAAAGTTCGTGAATCTACATGGAAGGGGAGGGCTGACAGATGTAAAAACAAAAATATATTTTCACCAAGACTTTTGAAAAATGATAATTTCAAAAATAATTTCATTAATTTGTGAATAACTGCTGAAAGTTTCATTAAAATCCGACAGTTATTTGATTTTTGCAAGAATTTCCAAATTAATGTTTTTCACCCGAAAAAAAAGTGAGTTACTTAATATTACATTTTCCATTGTAATATTTCGTAACGATTTGGTTACCGGCTAACTCAAATCAAAACAAGATTTTTACCAAAATTTCGAACGTGTTGTAAATAACTAAAAATAATTAAAATTATTTTGATCTTTCCTCTTAATAATAATATAAACATTTTGATGAAAAAAGTTCGTTTTTATTAAGTTTGGGGCCTTTTTTCTTCATACTATGCTGTTTTTCAGCGATTTAGTGGAGGTACATGGTTTAATATGTTTGTTTTTTGTCTTTTTTTTTGTTTTTGTTTTTTTAATTCTCTAGATTAAAGAAACTGTACAGATCTACTTCTATATGTGTGGGTTTTATAAAAAGTATAATCACCCCTTTTTGAAACAAAAATTTCCGAGAGAATAAAAAGAGTTTAAAAACGAATAACAGTCCTTTTCACACTGCGTTTTTCTTTTTTCTTTTTTTGTTGCTGTTTTTTGTGGGCACGAAGCTTAAACATTATCAAATCAGGCATCTTTAAAATTTAACACCTTAATACCCAGACATACTTTTACCAACTGATTTAGCCCACTGACGTCTTATTTGGTGGCTGGTTTGTTTGGTTTACGGCATATCAATTTCAATGGATTATTTAATGCCGTCAAGATTTTTAGAATAGGTTTGTATAAACTGAATATGTATTCTTTGTAAGAAATCAGTTCGTAGATGAGGTTTCATTGATGCATTTTTTAAGAGAGTTTTTGTCAAGAGTCAAATCTATTGCAGGTAATTTTTTTTTCCAAAAATTTATTGCTGATATCAGCTCGGAACAAGATTCGGAGAACGAAGTTCGAATTCCAGTTGAATTCGTTGAATTCACTTACATGCAAATACCCTTGGGAAAGTATTATTAATCCATCTGTTCTCCCTCTAACCATGGGTTAATAGCAGGACAGATTAGATTCTATAGCCTTAGTTGCCAACTAGTCTTCTGCCTTCATAAATCGAAAGAAACACTATCGCCTAAGCATGTATCACTTAACTGACTGATTTTTTTTTTTTTTTTTCAAAAATGAATTGCTGGTAATTTTTTAAAAATGTATTGCTGTTCTTTTTATTATAAACATCTATTTTCATGCTTTCATAGTAAAAGTTTGGGGGTTAACTATTTTCCCATAGCTGGAACCTTAACAAGTGCTACCACCCCGAGTCAGGGTGGAGCTGAGAACAACAGCAATTAAGAGGAGGTTCCACGCTAATCACAACCTCCCAGTCAGACGTCTTGCTGTCGGATGCAGTTTATCGTCATACCCAGAACGCCCCATTGGTTGAATTACCCTTCTGTAGAAGTGCAGTATTCTGAAGTACTAACTTGCAGGGCGTTAATTTGGTAACGCTTAATCTATATAGAAATGACAATTTCTAACATCATTTTTTTTTAATTTCTAAAAGGTTTAATTAGATGTATTTACTTTCCTTAATTTAATATTTTATAAGCTTCTTTTTCTATCTGCCGTATCCTATCATGACATAAGCGATTATGGCTCTCCACAATTTTCTGTCCTATGTAGCGCTTAGTAAATTTGGTCTTTATTTTCTCTCTTCTAAACCTAGTTCCGCCTTCTATTTATTCAAACTCACTAAGTAGCTTATGCGTTGTTTTTCTCTATCCCTCTTGCCATCAATCTGTTTTGTGAATATCAGATTTTCCCAGCTCTCTTTCTTCATTGCGTGCCCTAAAAATTTCAGCTGTCTCTTCTAGTGTTAAGTAGGCTTTCTTTTTGTTTCGGTTTTTTTCTTTGTAGTTGCTTACACATTCAGTCCATGGTATTCGTAACATCTTTCTGTAGAACCACATTTCTATTGCTTCAAGTCTGTTCTTCATCAGTAACGAGATTGTCCGGCATTCACTGCCATATAGGAGGATTAATACTACGTAACACTTCAGTACCCTTTTCTTTGTTTCTAACGAATGTTTTCTGTTCCTTAATACTTTGCTTAACGTTTAGAAAACATCTTTCGCTAACCCAATGCGCCTTCGGATATCAGTATCGCCTTTCCGTCCTCAGTTAAAACACTTTCCAGACATTTAAACAGTTATCTTCTTATTCATGTACCGTGTCTCTTCAGAACATCAATATTTTTCCTCTCGGTGTCTCTCCCAAAACCCTGCAACCGTCATCCATTTGTTCAGGCTTTTCAAATATGTCTCACGCTGCTTGCCCCTGCTCTCTTTTCTTCTATCCGTCCTGTAAATCTCTAAGCCCTCTTTCCTCATTACGTGTCCTAGGAACCTCAGCTGTTTTTTCCTCACGTCAAGTATGTTTTCTTCTCGTTTGCATCCTCTCCAACACGTTGTTCATGTGCTCTATGGTATCCTCAGCATCCTTCTGTAGAACCACATTTCTGCTACTTCAAGCTTTCCTTCATCCTTGAGGATCATCCAACATCCACTGCTATACAGAAGGACATTTTGATGAAAAAGTTCGTTTGGGGATTATTTTTCTTCATACTATGAAGTATTTTTACGATTTCTGAGGAAATTTATCAATTTATTTAAAGAAATTAAATATGAGATCAGTATGTTAAAAAAAATAAAAAATATAGTAGGATTTTTTTCTTTTTACTTTCTTTAACGCCTCTATTCATTCATGAACATAGGAAAACAGAAAGGAAAAAGAGACATAAAGAAAGAAAAAAAAGCAAAACAGAGAGAGAGAGAGTAAAAAAGAGAAAGAAAAAGAGAGAGAAAGAAAGAAAGAAAGTGGGAAACATGCAAAAAAGGGAAGGAAAAAAGATAGATAGATAGATAGATAGATAGATAGATAGATAGATAGATAGGCCGACTGTCCACGTATCTTTGCCGAAAAGAGAGATCGACACATTGTAATGTTGAAGACGAATTACCGACGGGCAGAGTGTCCAGGTGGTGCGTATGATAGGTTCAGCTTCCCAACGACTAAATGCCACACTTTAACACCTGAGACAGAATGTTGGAGATGAAACGAAGTTATTAACGTTTGCGTTTCAACTTTTGACACCAACTCATCGTCTTTATCCTTACAGCTTTTGTTAATAACAAATAGAGAGAGTCTAATACCCCAAGAAATTCTGGGCAAAGAAGATGTGAAAATATGGCCTATTATTTAAAAAAAATTTTTTTTTTCATAAAGCACTCACCTATCTTGACTATAATCCCTAAAATCAGATATTGTTTATCTATGACTGAGATGTACGCAGTGGAGCAATGGATATTGGCTCGGAATGAGAAATCGGAGAACCAAGTTCGAATTCCATTTGAATTTGTTGCATTCACTTACGTGCAAATACTCTTGGGAAATGTTTAAGTCTCCCTCCATGGATTGAATAGCAGGGGAGATTGAGTTCTACAGACTTGGGTTGCAACCGATATAACGCAGAAAGAAATGGCAATCTACTACGACAAAATCTAGTAAGTAATGAACCGAAAGAGACATAATCGCCTAAGCGTTTACACGTATGGCACTTAACTGACTTATCCTTGACTATTGTTAAATCTCCCTGTTCTGTCTTTAACATTAACAAGGTCAACGTTTCCATTAATTAATAAAACAATGGAATATTTATCTATTTTAAGCTATATTAATAATCTTAGCTTTCCTAAAATGTATAGCTTTCTTATTACAGCTGGTAATTGTCAGAAGAAATTTAATCTATATTATCGACAATTTTTAATAATAATAATAACTTACTGACATGGGAGTTCCTGTAGACTGTAATGTGTCTTCGAAGATCTTCAAAAAATTATCAAAAAATCTTGAAGAGGAAATCTAAAAAATGTGGTACATGAGGATATCAATAATATCAGATGTAGTTGGAGCCCTCAGTTTAATTAAAAAAGGGTTATAATAAACAAACTGAAGAGATCGGTGATAGCCCATGCTTTAAAAAATAGTTGTTTTTTGGCTTCTGTTTTGCTGTTCTATAGAATCTAATAAATGTATATATTATTTGTATTTTCTTCCTTCTTTCATTATGTATTATTTTATCGTTTTGTTTATTATTATTATTATGTCATTTTTCATCATATTTCGATTTCTACTTTGGTCTCACTACCAACCAAGTCTGCGGGGAGACCTAAGGCAGGTCGTGGCGTGTTGTTATGACTCCATTTCATGTTTTTCTATCTTCCCTATCATCCCTAGCATTACATAGATAAAGTTTTCCTTAGTGTGTGGGCTGTACTTAATAAGACAATTTTTTGTATATCTCTTAAGCTGGGGTTTCCAGGGATTCTTTCAATGTGTTGTTTTGTTCCATTTTTATCATTCCAAGTGCACCTACTATCACTGGCACAACTCTTGCTTTCAATTTCCACATTTTTTCTATTTCAATTTCCAGGTCTTTATATTTTGACAGTTTTTCAAATTCCTTGATTGCTATGTTACAATCCGCTGGACAGGCCATATCAATTAATAGACAAGTTTTCTCCTTCTGGTTTTTAACAATAATGTCTGGTTATTTTGGTTAATTATTATTATTATTATTATTATTATTATTATTATTATTATTATTATATTAATCTGCTTGCTTTTTTTGTCTTGTTTTTTTTTTTTTTGAAAACGCCCTTCATGTTTCAACCAGATTGCACAAAGTATAACAATAATTGTTCGTAGATTTGCTTGTATATTTCGCTGACATTGTTACTAATTTTCTTAATTTGAAGATCCAATTGGAATGTGTGACGTAGTAAAACTTTTTAAAGCCATCTATACTCATGTACAGACATAATTGATGCACCGTTCAAATGTGTAGAATTATTAAATGGGGAGTCGGAAAAACAATCCAAATTGCAGTGGGTGTAAACATTCGGGAAAAAAGATATTTTCTCGCATGTACAGATCACATATTACGAATAACTTTATCTATGTAAAATGTAGGTGGTCTTATGTTATTTGTTTTATACACACACACACACACACACACACACACACACACACACACACACACACAATATATATATATATATATATATAGTGATGATCATCCACGTATACTGTCTTAATATGTATAGGAAAGAATATTAATAAAAAGTTTTGAATTTAAAAATGTACTTTTTTTTGAACAGTATTTGTTTATTTTTATTATATTTTATATTTCAGACCGCCCTCGGTCCTTCATCAGAAACAAGTGATTTTTAAATTTGAATTAGAAACGTATTTCACGATAGCGTTCGGATATTTTTTTGTTTACATATATATATATGTAAATTTTTAAATTGTTACCAACCCACACCCCAAGCAAGGCAGTACTGCCACTGATGCACAGGGGTTTACATAAGAGGTGAGTGATTAAAAAGAGGAATAATCAATGGAAAATGTCATGAAGCCATGACCCGGAAGGAAATCAATGGAAATAATCATAATTTCGCTCGATAAAAATACAAGAATAGGTTTAGTAAACTCTGCAAGAACATTTCAACCACAAAGACCAATGGATAACTGTACAGGCCAGAATGTGTTCTGGAGAAGGAAACGCTAACATTTCTCCGAGACATTGAGATTCAAACGGATCGTCAATTTAGGCCAGATGACCGAGTCTAGTAGTATTAAACTAGTAGAAACTACGCCAGAGAGTAAACATCAGTGTTCCGGTAGATCCCATAATGTATTTGAGATAAATTTAAAAAATAGAATAGATAAGTGGAAATATTATACTGAATCCATTTCTAGACTTGCTTCTAGAAAAGTTGGTTCCTTGTGTTATGATAGACAATTTTTCTTGCCAGAATTTATCTTATATATATATATATATATATATATATATATATATATATATATATATACCATTCGTCAATGATTTGAATATCACTGACTATGTATAAGCAATGAAAGTTCCGAAGGTGCAGCGAAATAGCGAAAATGTATTCCTGAAACTAAGTAAATAATTAAGACATAGGAAAATATTGTTGGAAACAAAGGGTGATTAACTGCTATAAATTCCGGTAGCAAATGATGAAGAATCTTCCTACAGATAAAGAAAAGACTTAAAGTGACTGAGATGTTGCTCTGCAGGCAAATAGCTGAGAATACCGTAGATAGAAAATAAGAGCATCACGGAAAGAGTTGAAATTTCTATGTCACATAACGAGGAAAGACGGCTTGGAAAATTTAATATTCACAGAAATTATTGAAGGCAAAAGAAACCGGAGAAGAAACGAGCGAACTTCTTATTGAGTATATGATAAGGATAGTGATTAAAGTCACTTTAATCAACACAAGAGAGGAAGTTGTGGAGTGCCATGACTGCTGAGAAAGAACTATAGAAAAAGAAAACGAAGAGACGATATCTTCTTCTATGTCGTATCTCTTTAGGATGTGGATGACCATGACTATCCACAACTTCCTATCGATTGTAGCTCTTAGTAATATTTTTCTCCTGCTATCCTCTACATTTACAAGGTCAAGATCAAGCCAAAAATGGAGTACTGCTGTCATATATGGGCAGGAGCTGCACAGTCTTTCATTTTTTGTTTCGATAAAGTCTAAAAGCATTTCAGTGTCTTTGTGGGTGACGAACCATGTCCCCCTTTAACCTCTTTACCATAGACGAAATGTTACAAGACTCTCGTGGCATTATCGTTATATCGATGAAAAGTATTCAGATGAACTACATTCTTTAATTCCACCAATTCTAACCTTCACGACTAAAACCCACCATACCACACACATTGTAGCGAACCACCCTCATTCCATTCGTAGTCCATTAGGAAGATATACGTTCCATTCGAGTAGCTTCTTCCCAAAAACGCTGCTTTGAAGAACCAGCTCACTGATCACTACAACCTTAACCTGTCAAGGTTGAGGGCTAACCGTTATCTTCCCCACATTTCCTCATAAACTGTGCCCTTTATCTCTTACTCTGTAACCCCCTACCTCGAGTGACTCTTGCGCCTTGTACAAGATGAAAATTATTGTGAAGAAATACTGCTTTTGATCTGAGTAATATTCATTCTTTTACTATCCTTGATCTTTTTTCTCCATTCAATTGTTAAATTTCTCGCTACTTTCTTCTATTTCTACTGCCTTTGATGAGCCCTCTGTGAGTTAAATTCTTCAAGTCTTCTTGTGTCCTGGGTATGATGATAAACTACACTCGGCAGCAAGGCCTCTAATTGGGAGGTTTTAAGAAGCCTGGAACTACCTCTTAATTGCTGTTGTTCTCAGTTTCTCCCTGACGCGAAGTGGTGACACCTGTTAGGATACCAGCTATTGGAAAATGGTGCACCTACCAAAATCTTTACAAAATACACGAATGAAAACTGATTTCTTACAAACTTATTTCTTACAAGAAATATATATTCTATTCACACAAATCTACTGTAAAAATCATGTCGGTATTAAATAAACCAATTGAAATTGACATACCGTAAAATAAACCAAACCAATTCATGTTTTCTTTACTTGTTAGGTTTTCTAAACATTACAGCAGTTAAAATTTGCGAGAGAACTCATAAAAGGATGAATAGAGAATAAAAAGAATATAAAAAATGATTGAACAGACAAACGTACAGATATTTAAGAAGACAAATTAATACAGATTGAACAGAATGGGTAGGAATCTAGAAAAAAAGGGAATTGTTTGTCGTCAATTCAAAAAAGTCCATTTTATAATAGCAATACTCTTTGAATACCTTTGAATGAAAGAAAAAGCGCAATATTTACACTATTTACATTGTTCAAACTGTTGTCTTCATCTTTATTATTATATTTGCGAAGTTTTGGCCATTGTACGCTTTGGCCTTCTTCAGGATCTATCTATATTTCTGAGATGTGGTATTATAAATATTTACGCTATTTACATTGTTCGGACTGTTGTCTTTATTATCATATTCACGACGTTTCTGTTGTTTTATGCTTCGGCCTTCTTCGGGATCTATCTATATTTCTGAGATTAGGTATTGTAACTATTTATACAATTTACATTGTTTGAACTGTTGTCATCATATTCAGTGATATTTTCAGAAGTTCTCTGCTAACAATTTCTTTTCTCGCACATCTCCCTTATAGAACTCTCTTTCTGCTTCTTACTTTCGAGACAAGTTTGATCTTCAAAACTAAATGCAACTTTAATCATTATCTTCTGTTTTCTTAATTTCTATTCTTTTATTATTATCGCGACTTAACAATGTTTTTATTTATATTCTTTCACACTCAGTAGCCTTTTGTGTATTAGTGGCTTTATTGCCTTGCTTGGAGTGAAAAGACTCAAAAAATCACCTAGTCGTTTGTATTCTAATGTCTTAGACTAGTAGAGTCTTTGACCTTCCACCGGTGTATATTACACAAAGATCTGAAAGTACATTGGCATGGACAAAGACGTATTTCAAAAACTAAGCAGAATATTGAGAGACAGGAAGATTTCGTTGGAAACAAAGAAAAGAGTACTGAACTGTTGTGCGATATCTGTCTTTCTCTATAGCAGTGAATGCTGAACAATCTCCTCAAAGATGCAGAAGAGACTCGAAGCAACAGAAATATGGTTCTACAGAAGGATGCTGGGGATACTATGCACCGAACATGTGAGCAACGATAAGGTTTTGGAGAGGATGAAAACGAAAAGAAAACTTTTACTTAACATCAGAAAGAAACAGCTGAAATTTATGGGAAACATAACGAGGAAGGAGAGCTTGGAGAATCTAATACTCACAGGGCGGACAGATGAAAAGAGAGACAGGGGAAAGCAACGCTAGACATAGTTGAGGGGCTTCAGTAAGTGGATGGTGGAGCATGATTTAGGAGAGATACCTAGAGCAAAAGTGTTAAACAACGACAAGGTATAGGAGTAAGTGGAAGTCCATGTTCGTCCACAACCTGAAAGGACACAGGATATAATGAAAAAGAAGAATGTCATATCTGCTAACACTGTCCTTGATAAGAGTATAAAACAGGTATCAAATTCACATGCGCAAAACGAAAAAATAAACAGGTTGATAGCATCTCGTATGGAATGTCAAGTCCGTAGTGAAAGCATGAAAGTAGTTTCAACAAAATGTTCTGATGGCTATACATGAAAATGATGGTGTGTGTCCCGCAGACTGCAAAAAATACTTTAAGAACAGATTATTATTTGAAAATTCAAAAATAAAATTATCAAAACACATAATTTTAAATAATGCATTTGTGGTGCAAAATAAATCCCGAAAAGTTAATTTAAAGTGATTACAAGTATTCAAAGTAGAAAGCGGGTGATTCAGATTTGTCACTCACTTTCTTTCTTTCTTTCTTTCTTTCTTTCTTTCTTTCTTTCTTTCATTCTTTCTTTTAAAAGAAAAAAATCGTTGTATCAAACTTGACCGTTCAGGTAAAGATATCAAAATTGAATTTTAGCCACACACAAAGAATCGAAAACAGTTGGCTAGATTTGAAAACACTTTTAGAAGAGAGAGGAAAATTCAGAATCCCCATCAATAAAAATATATTTGTGAGCATTTATTCAGAAAACGTATTCCTAAATGTATATTATAATTTGAGCACAAATATAAACAAACTACACAAAGTATTATGAATTTTGAATCCATTATTTTACACGCACGAGGCTTTTGCCTGTCATGTCCCTAAAATAAACCTGATATGTGAGGGGAGGCAACTCTTGGAAAAGTAATTTTTATTATTTCCCTTTATTGTGATGTTTGTCACGAATCATTCACAAACTTGAGGTTTATTAGATTTTATAGGGAAAATAGTCGACGAATAAGAAAGACAGCAAAAGGTTTAAAATATTCTCTTAACCAGTATTTATTAATATATCTAAAACTTTATACATCAATCAGTAAATTACCACACGTGATACACGCTTAGGCGATCATGTCTTTTTCGAAACATGACTGAGTAGGTAGAATATGTTCCTGCAGTAGGTTGCTATTATTTTCTGCAGTAGACTGGCTGCCAACCAAGGCTATAGAACCCATTCTGTCTTGCTATTCAAGCCATAACTGGAGGAAGAAAAGATGGATTAATACCTTTCCAAATGGTATTTGTGCGTAAGTGAATGAAACGAATCCGACTGGAATTCGAACTTGACTCTCCGATTTCTCATTCACTCACTTAAGTGTCATACAAGATACACGCTTGAACGATCATGTCACGAAAGAGACATGACTGACTGGGCAGAAGATTTTAGTAGGCTGCCATTACTTTCTGCGATAGACTTGTGGCGGACTTCACCACATAATTTAATTTTTATTTGAAAACATCACACGTGACTCACGCAAGAAAAATAACCAAAGACATTGTTACATAAAATATATGTATGAACAAGATGGACAATCAAACAATGATGTGAAAGAAAGGTTGATTTAGTCAAGAGTTGCTTCTCTTTGACTACAAATTAAGCGTTCAGGGAAAGAATTGTTATTTGGTTTAAAGTTTACTGAATAAATGTTCATAAGTGTTCATGATAACTGTTCTTGTGATATTACTGTTGATAAGTATTGTTGTGTCGAAAGAAGTTCCTAGTGAAAGTGTAAAATTTATCATCAGTGTGTGTGTGTGTGTAAGAAAATTAGCGCGTGGTTCCAACTGTCATGGATTCGTTTAGCAGTTAGAGTCTCACTAAACTGATGAAGATAAATCTTGTTTATATAGGTGACTAGTGGCTCCAGATTGCTGCGCGAGAAAAACCATTCTTCATGAGCAAACGATCTGATTGGCTAGCATCAACCAATCAGCGTGCGAGCTTTGGAGAGACTTAAGAAAGCTTCTGTGATCCAATCTTCTCCCCAAAGTGCACAAATTTAAACGATTTTAAAATTGTTGCATTACTGTGCTTTGTGTATGTGTATGTTCGTGCGTAAGTAGGTTTGCACACACTGGTTGCCAACCCAATCTGTCTTGCTTTTTAACCTATAGCTGAAGGGAGAAACAGCGGATTAATACTTTTCCCAAGGATAGTTGCGCGTAAGTGAATGCAACGAATCCGACTGGAATTCGAACTCGGCTCTCCGAGTTCTCATTTCGAGCCGATATCCACTGCACCATATCGCATATCCATCAGTAGAAAACTGAAAATGCATAGGGTATACCATCGGTTAATTAGTTTGTAAATATATCGTTCGAGGTACATTTACAACTTCGTTATTAAAATGCTGTATTGGTTACGATGTGCATCTCTCAGTATATCAGTACTTTCTCTTCTAATAGGTACAGTTATGAGGTCACTTTAAGACACAGGATGCCCATTAAGACATGTCTTTCGTAGTGCAATACGCCTAATTTGAATAAAAAGGTGATGCAATATTTTGACAAATACACTTCATATCTCATTGAATAATTGGATCCCCATAATCGAGCTATTATTATTACTAGTTTACTGTTAATTGTAATTAGTTTATTAGTTAATTGCTTATCTTACACAAAAACGGGTGATTTTATTTAAATTATTAGTTGTCATTCTTAGGTTTGTTATTCTTAATTTTTCTTTAATTCATTATTTGTTCCTGTAATTAACTGCACAGTTCATATGTTTATCAGTTCTGCTATTTTTCTTTTGTTTTTTGTTTGTTTGTTTTATCATCATCTTTCTCCAAGACTGTGCGCCCTATAAACCGTAGCCAAACCTGAATTGTTTGATTTAACGATGTATTAACAGTAACATGTGTTAATTAATGTCAAATATAAAAGAATAAATTACAATGAATTAATCGTTATATAAACGGCTGATACTATAATTAGAATCTAAAAAATCGCCAGTCCAGTTTACACCGACCCTATATCTACCTTTTTCACTCCTGTGTAAATCGGACCTATGTCTACTTGTTTTCATTTTAATGCAAAACGGATAATGTAACTTGACTTTCAGTAAACCACGGTCCGTTTTGCATTTATCATTAAAATGAAAGAAAAAGTAGACATTTAGTTCGATTTACACGGGAGTGAAAAAGGTATATATATAGGTTCGGTTTTAGAGTACAAAATGTAGTTTGCAAGTATGCACCTATAAGGTAGCCCTATTTGTTTGTTTGTTTGTTATTTTTTTGTTTTTGTTTTTGTTGTTTTTTGATGTTGTTGTTGTTGTTGTTTTTTTTGTTTTTTTGTTTTGTTTTGTTTTGTTTTGTTTCGTTTTTTGTAGGGTGGTGAATTGGATAACTACATTCCGCAGGGAATGCTATCGGCTTTTTAAAGATATTGTTACATATTTACGTAGACTTTGGTTTAAGTATAAGATGCTGTGCAAATTCACTGTAAAACAATGAAGAAAAATAACAAAACTTACTTTTTCATTATTAATCTTTAAAAAGAATGACAAAATACATGAAGTAAATGTATCGTATATTAATTGGTTAAAATGTATTCGTAGAAATAGTACGAACAAAAATATAAGTACTTGACTACCGTTTGCAGGGAGCGCGGCCCTGAAGAAAAACAACTCTTGAATAAAACTCTTGACTATACGATTGACAAACATGCTATCAGTGCTGATAATTACGGTAGACAAGAATAGATTCAAAGAAAACCTAAGAATAACAACTAATTATTTAACTAAGATAACTTCGCCTATTATTTTACTCAATCCGCTTTCAATAAACATTTATTGTGATAGAATCGATATCAGCTACGAATGAGAAATCAGAGAGCCGAGTTCGAATTCCAGTCGAATTTGTTGCATTCACTTACGCGCAAAAACCTGGGAAAGGTAATAACCAGCCGTTTCTCCCTCGAGCTATGTGTTGAATAGCAGGACAGATTAGGTTCTATAGCCTTGGTTGGTAACCAGTTTATCGCAGAAATAAATGGCAACCTACAGTGGGAAAATCTTCTGCCTAATCAGTCATGGATCGAAAGAGACATGATCACCCAAGCGTGTATCAGGTATGGTACTTAATTGACTAACTGACATTTATTATATTTACTAGGAATCTACTCAATGGATCGCATGCTAGACCCCGCTGCTGACCATAGACCTCAGTGAAGTTTGTGAATCTTAGGAGACTTGTACATACGTGGCTGCATAACATAATGTTGTCAGCTTTCTATATTCACTGAGAATTTCCTTCTTCTTTGTTAAGATCCATGACAGCTTTCTCTTATTTAACTTACCGTAGCTGCCATCCCTAAGTTTGCCAATTTCTATGAATAATTTTTAATGAAGATTTTCATGGTCAACTTTTCTTCCTTTTTGATGTTTCATTTAGGAGGCTTGACTTTTTCTATTATCTATCACACTTTTCTTCTTAGCCTCTTCACCTGGGCATTCAAGGAATTTTTTAGTTGTAGTTTTTATATGCATAGAACTAACCTGGTGGATTTGGCAAACTTGAGACCCTTGTTTAACATTATTTCCTCTAAGGCACTCAACTAGTAATTACTGATTTGGTGAGTCTTGACTCTTTCACGTATGACACTTAACTAACTGAATGCCAATCAATGCTAGATTAAGTGGAGACATATTCGATTATGGAAATGTTATTGTTCAATGAGGCCTGAGGTGTAATTGTAAAAATTTTTGATGCGATTGCATCACTATTTTAGGCAGTTAGATTTATTTCATTCAGCCAACTGTTTAATTCAAATAGTTGTCTAACTACAATATTGTGGGAGACTTCACCACATTAATTTAACTTTGGTAAGAAAACGGGACTCACGCCAGAATAACCAAAAGACATAAAATATAAGTATATTAACAAGATGTACAATCGCCCGGTTCACACTCCACCCACGTCTATTGAATAGGTTAAGAGGCTCATCCCTTGTTCCCTGTTTAGGATGTGGTTTCCGGCTTTCTCTTTACCAATCTTCTCACTTTGTTTTTTTTTTCAATTGGAGTAGATAGATCTATCTATCGCTCGGTTCACACTCCACCTACGTCTATTGAACAGGTTAAGAGGCTCATCCCTTGTTCCCTGCTTAGGATGTGGTTTCCGGCTTTCTCTTTTCCAATCTTTTCACTATTACGTAGCCCCCTGCACATCAGTGGCGTTACCGCCTTGCTCGGGGTGATACGATTAAAAAAATATATATATCAAACAACGATGTGAAAGAAAACCTGCATTTAAGTAAGAAAAGTTTAATTAGTCAAGAGTTGCTTTTCTTTGACTGCAATTTAAGAGTTCAGTGAGAGATAATTATTTGGTTTAAAGTACACTGGATAAATGTTCATGAGTGCTTCATGATATGATTTTTCTTGTGATATTACTATTGAAAAGTATTGTTGTGTTGAAAGAAGTTTTTAGTGAAGGTGTAAAAATATCATCAGCATGTGGGTGTGTATGTAAGTGAGAAAGTTGGCGCGTGGTTAGAACTGGAGTTCCAGCTGTCGTGGATTCGTTTAGCAGTTGAGGTCTCAATAACGAGGATAGAAAAATCTTGGATTTTATAAGCGACTATAGGCTCTAATTCATTGCGCGGGAAAAATTATTCTTCACGTGCAAGCGATCTGATTGACTGGCATCAACCAATCAGCGAGCGAGGTTTGGGGAGACATAAGGAAGCTTCTATCAGCCACTTCTCCCAAAAGTACACAAATTCGACTACTTTAAAATAAAGCGATTCCACTACTTTAAAATAAAGCGATTCCAAAATTGCATTCACTTACGCGCAAATATCCTTGGGAAAAGTATTAATCCGCTGTTTCTCCCTTCAGCTATAGGTTAAATAGCAAGACAGATCGGGTTGGCAACCAGTGTGTGCAAACCTACTTACGCACGAACATACACATACACAAATTGTATTAGTGATTTATTAGCCAATGATCGTTTAGCATTGTACATGTGATTTTGTGTTTGTGTGTATATGTTCGTGCGTAAGTAGGTTCGCACAGTATCTTGATCCCGATAAACGGTAGGGAAGCTGGGGGAATTTATAGGGCAAATGTTACGGGAGTCAGTTCATTTGCGTCTTTATAAAAATAAGCTGGTGAAAAGAGATGGATTCAATCCTTACCTTAATTCCAATTAATATAATTCCATCAAAATTTTAAAAGCCTTCGAAAACGTTGCGAGGCAGCTGAATCTAAGAAAATATCAACAGACCAATTTCTCTTTTTGAGATAATCTATGATCTCCTCATATTCTCAATATTCACTTGTCAAAACATTGTGATCAGATTGCATTATTATTTTAGTCAATCGGTCTTATTTCATATAAAGAATCTTAGGTGGAATTTTTTCTATAAACATAAAATTGTTAAACAGTGAGTCATAACATATGTTGTATGAAAGATTATTTCGGTTTGGTAGTTGAAAGTCCGAAGTTGAATTGGCATGGCCAAGGATGCATTCCAGAAGCTGACAAGAAATTTTAAACATTTTTAAATATTATAAACAACTAGCAGTATAGCCCAGTGTTGCTCGGGTGTAATGAAAACTTTAAAACTAATCCATGTTCCTGGAGCTCAGACTCAGCCTAAAGAATATTTGTGTGAAGTTTGGTGAGAATCGGATAAAAATTGTGAATTTGTATAAAGGACATACAGACAGATAAACAGACACACACACAAACATCTTGCCTTTTATATGTATATATATATATATATTATCGATTTTCTACACTATTGTAAGAACTGCAACCTTGAAACTTCTGAATATCGTTTCTTATGTCTTTGTCTATGAGTGTATCAAATTTGATTAAAATCGAACCACTCCTTCTATAACACAATTTTTTAGATTATCGATTTTCGATATTTATCGGGGGTACCTCGACACAAAACTTAACTAAGAACACTCGCAGATGTTTATAGTACAACTGTGTAAATTTTCAAGAAAATCGATTCAGCCGTTTCGGAGACTATAGGTAACGGACACACACACACAGACAAAGTTCCATTTATAAATAAGTTTAGATAGATTAGATAAAGAATTTTAGGTGGAATTTTTTCTATAAAAATAAAATTGTTAAACAGAGAGTCATAACGTATGTCGTATGAAAGATTATTTCGATTTGGTAGATGAAAGTCCGAAGTTGAATTGGCATGGCCAAGGATGCATTCCAGAAGCTGACAGGAAAATTTCGCTGGAAACAAAGAGAGTACTAGATTGCTATGTGTTCTTCAATATGGCAGTGAATGCTGGACAAACTCCTTAATGAAGATGAAAGAGAGACTTGAAGCAACTGAAATATGGTTCTACAGAAGGATGTTGAGGATACCATTGACTAAACATGTGAGCAACCACGAGGTTTTGGAGAAGATAGAAACGATAAGGAAATTATTACATAACATCAGGGAAAGACAGCTGAAGTTCCTGGGATATATAGGAGGGCTTAGAGAATCTGATAATCACAGGTCAGATAGATGGAAGAGAGACAGAGGAAAACAACGCATAACATACTTGACAGGCTTGAGTAAGTGGATAGCAGAGCGGGGTTTGGGCGTGGTAACAGAAGAAAGCCTGCTAAGGATAGAGAGATGTGGATGCCATGATCACCTACGTCCTGAACGGACACGGCACATAGAAGAAGAAGAAGAAGAAGAAGAAGAGCATTAAATAAATAAGCTATTGTCGGTTTTCGTGGCTTTCAGCTATAATAGTTTCGTAAATTCTTCAGACAGAAAAAAGATTTATACGACGAGATGATCAATAACCTATCCTATCGAGGAAATAAAATATTTTAGCCCTTTATGAAACATTTGTTGGGAATAAATGAACGACACTAAAAGCCTACAAACATTCTTCTTCTATGTGCCATGTCCCTTTAGGACGTTGACAATCATGGCCCTCCACAATTTTCTGTTCTTTGTAGCTCTTAACAACTGACTTTTTGTTATCTCTCCTAAACCCTGTTCTGCCAGCCATTTACTCACTAGGTAGGTTATACGTTCTTATCTTCTTACATTCAATATGTCCTGTGAGTGTCTGATTTTCCAAGCCCTCCTTCCTCATCACGTGCCCCCAAAATTTCAATTGCCTCTTCATGATGTTAAGTATAAGTGTCCTTTTGCTTTTCATTTTCTCTAAAACTTCGTCGTAACTGACATGTTCGGTCCATGGAATTCTCAGTATCCTTCTGTAGAGCCATATTTCTGTTGGTTCAAGTGTCCTTCTATATCTGTGAAGAGATTTTCCAGCATTTGCTACCAATTATAAGAAATGATATTGCAAAACATTTCAGTACTGTTCATTGTTTCTGACGAAATTTTACTGTATTTTGTCTATACTTTTCAGATGAAGTAATATTTACACTATTTACATTGTTCAGTCCTCTTCTTTATTGCCATGTTTACGACGTTTCTGATGTTATTAGCTCAGCCCTCATCAGGTACTAGGAATTTCGAATTTGAGGACAAATGGCCCAGTAGATATAGACGTTAGTTAGTTCCAGTGACTTGACCCAAAGAGTTGTAAGTTCAATACCAGGCTACAGCAGTGGTGAACAAAGAACTTAGTAAGTTAAGTGAAAGGAAGATAACTATATGGTTACCAGAAGCGACATAGCACATGGAATGAGAATAATCTACCCCAGTGTTGTTATAAACGGTTCAGTTCGAAATTCGTAGCACCTGAAGAAGGCCGGAGCGTACAACGGCCGAAACGTCGTCAACATGGCAGTAAAGATGAGGACAATAGTCGGAACAATGTAAATAGTGGAAATTTTACAGTTTTTTTGTTTTTTTTGTAATACTTTGTTTAGCTATTAAAAGACATTTTTGCTATCTAAATGTGACATAAGATTTCAGCGTCGCATTTTTTGTCCTCTATTAAAACATTTCCAAGATATTTAAATTTTTGTACTTCTTTAATTTTTAGTAGCTTCAATTTATTATTTGCATGTTGGTTTATTCCTTTTTGCGAACAACTATAAATTCTATTTTCTTGCAATTGATATTTAGGATTTTCTTTCCATTTTTCGTCACTATTTTCTGTAGACGTGAAAAGCTTCCTTTCTGTGTCTAGTATCAAGACTGTGTCATCTGCATAATTTATATTATTAAGATTATGGACGCCAATAATGAAACCTGCTAAGACTTCTAATTCTCTCAAAGTACCTCAATGTATAGGTTGAATAAGTCCTGTAAGACATTCTTTTTTTATTATTTATTTACTGAATTGATTTTCTCTTCGTGTGCAGACGATCTGCTGACAGTATACGCTCTGGATTATTCTATCTTTCCCAAATATGTCAATGTTGATTACATTTAGACCAACGACATTTTAAACCAACCAAATTAAAACAAATAAATATTAAAGCTTGACAATAAAATTCAGCTTCAAACATTTTTACAAAATCCGATCCGATTGAATTAAAACGTATTAAAAAATTAAAAAAAAACCTGTTGCGGCTTTCACCCTAATGGGACCAACGCAAAGTGCTGGATTTACCTATGGGCTTATCAGACCGAAAGCTAGAGCCTCAAAATCTAGGGGTCTTCCAGGCAAGGTATGTATATAATATTTTTTACATTATCATAACGTACTATAGACTCTAAACAACCCTTCAGTAGTTTTCTTCATATTTAGTTTCAGAATAATACTGCCTCAAGGATGTTCGTTGTGGATATTGGCTTGGAACGAGAAATTGGAAAGCCGAGTTCGAATTCCAGTTCAATTTGTTGCATTCACTTACGCGCAAATATCCTTGGAAAAGGTATTAATCCATCACTTCCCGCCAGCTATTTGTCAAATAACAGATTGGGTTCTATAGCCTTGGTTGGCAACCAGTCTACCGGCAATCTACTGCGAGAAAATTTTCTGCCCAGTCGGTCATGTCTCTTTCAAGACATGATCACCCACGAGTGTATCACGTATGACACTTAACTGATTGACTGTCTTAAGCCGATAACTCGATGATAACATTGATTTCTTTCTAGATTTCTTTTTTTTAATTTTAACTTCATGGATTTTTTTCAATCACATACTGCATTTAACAATTATATATTATGTCCTCTAAAAAAGTAATTGTCAGCTGTGCAATCATAAACGCCCTTTATCAACCTCGACTTTACTCAAATTGTTTAATTTAACACTCTTTCATTTTCCGCCACTCATGAAGACGGGGATTTAGAGGGGCCTCACAAGTGGAATAGATTAGGGCTTCTAGTCATCTAAACCTAGTCCTACTCATTAGACACAAGATAACCCACACAATTGCAAGAAAATTCTTCTTCTTCTTCTTCTTCTTCTTCTTCTTCTTATTCTTCTTCTTCTTCTTCTATGTGTCTTATCCTTTCAGGACGTAGGCGATCATAGCCTTCCACGGCCCCCTATCTCTGGTAGCTCTTAGCACGCTTTCTCCTGTTACACCATTTAACCCCGGTTCTGCCATCCACCCGCTCAGGCCAGTCAAGTACGTTACACGCTGTTTTCCCCTGTCTCTCTTAACCTTTATCTGGCCTGTTAGTATCAGGTTCTCCAAGCCCACCTTGTTCATTGCATGTCCCAGGAACATTAGCTGTCTCTTCCTGATGCTCAGTATTAATCTCCTTTTCGTTTTCATCCTTTCCAAAACCTCATCAAAAACAACTTTGAATTTTTATATTTTTCTTTCGAGGAGTTCTTACTTGAAGAGGTCTGTTTTGATCTAATTTGAATAAAATACAAAAACAGAGACAACTATGTTCTGCGCACGCAAGTATGCATGGCTCTATATATAGAAAGCGCATATTTTATTATACGATTCTAGTGGGTCACAAAGTAACAGCCGTGTAACTTTATGCTCCACTTCTACCTTGCACAGAATTTTTACATGTAGAAAAATAGAAGCGTTGATATCGTAAATTTAACGATGGAACCAAGCAGCTTATGAATGTGTCGAACATAGGTGAAAACAAAATTATCTTTTAATAATTAAAATTGTCTTACTATAATAAACAATCTACAAAATAAGTGAAATTTTACTTATATGTGTCTATTTTGGATATTTTTCTCTTCTCGTTTGTTTTTCGTTGATTTTCAATCGATGAGGCGGGAAAAGGATAGTAACATGTAAGAGAAAATAACACAAGAGGCTATTGCAGTTTTAAATACTAATTTAATACTTTTTTACTCCGTGTTACTTTGTGCCCAGCTTTACCTTAAACACATACACATACAATCATACAGATAGAAAATAGGTGGCAATTATGAAATAAATTCGTTAACCATTAGAGTTGTGTGTTCTGTTTTGCCTCGATCTGAACTCAAAGCAAGAACCAGAAGTTTAAGAGACATAAAAGATGTCAGGATAGAAAATTAAAAGAAATTCTGAAACTGGCGCATGTTATCTAAGAAGGTTTGTCATTGGTTCAGTTTGCCTAATCAATAGATTATATTTATATTTATCTTTATTTGGTAGTCAAGACTATATATATATATATATATATATATATATATATATATTGTATAAGTTTTGGTGAACCAATTCTAAAATTCCAATATGTTTGTCATGCCTTTTACATTCTCTACACAAACCGCTCGACGTTCCAAAGCAGCACTACATATAAAGATTTTTTACGCAGCGACTTCACGGATACATCCGCTTTAACTAAAACAAAATTAATAATATACTATGACCATAAGAGCCATTCCCGCTCAAAAACCAAAACCTTAATTTTGAGCCAATTAAAAACTATATATACATAAATTTTAAAAAATCTTTTATGTCACTAACACACTGAGTGAGAGACGCCACTGACGACGACCACCACAACCAAGTGTTCATTTCGATTCTAATTTCATCTCTGTGTGTGTGTGTGTGTGTGTGTGTGTGTGTGTGTGTGTGTGTGTGTGTGTGTGTGTGTGTGTGTGTGTGTTGTCTGGCAACGGCAACAGACAGATGTTATCAGTTTTTTGTATACATGTAATTATACATTTATTTACCCCTCTTTTGTTTGACGCTTGGATTTACGTTTGCCGATGAGCAAAAGTAACAATAACAGCAAGGTTCTGTCTTCTAGGTTACCCATTTCTGCCTCCGCAACAAGTTGTAAACCATTGGATTTGTGTGGCCTGTTTTGCCTTGATCTGCAATAATCAGAATATTCTTTGTTTATCTTTTCCACAATGCAACGAGTAACATATGAAAATTAATATCCGGACCAGCTTTTTCTCCAAATCAAATATTTTATCGAAATATATAAACAGATTAGATATAATCACAAAAGATGCATTGATTTGCCATTGTACAAGATGGATTAATATTATTTTCATTGGGAAACCAACAGATTATCTATAATCAGTTGAGTTAATCTTACCAATTTGTCTCGGGCGAACAGGTGACCGATATATCTGAAGCTACACCATAGAACTACTTATATAAACCAAATAGAAAATGTGCTTATTAGAACAAAATGAAAATATCTACTTTTTTTCTTCTTTATGCCATGTCCGTTCAGAATGTAGAAGACCATAGCTCTCCACATCTTCCTTTTCCTTTATAGCTCTTAATAGATAAATTAATTTCTGTTTTGCTTGCAAGTTCGTTGTCGTGACCGAGTTGATGGCGTTACTGGTTTTGTTCAACTACCGATTTTATGTGCCGTGTATCTTAAAGGCGTGGGCGATTATGGCTCTCGACAATTTTCTGTCCTTTCTAAAAAAATATGTTCATTATTTCCCCTAATGGTTGTTCCGTCGGCCATTTACACATGCTCGTTAAATAAGTTATGCGTTGTTTTCCTCGGTCTCTCCTGACTTCAACATGTCCTGTGAGTGTCAATTTTTCAAGTCCACTTTCCTCATTGCATTCCCTAGAAATTTCAACTGCCTCTCTGGTGCTACGTATAAATGATTTTTTTTTCCGTTTTCTCTAAAAATTCGAGTTCAATCCATCGTATTTTAGCATCTTTTTACAGAAACCCATTTCTGTTGCCTCAAGTCTTTTATCCATCCGTGAGAAGATTGTCCACCATCCATTGTCATGTAGGACGACCGGTATTATATAACAACTTTTTCTTTGATTTGAATCAAATTTTATTGTTTCTTAATGCTTTTAAAGGGTATCTTTGACTATCCAAATGTGCATTCGGATTTCGAAGTCGCATTTTCCGTCTTCTGTTAAATCCCCTAATGATGTGCATTGTGGTGCAGTGGATATTTCTCAGAACGAGAAATCGAAGAACCGAATTCGAATTCCAGTTGTATTTGTTGCATTCACTAACACGCAAAACCCTCGGGTAAGGTATTAATCACTTTTCCCTCCAGTTATGGGTTAAATAGTAGGACATATTAGGTTTTACAGTCTTAGTTGGCCACTAGTCTACCGCAAAAATAATGGCGACCTACTACGGGAAAATCTTCTGCCCAGTCACTCATGTCTTTTTCGAGACATGATCGTCTAAGTGTGTATCACGTATGGCACTTACCTGATTGACTGATTCTTTATGATGACTGCACATCGATATCTGATTATATCGACAAGAGAATTTGTCCAAACAATTGCAGGCTGAAAGGAGTGAGACGCCCAGTTTCAGAAAGCTGAACATTTTAAAACAAATCGAATTCTAACTAGTGATCAAATGAGCGTGTGACATGATAGTTAACAGTACTGAAAATTGAATTATCGGGCTGACTCAAATTCCGTGCGAAGTTGTTACGTTCACCTTGAGAAAACATGAGTTTATTTCTCCACCTACAATCAATGTGCATGGTGGTCCAGTGGATCTGATCGTTTTACCATAAACCCACCGACACTCAACAATACCTTTATTTCAAGTACTCCCTAGCACGACGAATTTACACAATAGTAGCTGACGGAACCCTTCGTAAAATACGCATAGAGGAACTACGAAAAACAGTACAAATAAGAAGATACCCGACTCCACTAATAAAGAAGGGTTTCCAACTGGCAGAAGAAATACCATTAGAATTTCTCCGGAATCAAAAAAAAATAAAAATAAAACAAGAAAAAGAAATAAGAAAAAGAAAACATTACGTCCCCACACGCAACAAAAATAACCCAGAATTATTTATAAAAAAAAAGATAAAAAGACACATAGAACTGCTTAACAAAATGATAAAATAAAATAAATCTTAAAGACAACTAAAATAATTAAAAGTAAACGCCAATCGCAAAAATTTAAAAAACATACTAACCTCATCAAAATTCGAGCAACACACAACACAGGGGTCACAAAATGCAACAAAAAAGATGTGGCGTATGCAACATAATAGAAGCAAACCACATCAAGTTCGAAAACAAATTTACATTCAAATAAAAACAAATCTGAGTTGCAACTCTAAAAACGGAATTTATGCTCTAAAATGCAATGAATGCGCAAAAATATACGTGGGGGCGACAAAAGGCCAGAATAAAAGAATAACCCTGAACAGAAGTAACATTAGACTAGGCAATAACAGGAAATTGTACGTTTCCCAACTCTTTCACGAATGCAGTGGAGGTAAGTTCAGAGTAATGCCTATCTACTAAAATATAGATTATGACACTCAGGAAAAAATATTTATAAAAAATAAAAGCCTTCTCTCAACAAAACAACATGAAAAACTTAAGACACACACACGGACACACTAAATTGAAACGCACTAAAAAAAATCGTGAACCGTTGTAAAAAAATAGTTTTTAAGAAACAACTAGAAGAACTAGATGACCCGTAGAATTGGATCAAAATCGCTAAAAACAATTTTAAAGTATAAAGACGAAATCAAATTTCGCAAGTCAGTGCAAAAAATTTTATGGTCAACGAAAAGTGAAAGATTCCCAAAACGAAAGAGATTTAACAGCGAGTGTAAAGAAAAAAAAACATCAAACACGCAAGCATTTGAAATTTCTGATCTGCTCACCCATCACATATCTATATATACACAGTATTTTAGGCTGTCAGAAAGACAAACAGATCTCGATATGTAAAGTCACAAGTTTATTGACATAAAGAGAGAGTCAACTTTAGACTCGAAACACGTGTAGTGACACAAATACCATTATGGACACTTAATATATTATACAAAAAAGCAAGTAATAATAATAATAATAATAACTTTGGGTGGACTTTTGGACCCGTGCGTCACTCGTGGGAAAAACATGAAAAACACAAATAGAAATAAAAAGTCCAGTATGGCTCTTCCAGTGGATAAACAGGGAGCCCGTCCTTCAGGAGGGAACCTACCTGAGGTCGAAAAATCTGCCATAGGAACAAACTCCTACACAAAGAATGTATCTTCAGGTCCCCACAACCAGGATAATCCTAATGATGGTCCTGAAAATTCACCAGCTAGATCTACAACCGTATATTTAAAGAAAGAAAAAATAAAATGGTCTCGTGAGGAGTACAAAGTCGTTATGACTGCATTTCATGAAGCGTTACTCAAACCTCAAAAAAACATGACTCGCCAAACATATGACATTTGGCGTGAAAAAGTAGGTCAAACAAATAGAAAGTATATTGACGAAAATAAATTGGCCAATGTACGTAGGTACATTATTCGTAATAACCGACTGTCAGAGGCTGAGATTCACGAAATTAAAAGAATTGTAACAAGAAGAGTCGAATCAACAAAATATGAAAAGGAACCGGAACCAGAAATAAAAAGTAATAACATCAAACAAATCACAGGTCATAATGTAGAAACCGTGAAACACGCAAATCACTGCGAAGATAATGATGTAAGTCTAAAAGTGCTGGAAAGGTGCGATCTGAGTCTGAGTCAGTTAAAAGACAAAAATAAAATTAGTTCAGAACACATCGAAGATAATTATTTGACGGAAAATAACAATATACAGGAAGCCAAGATAGAAATAAAAAACCAGCTAAGTCAAATACAAAGTATTACAATGGAGGAACGTGAACAGCTCCCAAAATTCCAACCAACAAAACAAAACCTCCGAACTATTAAATTGTACAATGCAGCACTGAAATCAATACTGGATGAAGACCCGAATACAAATCTTAACGAAGTAATATATGCATCAGCAACAGCAGCAACAAAAAAATTAAACATCAAAATAAAAATAAGGCAGTCACGCAGACGTGAAGATCCACCTTGGAAAAGAAAAATCGAAAAAGAAATCGAACAACTAAGAAGTGAACTGTCAGTACTGGATGAACTGAGTAGAGGAATAAATGTAAGAACTAGGAAAAGAAGAAGAGCCGAAAAAAAATATAACATCAGGAATGAAAATGACGTCTTATCAAATAAAGAAAAAATAAACAAAAAATCCAACTGAAGGCTCAAAGAATAAGACGCTATGAAAAAAGAGCAAAATTTTACAGACAAAACAAGATCTTTCAGACTGATACAAAGAGATTTTACAGGGAAATAGGTAAAAAAAGAATTGAAGTGACAGTACCCCCCAGAATGGAAGAAGTCACACAGTTCTGGGAAAAGATATGGGCTTGCCCTAAAGAACCTAGCAAGGAAGTACATTGGACTACGCAGGAGATAGAACGAATGAAGAATAAACCCGAACAGACATGGTCTGGAATTACAGAAGATGATATTAAATTTGCACTAAAAAAAGCACACAATTGGAAAACTCCAGGTATAGATAAAATTCCTAACTTTTGGCTATATTATTTAAATGCAGCACATAAAAAAATAGCCAAAGAACTCCAAGAAATGGTTGACGATCCCACTAAAATTCCTGCATGGATGACAAAAGGAATTACATTTCTTCTACCCAAGAATGGTGACACAAACAACCCGAAAAACTACAGACCAATTACATGTCTTCCGACAACATATAAACTACTAACATCTATTTTAACAAAACAAACATATTTATTCTTAGAAAGAAATGACATGATACCGCTTGAACAAAAAGGGTGCAAACGTGGCTGTTATGGCTGTAAAGACCAATTGCTAATTAACAAAATGATCCTGGAAAACTGCTACAAGACAAAGAAAAATCTTAGTACTGCCTGGATAGACTACCGAAAGGCATTCGATAGTGTGCCACATGAATGGATTTTAAAGACTTTAAATATATACAAGATATCGCCCGTCATCATCAATTTCATCAAACAGTGCATGTCTATATGGAAAACAACCCTTTACCTCAATCATATAAATGGAACCTATAAGTCTGATGAAATAAACATCAAAAGAGGTATATTTCAAGGTGATTCTTTATCTCCCTTACTATTCTGCATATCATTAATAGCACTAACCAGTCAACTTAATAAGACAGAATGTGGTTATAAAATAGGCCAAAAGAAAATAAGCCATCTATTTTACATGGATGACTTAAAGTTATATGCTAAGAATGATAATGAGCTGGAAGGTCTTCTGCAAACTGTAAAATGCTTCAGCGAAGACATTGGAATGAAATTTAATT
The DNA here is from genome assembly GCA_037127315.1 of Ascarosepion bandense. NCBI lineage: Eukaryota > Metazoa > Mollusca > Cephalopoda > Sepiida > Sepiidae > Ascarosepion > Ascarosepion bandense. The sequence continues at coordinate 193,444 of JBBBDQ010028937.1, forward strand.
TGAATAAATGTGCTAAAGCTACAGTTTTACGTGGATCAATACAAGAAACATCCTCAATTAGCCTAGACCCTGCTGTAACAATAAAAGAATTGAAACCAGAAGAAGCTTATAAATACCTAGGTGTAAATGAGAGCGAAAACATTCACCATAAAAAAATGAAAGAAATAGTGCGTAAAGAGTACTATAGAAGGCTACGAATGATATTAAAAACTGAATTAAATTCACAGAATAGAGTAATGGCCATTAATAGCCTTGCAATCCCAGTTGTCCAATATAGCTTCAACATCTTAAACTGGACTCTAAACGACATCAGGCGAATGGATGCTAAAACAAGAAAGCTTCTTTCTAAGCATAGGATGCATCACCCAAAGGCTGATGTAGACCGTCTATACATACCCCGTAAAGAAGGTGGAAGGGGTCTTATTCAGCTGGAATTGTCATACAAGACAACAACTATTGGCTTACTAACATACATAGAAACAACAAAGGATTGGATGATACAATTAGTAAGGCAACATGAAGAAAGAAAGAAAAAATATTCAATAATAAAAGAAGGCAGTAAATACAAACAAGAATTACAGTTAGTAGATTCTGTAGAAAAGCAAAACAGTAGCCAAGAACCAACTATTGCGGCAAAAAATATGAAAATGAAAGCCAAAGATAAAGCTCTTGAAAAGATGAAACAGCGCTGGCAAGACAAACCTCTGCATGGCCAATATCCAGTACGTGCCAATAAATCCAATGTTGACAAAGTTAATACTCATCGATGGTTACGTGCATCTGGATTAAAGTCTGAAACTGAAGGATTTATACTTGCAGCACAAGACCAAAGTCTTTTCACGAGAAACTTTCAGGCAAATATTATGCATAATAATATGGATCCAAAATGCAGGTTTTGTGATAAACACCAAGAAACAATAGACCACCTAATCTCAGGCTGTTCTGTGCTTGCCCCAAACGAATATAAAAATCGCTACGATAGAGTTGGGCAATATTTACATTGGGCAATGTGCAAACATTATGGAAAAGCTGTAAACAAACACTGGTATGAACATCATCCAGCACCGGTTACAGAAATAGAAGATGTAACCATTCTATGGGATTACACCATCTACACAGACAGAAAAATTGAAGCAAACAGGCCAGATATTATTGTTAAAAACCAGAAGGAGAAAACTTGTCTATTAATTGATATGGCTTGTCCAGCGGATTGTAACATAGCAATCAAGGAATTTGAAAAACTGTCAAAATATAAAGACCTGGAAATTGAAATAGAAAAAATGTGGAAATTGAAAACAAGAGTTGTGCCAGTGATAGTAGGTGCACTTGGAATGATAAAAAATGGAACAAAACAACACATTGAAAGAATCCCTGGAAACCCCAGCTTAAGAGATATACAAAAAATTGTCTTATTAAGTACAGCCCACACACTAAGGAAAACGTTATCTATGTAATGCTGGGGATGATAGGGAGGATAGAAAAACATGAAATGGAGTCATAACAACACGCCAATACCTGCCTTAGGTCTCCCCGCAGACTTGGTTGGTAGTGAGACCAATGCAGAAATCGAAATATGATGAAAAATGACATGATAATAATAATAATAATAACAAAAAATCTACGCTTTAAACAAAACGTTCAGTTGCCAGTCGCCCGGGAGAAAGATATAACACCAGCTGGGATAAAGCAATGATACATCTTAGAGCAAAAGAAAGGTAGGGAAGGAGGGATGCGTTCATTTTTTTTTTTTTTTTTTTTTTTACAGTATTTAAACAGCGTCACCTTAGGAGTGCCTTGGGAGATCAAGTGGGGGTAACCTCCACATGTTCAACCAGTCTGGATTGAAATCATACTGAAGATATGGGCTATATGAGGTAGACTGTTTTCTTTCCACTACCCATTGAGAAGAAAAAGCAATATAACCTGTGCGTACACAGCTGAAAAAGGAAGAAAGACACTTACAGACTTCGCTGCAAGAAAATGGTGAGTCTGCACTTGTGTGGCGGCATATTGCTGTCTAAAATTAAGATGACAGTCTGCCAGATGAAGAAGTCTATCTTAGCAGAGAGAATTCCGGTTGTGTTCACTACTACATTCCGAAGAACAAAACAAAAAAAAACAAAGAAAGAGGGTTTATTGTAGTCCTGATCAGTACCACTTGGCTGGCGTATTGGTAAACAAGATTGGAGTTACCCCTAAAAACGTATTGATAGCTTCTGCAAGAAAGGAATCTCTTTCCAGAAACTAACAAATGTGGTATGTCTTGACATTGCACTGAAATTTCACACCAGACGTCAAAGGAAACCAGAAGTGGAGTTGACTTGAGATGCCCCCAGCCAAAGTCGGGAAGATCTGCGATTCACCTATTGTTAGTGGCGAACTTAGAGGTCAACACCTATGTGACCTTCCCAGCCGCGCCCCTAAGTCTCAGCCCTGCGTCTATGTATGTTGCGTGCGTTAACTGGCTGTAAGTTAACCGCATCTGAGGCTGCAGCCAGTCGCCTGCCGTTCAGTCCCCGTGTGATCGAAGGTGTTGGTGATCTGTCAAAATCTCTAACTCCTCCTACCATGTTGTGATTTCTTATCTCAAGGCGAGCTGAGATTCGGAAGACGGTCATCTTGTGTCGTACTCGGCGACAACTGAAAATGAAGATGGGGGCGCACAATTCAGAAATAGGGAAAACAGACAACAAAAAAAAGAAAGAAAGAAACAGCAGCAAAAGCCAGTGTACGTGAAATAATGATTATATTCGCAACTCTTTGTACAGCAAAAAAGAGGGAAAAAAGAATGAAAAGAAAAATACAATACAATTTTTTCTCGAAGTCCACAAACTACTGTCACTACTATGCCTAGTTGTCGTTAGAGATTAGACAGTCACTGTCTCTTTATGCTATCCTTTTATTTTCTCTCTGCTTAACAACGATGAATGTACCTTTTAGCGTGGGGAGAGAGTTTTGCGTCTTAACGGCCTGGGCCGAATATCTCTGTACCGTGTCTCTTTTTTTCAAATCCGTTCTGCTTTTTTGTTAAAAATGCTTCGATATGGCGCGGGGGTGGCTAGCAATCGTTTTTTTTTTTTTTCCCCCCTAAAGTCAATTTCGTGTATCTGGCTTTAATCAATCGTTACGTTTTCGCGCTGATGTCTGCCGACCTGAAGCCTTCGAGACAAAGGTTGTTGATTTCGTACATTCACATGCCAGCGTTAATTATAATTCTTCTCGTCACGTGGATGGTCCTTTTCGAAGTCAGCCGATAATTCAACTTCGGTCGGACTTTATCGCTTCCCCGAGGAGAAAGTAGGAGAAAAGAAAAAAAAAAAAAGAGAAAGAGAAAAAGTTCTCTCCCCTTGGCGAGGCGATTTTTTTCATCTGGTTTGTGTTCAATTGCTGTCATATAAACCAATGTCATTTCGTAAATGCATTGTTTCGCCCTCTCTCTCTCTCTCTCTCTCTCTCTCTCTCTGCCAACCACCCCTATCGCCTACTCCTCTCTTTTCTCTTTCCTACTCTTCCTAAGAAAAAGAAAAAATGTTCACACATCGAGATGTTCTTTAACTGTCTATTCCAGCGTTCGAATCTATGATCCGTCGATACTATTTTAACGTGGGTGAATAAGGAACACTTACAGTGTTACAACTAAGAGTAAAGCTGTGCAAGATATGGACAAATGTGAGAAAAGCCCGTTAGATAGATGGATACATAAACAACCGATCGACGGAATAAAAATGACCACCTCTCGTACGCCACAGAGAATAAAGAGTGCAGATATTGAACCAAGGTTCTGGGAAGCGGAGCATTTCACAAACAACCACCGGTCAAGGATACCTGGCGCAGTCAGGAGTTGAATGGAGTATAATGTTAATGAGTATTCAAAATTCATCATTTAAACGACACCCCCACTTAATTACACAAATACACTGATCAACTGAGTATATTTGCCATTATTCCTGGAAGAAAGGGGAAAGAATTATCTTACCGATACACCTGTAGAATGCTCAGTTTTGGTAAAACTATAGAAAGAAAAGCAAATATAATATACAGGAATATATAAAATGATTTCTACAAAAAATATATATATTTTAGGATTCTGTAAATGTGTCAATAAATAAAATAAAAAACAAAAAATACTTTAAAATTATGCCTATTTCGTTGGTTACATAATTGCCTAACTATACAAGGATTAGTATTTAAGGTTTGTATCCTACGTAAAAGTCAGGATTTCAAAACCGAAAAACTTTACTTACTTTAGCTCAATACGATTTTCTGATTATCATTTGAATTGAGCCATTCTAAGAGCTGATTAACTATCAAAAACTCGTGACCATGAAGAATAAAAATCAAAGCTACAATGAGATTGGTTCTTGACATATTGGTTATTTTGTTCGCTTCTATTTTATTGTCTATAAAAGGGTTTGGTATGAGGAAAACATAAAGCCAATTTATGTTTGACCGATTAATCAGCAGAACAGACTTTTCATGTTCACTCATAAAAGAGATTTGTAGTGTAAGAGATATCGACTGGGAATGAGAAAGCAGAGAACTGAATTCGAATTCCAGTCGAATTCGTTTCATTCACTTGCGTACAAATACCCTTGGAAAAGGTATTAATCCATCTCTTCTCCCTCCAGATATGGGTTAAAAAGAAAGAGAGATTGGGTTCTATAGCCTAGGTTGGCAACCAGTCTACCGCAGAAAATAATGGCAACCTACTGCGGGAAAACCTTCTGCCTAGTCAGTCATGTCTCGAAAGAGATATGATCGCTCAAGCGAGTCTCACATACGGCAATTGACTGACATAAAAGAAAAAAGAATAAACAAATCCAATATAAGAGAGAAGCCATAAGAGATTCCAATCAATCATGACATACGTGTTTTGTATGTTATTCATACAAGTTATTAATAGTAATGCCGTTTCTTAATAAATCTCCCAGGAGTGTTGGTAGTTCCGTGGCTGGCTTCTCCACAACTTAATTGTTATGTTTTAAACATACTGAATAACATATCTTTTGTGAGGCTTAAATTTCCTTTTAAATTATAATGTAAACATACAGTGAAATTTAAGCTTTCCATAGACCGACTAATTATTACCCCCACGTTGCATTTCGATTCGGGAACTTACAACGTAATGCGATGAAAGACAGACGCCACGCCGAGAAAAAAAAACGCCATCTGTTCCCATAGTATATATAGATGTTTTATTGAAGGCTTCGCCTGCTAGTCCGGATAGGTAGGTAGGTAGGTAGGTAGGTAGGTAGGTAGGTAGGTAGGTTATACTTTGGAAAACTTGTGCTATGTCAGATTTCTTCCCTACCAACTACTTGCCTTTTGAAACATCCCAACGTGACAATACGAATTGAAGGCATCGGAAATACACGACGGACAAGTCCGTCTCCAACCAAGGCAGAAACAGCACTGCCACTGATCTGTTAATATGGCCCAGCACCCGTACACACCATGTGTCCGGTTTTGTTTTTACTTGATCTCCAAAAAAAACCCTCATCCACTCGTTTACTTCCTCGTCCCCCTTCGATCAAAGTGGATGCCACTTAGAAGACCAAACTTCAAAAAGGATCATCTGCTGGCTATCAATCAGAAACACTTGACACTGAGATAAAACAAACGCTCCTTTTTAAGTGGGTGCCCATATTATCACAATAAGAAAGCAACACAAAAAAAGAAAAAGTCTTTTTGTACTCTTAGGCTGTTTTTTTTTTTATTATGACGCTGTTTAAAAATATTTTTTACTAATATTCAACCAGTATAAGGCTTAAGAAACACTCAAGATAGAGTATTAACGAAAGGAGTTTGTTGTACAAGCGATAAGAGTAAGAAGTGCAATGTATGAGTATATCGGAAAGATAACATTAACCATAGACTTGAAGAGGTTAAAACTGCATCAATCGGGAAACATCATCTCGGAAGTCTGTTCCACAAAACTGCTGTTCGTTGGAAGAAACTGTTCGTGTGGAACTTTCTTACTAATACGAAAGGAATAAGGATGGTTCGTCCCAATGGACGTGACATGGCGCGAGGGTTAAAACCGGTGGAAATAAAGATCGTAGTTTGTCAGAACATTTGCAATAGTAACAGCAATAAAAAAAAAATTGTAGCGTTTCAAGTGGCTGTCAGGTGGGAAATAATTTATCAATCACAAGGCCACGATAGTTGTTTTTAACTATGTAATCAATTTAACTATGTAATTAATTCCTTTTGTTGTTTATAACTGACATTTTTAATGTACATTTTATAGTAGAATTACTATAGTATATATAGATACTTCTCAACTATGCCTATAATAATTGTTATATAAATGAGATACACTGTTGATTGTTTTGTTTAAAGGCATATCAACTCTCTATTGATCATTTAATGCCGAAATAAAATTTTCTTAACACACTTTTATGGCTTCAACTACAGGTCAAATGTATTGTTGGTAATTCTACCAGAAAATGTATTGTTGGTCATTTTACTATAAATATGTATTGTTATTTATTTTTATATAAAAATAGATTGCGTGTATTTTTACACTTTCATAGTATTTTATTTTTCTTTATGTTGTATATTAATTGGGTTGGTGTGGAATTTTGCCAAGAAGTGTATTTCACACTGAGAGACGCATAGAGATGTCACTGGGTGCGAAATACAGATGGCGAAAGCTGGATTTTGTTTTGACAAACGGGGGTAACAAAGGACAGCTCCCGAGATGGGACAGAGTGTACTGAAAGTGCGACGTGCCAGGTGTCAAAATGGGGACAACTATTTAAGTGACGTCAATTATCACAGAGAAAGTTGATTTCAGTAGTTTGCTGACAGCAGTTGGAGAGGAAGAAGTCAGCAAGTCGGGCGCAGTCCGCTGGCTGCTCGTATGTGCGTGTGCCTTATCCTACCAAATCCAACCCACCCACCCACTCCACGATACGGCTAAGCCATCGAAAAACGAATAAAAATAATGGATATATAATGGATATCTTTACTTTTATATACGTTTTGATGTCCGTCATTTTGAAGTGTAAAAGATCGTCATTTTGATTGAGAAGAATTTTCATCATTTTAACAAAGCGTCATTTTTGCTTTGAAGAAGATAATAATTTTTGAGTCACAGATTGTAATTTTCGTGAAAATCTGTTTCCGGAGTATTCAACAAACATGATTTTGGGCTGTAGATTTAACACCCGTCGTAGTGGGTATATAACATTTGGGGGTTCACTCTTTTCCCATAACTGGAATCCACGCCGGGTCAGGATGAACCTGGAAACAAAAACACTTAGGAGGTGGTTCCACGCTTCTCAAAATGTATAATATCCCAATCAGAAACCTTGCTGACAGATGTAGTTTTTCGTCATACTCAGAACTGGGTTACACTGTAAAGTGAAGGTAAGATACACTTCAGGTACAATGCGGGTGCGGTGTACGTTATGGTTCTGATGTGCCATTGCTACCCACTGTCTACTGTCTTTTTTTTTTCTCACCCCCACCTTAAAATCACCGATCTTGTAGCGGATAATAAATTAAAATCAACCCTCTTCTTCATTTTTACAAAAATTCACAATGACGTGTGAAATCCTGGGTTTTCACAAATAGAAAATTGATTGACCTTGTGCTTAAAGAAAAAGTCGAACCCAGATTTCGCAAGTAGGTGTTAAAATGATTTTTGACCAATGGGAACGACTTGCACAACTTAAGGACACTAAATTCAAAAAGACTATATAAATGAACTCGGCATCAGTCAAGTGTCAAAGATGGGAGCAGCGAAAGAGAGACACTCATCTAAAATGTAACTTCAAACGACCCAGACATTGTCCTCTTTCTCTTTTTCCTTGTCTATTTCAACAATTACTATTAAAACATTTTGTACGAACTCTACCCTTAACCTCTTGATAATGTTTCTAATTGAACATTAACTTCTACATGTTATTCCTCCTTTTAATAAATTTCTATTTTAACATTTAAAATGTATATTTTATTATTCCACTCTTCTACACTAACCCACACATTCCAACTGACAACCAACCTTCTGATGATGAAAAAACCTTCTGATGATAATTCTGCATAAAACTTGTAAGCTGTAGGGAGTTCGGTTGATGTCTGACACAAGGCTGAATCAAAGAAACATTAACCTGTTCCGTACGCTTCAATCTAAATCGGCCATGGACAAACTTCGGCCGCTTGTCTTTCTGAATAGCACGCCTAATTTCACGAATGTTTGTTAAAAAAATTTTCGTTTCGTTTTTACTTGTTCACTCAAAATCTCTCACGCATAAATAATAATCAAGTTAAGTACAATGTTTCTTAAATTTTGTAACTTTTCGTTAAAAGGCAACATTTTCGTTTTTTAAGCCATTGACAATTTTAACTGCGGAAGGACCATACGTGTTACACTGTAAACATATTTAACTAATCTTTTTCTCAGAATTAATATAAAAAATATTTTTGTGTTTTCAAATGAAAATTTTAGAAACAAATCACAAGCAAAAGTGTGCGTTAATCGCATTCATAAATGACTTATTTTTTTTAAATTAGCGTGGCATATGGGTTCATTTCAGAGAACGTTGCCCGTGTGGATATGTGTACTGTAAGATAATTATTTTATCAGAAACTTTTCGAATAAAATGAAGTGACTCCAGTTGTTTTAGAACGATGAGTCAGTCGTTTAGTATTCGGCGTAGCATAAAAAATAAAATAAAATAAAAATATCGTTAGCCAAACGGATACCTAGCAACCTGACGAAAAATGTCCGTTTTGGTAGTTGGAAGTCGGATCACAGTAGGGGGTAGTAAATGCGAGAAATTAGGTCAGTGTAAATCTCCTGTGTTTCTTTCGGCCCAAAAATAGGACGAAATTTTTTTTGATTGGCTAAAATTATTTTATTTTCCGCCGTTTCTTTTTTCTTTTATAACGGAAGTTATGCGTAGAACCTCTCTAATTTTAGGCATTTTTCACTCACAAATAAGTAAGTCCCGCTCTTGCAAACTATCAGTGATAATAGCTGGGTTCAGCAGTCTTTTTTCTTCTTAATCTTTTTATTTGAGGGTGGAGCCGAGTTCGAATTTATGGGATACATATTTTTTTTATTAAAATAAGCAACAGAAACACAATAGAACATTCTAGATAAATTGGATCAAAACAGCAGTAGAATTTAGATTACATTTTTATATTTCTCAACCAATCAGCTAAAAACTTAGAATAAGAACATTCTAGAAAAATAGGCTTGGAAGTAAATTAATACAAAAATATTTAGGCCCCAAACAAAATTGTAAAATAATAAATCTGATTGGTCAGTAAATGTTTTCACACCCTAATGTTAGGAAGATTAGTTGATCCCCTATTAATGTATATAATACACACAGTTAGAAACATAGGTCAGTCACCAAGCAGTCACCAAACAGTAACCAAGCAGGACATTAAGTCCGCATGACACCGTATACTTTGCCGGCCATGTCATTTCTTCCATGCCAAAAGTTCGTGACCTCGCTCCAAGGACCTTAAAAGAAAAGCCGACGAAACTTTCTTTCAACAACGCGACGCGCTGCCGCCAACTGAATGTAAGTAGGAAATGCTTATTTACAGACTTTGCTAATGCAAACTCATACACGTTTTTGGACAAAAATTAACTTCTTGCCAAGTTTATATTTCTCAAAAAGGCAATTTTAGAATCATGTATTTTGTTGGTTTCTACATACCATTTTATTTTGTCACATAATAAATTGTTTGTTGTTGAATGTCCGTTGTAAATTATTCCTTCACTTTGCGCGATTGCAAAATTGAGTGTTGTATTTGTGGGGGAAATAATCAACATACAACCCAGCAAATACCAAATCCCCCACAAAATTGGTGACCTTCCGACTAGTGAAAGCACGTAACACAAAAAAGCTCTCATATTAGAAAACAACACAAAAATTACCACAACGCGTAAAAGATGGAAAACAACGACATTGAACCCACAACAGCAACAATATCAGCCAGCATTCCCAGCTACAACCCAACTAACATAACAGTATGGTTTTCTCAGCTAAATGCACTTTTTAGCACTAAAAAAATTACAGCGCAAACCTCAAAGTATGCATACGTCGTGGAAAAACTTCCCACCGACGTGGCGGCAGAAGTGGTCGATTTGCTAGACCATATGCCTGAGGACAAACCATATGATACACTAAAGAACGCCATTATAAGACGTATGGGTACATCGGATGGGAAAAAATTACATGATTTATTTTACAATTTGACCCTGGGACATATGACACCCTCACAACACTTGAGGAAAATGAAATCTTTGTTGGGAAGCAGCACCATGTCCGAAACGGTGTTAAAAAAACTATGGACAGACAAACTCCACACTCATACAACACAGATACTCGCATCACTCCCTGAGGATTTAGACCTGGATAGATTATCGGAAATAGCTGATAAAATACACGACAATAACCAAAACCAGAGCGTTTACGCCACATCTTACAACCCAACAAATGACGCAACACAAAGGAATGCACCAACACCAAGAAACACAACATCACAAACAACCACGCCAGACAAGTATACTGAACTGCTGCAGGGCATGGCAAATCTAACTCTACAGGTTCAAAGTTTGGTGAAGTTTCAAGCATCCGAACGTTCCCGTCCTTACAGAACCTCCTCACGACGCAGAAGTCGAAGTAGATCGAGCTCATTCTCTAGAGAGCGACGCAACTATGATACCTATTGGTATCATTTCAAATTTGGATGTGAAGCAAGGAAGTGCATAAAACCATGCAACTTCAATTCGACCTCACACACTTCAACACAAAACCAGGGAAACGGTTACACCGGCAGCAAGTAAAGACGACATTAGCTGCTGGTATAAAACAAGGAAGTCATCTATTTTACATCCGAGACAAAAATACCGGATATTTATTTTTAGTCGACACCAGCGCACAAATCAGCGTTATTCCACCGGATCCAAGAAGAAAACACCAACTATCTTCATTCACACTGCAAGCAGCAAATGGATCAAGAATTGACACCTACGGAGAGATAGCACTGACGCTCAATTTGGGTTTACGCCGATCTTTTCCGTGGATCTTCACAATAGCCCAAGTAAAAACACCGATTCTTGGAGCGGATTTTTTGTCCCATTTTAACGTTTCAGTGAACATGGCTAGGCAATCTCTCGTCGATTGCAACACAGACCTAACAGCAAAGGGAATCACCTCACTCTACAAGTCAACAGGAATCTGTGCGGCACTACCAGATGCGAATGGACTACAAGAGTTGATTACAAAATTTCCAACTGTTACTACGCCCTTTAAACATTCTGATGAAGTTCGTCACACAGCCAAACATTATATCACAACCTCTGGACCACCCACACATGCATCACCACGCAGATTGCATCCAGAGAAATATAAAGTAGCAAAAGACGAATTTCAGCACATGTTACAATTAGGCATTATACGTCCTTCTAGTAGTCCATACTCCTCACCGCTACATATGGTCCAGAAGCCAGAAACAGGTGCATGGCGACCTTGTGGGGATTTCAGGAACCTCAACGCAAAAACAGTTCCTGATAGGTATCCAATCCCACATCTGTACGATTTCGCCATGGGCTTGCAAGGAACCAGAATCTTCACAAAACTAGATTTGGTTAAAGCTTACTACCAAATTCCAGTAGCCGAAGAAGACATAGAAAAAACAGCAATTACAACTCCTTTTGGACTTTTCGAATTCACCAGAATGCCATTTGGACTACGTAATGCTGCCCAAACTTTCCAGAGACTCATTGACGAGGTATTGAGAGGGTTACCATTTGCTTCTGCTTATATCGACGATGTCCTCATTGCTAGCAATGACATCAATGAACATAAAGACCATGTATTACAAGTTTTCGAGAGACTAGCACATTTCGGCTTGAAAATCAACATAAGCAAATGTGATTTTGCTGTCTCGAAATTGAACTTTTTAGGCCACATAATAGACGAACAGGGAATCACACCTATCCCAGAAAAAGTCACAGCCATACAAAATTTCCCACAACCAACATCACTGCGACAACTTCGAAGATTTCTCGGTTTGATAAATTACTACCGTAGATTTATTCCACGTTGTTCCAGAATATTAAACCCGCTAACAAACATGTTGCAGCAACAAAAAAATAAAAATGCAAAAATTCAAATTGAAGGAGAAGCTTTAACTGCTTTTCACAATGCTAAAAAAGCATTAGCAGATTTTACCAAGCTCTCCTACATTTCTAATGACAACACTACAACACTTTCACTAACAACAGACGCGTCAGGAGACTCAATTGGAGCAGTCCTACAACAAAAACAAAATGGCTTGGAAAAACCAATATCCTTTTTCTCAGTGAAATTGAACACTGCACAACGAAAATACAGCACCTTCTCAAGGGAGTTACTGGCAATTTACTTGTCCATAAGGCACTTTCGTCACTTACTCGAAGGACGAGATTTCACCGTTTTCACTGACCACAAACCACTTACTTACGCCTTACATGTAAATACCGAGAAATATACGCCCAGAGATACTCGACAACTGGACTATATATCACAATTTACCTCGGATATCCGATACATAAAAGGTTCAGACAATATTGTGGCAGATACACTTTCACGCTCTACAATACAATCTATTGAGTCGGTAGATCTCACCTTCGAGCTCATTGCAGATGAACAAGAAAAAGATGCCACATTAGACAAACTAAACGACACTTCCCTACAGCTGAAGGAACAGCCTGTTCCATTTGGAACAAAAACAATACTTTGCGATGTCAAAACTGGTCACTCTAGACCGTATATACCACCATCACTAAGAAAAAGGTTATTTACACATTTCCACAACCTTTCACACCCTGGACGCCGAGCAACCGCAAAATTAATCAGCAACCGTTTTGTTTGGCCTAATATGCACACTGACATAAAAAACTGGACTCAAACACACTTGAATTGTCAGAAGAGCAAAACAAACAGCCACACAAAGTCTCCTCCAGGACAATTCAAAAAACCAGACGGTAGGTTCACAAACCTACACATCGATATTGTCGGGCCATTGCCAATAGCAAATGACTGTCAATATATACTTACTATCATTGACAGATTTACAAGATGGCCTGTGGCCGCCCCACTTAGAGATATATCAGCAGAGACTATCTCTAAAACCATATTACGAGAGTGGATCGCAGTCTTTGGTTGTCCTTCAGTAATAACAACAGACAGTGGCTCCCAATTTCAATCAACGCTTTTCGATGAATTTACAAAGTTATTGGGAGTCAAACATATAAAAACAACAGCATATCACCCCTGCGCAAATGGATTAATCGAAAGATTCCATAGACAACTTAAAACAGCTTTAACAGCTAACAACAACTCCAGAACATGGTTTGAAAATTTGCCTCTTGTTTTATTGTCAATAAGGAATGTTATCAAAGAAAACTTGGGATGTACAGCTTCCGAAATGGTTTTTGGAACATCTTTAACACTTCCAGGTCAATTTTGTGAAAAAAACACTTCCTTACAACCAACTACAACTTTTGTAAAAGATTTTAAACACAAAATGAACGATTTAGTTTACACACCCACAAGAACACAAACTAAAGAACTTTACACACCAAAAGACCTTCACGACTACAAATACGTTTTTATTCGAAATGATGCAGTCAAAAAACCTTTGTGTCCTACCTACTCCGGACCTTTCCAGGTAGTTGAAAGACACCACAAATATTTTAAACTCGCCATAAAAGGCAAATTTGATACTGTCTCCATAGACAGACTAAAACCAGCGTACTTAGACTTACCAGTAAAGGAAAGTACGACTGAACACTCTACAAGTACACAAAATACCACATTGTCCAAACCAACCTCCACGCCAACAAATACACCGACAAACACCACCACAAAAGCTGGAAGAAAGGTACATTGGCCGAAACATTTTAAAACTTATATTACATATTAATAAATACTTCCATATTTATCAATCTGCGGGGGGGTATATGGGATACATATTGTTTTTATTAAAATAAGCAACAGAAACACAATAGAACATTCTAGATAAATTGGATCAAAACAGCAGTAGAATTTAGATTACATTTTTATATTTCTCAACCAATCAGCTAAAAACTTAGAATATTCTAGAAAAATAGGCTTGGAAGTAAATTAATACAAAAATATTTAGGCCCCAAACAAAATTGTAAAATAATAAATCTGATTGGTCAGTAAATGTTTTCACACCCTAATGTTAGGAAGATTAGTTGATCCCCTATTAATGTATATAATACACACAGAAAGATAGGTCAGTCACCAAGCAGTCACCAAGCAGTAGTAACCAAGCAGGCCATTAAGTCCACATGACACCGTATATTTTGCCGGCCATGTCATTTCTTCCATGCCAAAAGTTCGTGACCTCGTTCCAAGGACCTTAAAAGAAAAGCCGACGAAACTTTCTTTCAACAACGCGACACGCTGCCGCCAACTGAATGTAAGTAGGAAATGCTTATTTACAGACTTTGCTAATGCAAACTCATACACGTTTTTGGACAAAAATTAACTTCTTGCCAAGTTTATATTTCTCAAAAAGGCAATTTTAGAATCATGTATTTTGTTGGTTTCTACATACCATTTTATTTTGTCACATAATAAATTGTTTGTTGTTGAATGTCCGTTGTAAATTATTCCTTCACTTTGCGCGATTGCAAAATTGAGTGTTGTATTTGTGGGGGGAAATAATCAACATACAACCCAGCAAATACCAAATCCCCCACAAATTCCAGTTGAATCCATTGTATTCACTTACGTGCAAATACCCTTGGGAAAGGTATTAATCCGTCTCTTCCTTCCAGTTATGGGTTAAATAACAGGACAGATTGGGTTCTATAGCCTTGGTCGGCAACCAGTCTACCGCAGAAAGCAATGGCAACCTACTGCGGGATAATCTTCTGCCCAGTCAGTGATGTCTCTTTCGAGGCATGATCGCCCAAGCGTGTATCACGTATGGCACTTAACTGACTGACCTTCTCGTAGGTTGAGAGAAGTATAGAAAGGGAAGTTTAGAAAGAAAGAAAAAGATAAAAGGGTTTTAAAGGAAAGCGCAAATACCTTAATTTTGTTTAACGTTTGTTTATATATTTTATTTAATTATTTGTATATTTTTATTTTATCGGCACTCACTGCGCTAGAATATTTTCTAACTTTTCCACATTTTTAAGGCAAATGCTTACGCGTAGTTTTCTGCAGAGAAAAAGGATGATTTCCTTTCAACAAGCAAGAAGGAGATATTACCTTGAAATTTTGCGACCCATTGCTTAAAGTTTGCGCACACCTAAATTTTTGCTTCGTATATATTGTTAAGATAAAATAGATCTCTACCTAACAGTTTAAGTCAAGAATAGGTCTATTTTGACAGAGAGATATATGAAATTTAATATTTTCTGCTTTAGAAAAAAAATCACAAAAGTTTAGGATGAATCAGTTATAGATTAAAGAATTTTAGAGGAGTTATCTCCCCTGCATTAATTTTATTTTCAACTTTAATTTTTTTTAATTAATTGGACATTATATTTATTGTATTAAATTATTTACTACTTTAAAAGCCGCACTATGTGCGAATTTTAAGATTGCTCCTGCGGAGAGATAATTGAACATCAGGTCCAAAAATAAAACTAAAAAGAGACCTCTGTTGCTTAGAAAACGGCAATGATAATTTTTTCGAAGAAATATATAGATTTCCACCTCAATTCAAAATTTGGATTACTGAATTTTTAAAATAAAAAAATGTTAAATTAAAATTTTTGGGGTTACTCAATAAACTAAAAAGGTAAATTATTGATTTGTTCACCGAAGGTCTTTACCTGGTCAAATCCCGAAGGTCTTTACCCGGTCAAATCTTTCCTAAACTTCCTTAATTACATGCCAATATATATGCTGAACTCAAATCGATAATTGTTTTAAATGTTTATTGAAGAAACTTACCTTTTTTCCTGTTATCGACTAGAAAAAATCGGACTATATCTCACCCCTTACCACCGTTCTCATATCTGATTCACTACTGAATGACTGGAGGCGTAGGATACTTATTTCCTTTGAGCAAATACTCCGCGATTTGTTTGGGTTCGGACTCAATTTCCGAGTATTAATTGCAAAAAAGGAAGTAAATTGGTCGAAAAATCAGCAAACTCATTCTGAAGTCATTCTGCAGTGAATAACTTTTTTTGAAGCCTGGTTACGGGGTGAGATAAACAGCGAAAAGAAGTTCGATATTTTTCTGGTTGTAAACTTGAAAAAAGGTAGGTTTCTTCAATAAACAATTATCGATTTGAGTTCAGCATTTACATTTGCACGGAAATAAGGATGTTTTGGAAAGATTTGAAGTGGGGAAAGGCCTTTGGGTAACAAAACAAAAATTTACCACTAAAAACTTAAAATCACTATAATTTCTTTCAGTTATTTTAAAATTTGAATTTTTAAGTGTTCCCTCCTCATCCGGCCACAAAAATTACAATGCTGGATGTTCATGCAAAAGGGCAGATCTTCAATCCCGGAATCATTCGGATTCAAAAAAAAAAGTATAAATATCTAGAGCAAGTGTGGCCTGAGTTTGAGGGGTTTCAGACACACGGATGGACAGACAGAATGCAATTAATTATTATCTAATTAGAAACATAATATTAATAATTTAAAAAACAATAAAAACAACATTGACATTTATTTTTCAGACCGTCGGAATAAATTCATCGTTTTTAGGAACTTTCTCTTTATGTGTCTTTTCCTTTCCCCCACCATCTCATAATTCAGCCAATTTTTTTTTTTTTTAATCTCAAAGTATGCTAACAATAACGCAATATACTCGTGGGTTGACAGGACAAAGTAAATAGCAAGGAGCAAAGAAAACAGAATCAGTGTAGAGAGTTTGTGAACAGACATGTTTCCTTCTGCTCTAGTGTCAGATACCTTGACAAAGTAGAGAAAAAGGTGCGGGAGTGAACTGTTAGGTAAACCACTTTCTCATTAATGACTTAACCTGCTGAGTGCACCCGTCCTCAAGATTAGCTTAGATATGTTGAATATTTATGAATTCAAGCAGATTTTATTACATTTACTGACATTTTTATAACAGTTTTATTTGAAGAAAATATGTAAATTTTGAAACTATGACAAAAATGTTATTTCTATTTCAACATGGAAAAGATTTTCTTTCAATAGAAATGGAGTACCGCTGAAAAAACTAAAAATATAAAAAATACCTATACATTAGCATATCAGTTATAGCTGAACTGTGTCACTGGGTTTAGGGTGGAAAATGGAATTGTATGAAACTGGATGCTAAAAGCTGAAGCAACACAAGGATTATGAGATAATAAAATTTTTTAAAAAAACTGCTTTATTCAGACTCCTGCTTGATATTTTCTGCTCCCAGCATTCCTTACTGTGACTGGAAGTGCTTACAAAACACAATCATCACTCATGTTATGGAACACTGCCTAAGCTGTCTTGCCTTGACATAGCAACAAGTCTAAAAGGAAAATATATTTGGGCTTCATCTGGTTATCTTGCTGGAGAAACACCTTTATACAATTGCACACATCTCAAGATATAGGAGATCATGGTTCTCCACAACTGTCTGACCTTTTTAGTCTTAATAATTTTTGTCTTTTTCTGTTACCTCTTCTAAACCCTGTTCTGCCATCCATTTACTCAAGTTCACTAAGTATATTATGCAGCTTTTCTATCCTTCTTGCCATAAATCTATTATGAGTATTAGATTTTCCAGGCACTGTTTCCTCATTATGTGCCCAAGGGATTTCAATTACTTCTCCTTGATAAGTACAAGTGTGCATTTTGCTTCCATGTTGCTCACATAATCAGTTCATTCAGCATCCTTCTGTAGAACCACATTTCTGTTGCTTCAAGTCTCTTCATTTTTGAGTTTGTCCAGCACTCACTGTCATACAGGACATATATCAAGTAACAGTTTAGTTCTCTTTTCCTTGTTTCTAGCAAAGTTTTTCTATTATTACTCCACTTAGCTTAAAGATGCATCTTTGGCTATCCCAACGGGCCTTCAAATTTCAGTGTCGCATTTTCCATTCTCTGTTAGAACACTTCTTAGATATCTAAGTTTTTGTAGTGCTGTTGCTATAGGCAGTACCCTTATGAGCCTAATGGATTACAGAGTTTGTAACGCCCTGTGATTACTATGAACCTTTGACTCACATGGAAGTGTTCACCAACATCCACAGCTCATATCATAAGCCAAAGAAAAGAAAAAAATAAGAAGACTAATTTCATTTGGCTCCACACACTCACTTCTAGAATATCATCCAAAATATCAGGGTCTATGGAATCCACCTTACAAAGTTTAATTTAAAAAAGCAAATATGACAATTTACATATTGTGCTCGTCATGAGACAAGAAAAAAGAAAAATTACATTAGCACAAAATTTACTTCTGAACAATAACTCACATTGGTTTAACATTGATGCTAGATTGAAAAACGTAAAGTTTGAGGCTCAAGTAAATCCTCACTGATTGGCTAATAAATCAAAGGCATGTGAGAACACATTTAGTGCACAAGTGTTTTCAAACCGATTTGCCAACATAAAAAGGAAAAAAAACCCAGTGAGAAACTTCACTTGGGCAGGTATTTTTTTTTTTTTTTTATATATATATAAGCGTTTCACCCTGAGCAAGGCATGTCACTGCCACTACTGCGCAGGGGGCTACATAGAGTGGAGAAAGGATGATTAAATATAGGAAATGTCAGAGGGTGGGTGATAGGTGGGTAAGGATACGAGAATGAGGGTTGGGTAGATGAGAGTGTTCTGAGAATAATTGGGAGTTAGAGTGATAGGAGGTGTCTATTGACCCTACATTTAAACACCTGGAGATTGTAGCTGTCGGGAAAGCAGACTTGTGGAAGGGAGTTCCACAGGCAGGAAGCGCGAGAAAAGAAGCTGTTGGAGTAGAATTTACGGTTACATCTTATCTGTTTAGCAACTAGGTCCCACCCTTTTACAGTTAATCTAGTATCTCGTGTAAATTCCTGCTTAGGCGACACCAGTGCTCTAAGTTCATCAGAGCAGAAGCCATGAAAGTACTGTAGAAGAGGCACAGGGAAGCCACATCATGCCAGTGAGAGAGTGGTTGCAGCCGGTCTGCCAAATCAGTATCAACCACGTTACAGATCCTCCTTTGTATTTTGTCAAGAAGCCCAAGGAGAGCAGCAGGGGTACCTGACCAGATATGGCAGCAATATTCAATACACAGGCGGATGGTAGATTTGTATATGTGCAGAATAGATTCAGGTGGGAAAAACTTCCAGGCCCTGCACAGAGAGCTGACTTTCATAGCAGCAGATTTGGCAATGGATTAGGTGTCAATGCAAGTTGCCATGTAACAGACGCCCACTTCATTCACCATGCAGCACAACCTGAATCCTCAAGTGAGAAATTTATTTTTCAACTCTAATCCACTCAAATTTCAACTTGCACATCCATTTCGAGTGACATTCATCACAAAATATCAAAGGAACATTTAGCAAATTAAATAATTTCTGCATTATTTGAACTGTTCCTAAAACAAAGGACACCACATGATTTGTGAATGACATTCAACCTTAATTTTTGTAAAAATTGCAACTTCTTTTCACATGCTTATCACTACTACAATTATTGTTTATTATTATTATAAAAATGTTATATCGTTTTGTCTTACTGAATTTTGTTGTATTTCTTTTGTTTCGTCATTGTACAAATTATAAATGTGTGTGGAGTGGATTATGAACACGCTAGTAACTTGTAATAAGTGAATAGCAATTATTTCATCACATAGCTAACAACACATCCACTACAGTCATAAAACAGCTCTTCTGATTAAACAGAAAAGTCATTCATTTTTACAGCAGCTGTTGGTTTCAACCACATCAAGGGACTTCCATCAAGTGATACCTTCAACTAGCAACAAAACCAGTAGCATCAAAAACTAACTCAACTACCTATACATGTTGATATTCGCCCACAAGTCTGTCACTACTACTACCACCACCTTGGGTTAAACCCTAAACAACCCCCCCCCCCCTGCCCACCAATCACTGATATACAATAATCAGGAACTGGAAGTTCTAACCTTGTAAATCACCAAGGAATAAATATCCGTTTACTAATCTCAACCCTGTCTTATCTCCATTTGTTTTGTCACTTTTTCTTTTTTGTTAACAATAAGGCTGACTTAGGCTTATTGCTAAATGTGAAATAGTGATTGATAAGATCACAGTACTACTACTCCAAGTGTATGACCTTATCAAAATATTTTCATATAAACAGGTTTTAAAAGGTTTTGTCTATATCAATTAAAATCAAGAATACATTTAAAAAGTCAGCTAAGCAATGAAGCCATGTTAAATACATTTTCATAATTTTCTAAATATTAAAAATAGAGTTATTCCCCACAAAAATTGTACAATTGGGACTAGTTAGATTTTCAGAGTCTTTGAGGAAGTGTGGTATTTGTAGTAAAAATGGTAAGTAAGAATGTGATGTTTTGGTGCAAGGAACATTGTATAGTCTGCTTGGGTCAGGAAATGAGGCTAGCTGTTTTCTTATGACAGTTAAATACCAGCCTTCCCCAATCTCCACTCTTGGCTTTGTGCCACATTTTTTGTATTTTACAAAAATAAATAATATCAGAAACAGTTAACAATTTCAATTATTTTTTTTTTCTTTACTCATCACACATTTTGATTTAGTTTAGCATTTGAGGGGGGAAAAAAAATACAAACACTTTAAAAAGTAAAATTTTTATTTTCTAATAAAGATTCCACAATTTTTTTTAGTGGAAATGTGTTGTATAATGCTTACATTCTCAAAACAAAAATTTCAAAATGTTTTATTACAAACCGG
The DNA here is from genome assembly GCA_037127315.1 of Ascarosepion bandense. Taxonomy (NCBI): domain Eukaryota; kingdom Metazoa; phylum Mollusca; class Cephalopoda; order Sepiida; family Sepiidae; genus Ascarosepion; species Ascarosepion bandense. The sequence goes on from JBBBDQ010028937.1 coordinate 214,320, forward strand.
GCTCAAACAAGGTTTAATTTTTCTCAGGATTATAGGCCCCAAACATGCAAAAGACATTTCAGCTAAATATTCAAACAGAATTGTAGAGCCTTTGAGGAAAACCAACACAGACAGAGAGGGTGGGTAGAATACAAAAAAGAAAAGAGAGAGAATAAAAATAAAGAAAAAAATAGTTTTAACAACTTTGTAAAGTCATAAGTAATAATATTAAGAACAGTAACATTTTTTTTCTTTTAACAGTTCCAAATCTTTAAGAAAAAAAAAATGCTTTTAATATACCAAAACTTTTTCATGTGTAGCTTTGTAATTACTTTATATATATTTTTCAGAATTTGCATTATTAAAGTAAATTAGATTTCAAATAATGTAATTATCAATTCAGGATTTGTTTACTTGGTAATTTTAAGATTCAACAGCAGATAAAGTAATTTTACAAAACTAAATGATATTTTATCTTGTTTTGCTTCAGTAAAGATATGTTTGTGCTTATTCTATAACCAAAAATTAAGAAAATGTTAAACGTAAAGAAAGAAACTCCTAATTAGCAAAATATAATTATGATCATTGTGTTTAACTGCAATAGATCATGTAATTCATGTCAAATAAAATTTTATATTACTACTACTGTTTAAATAAATCTAAACATAGAAAATTTCAATCTCACTTAAGTTTTATTTTTTAAACAAAAGGTCATTTATAAAAAAAATGAGAACATTTTACAAACATTTAATAAATTTTCCAACTGCCAAATGATTATTTTTTTTGTTGCTTAATTCTGGTTTCATAGATAGATAGATAGGTAGGTAGGTAGGTAGGTAGGTGTGAGTTTGTAACCCTGGGTTTCTGATTAATCAGTTTGTCTGACGATTGCAAAAGCCAGGGTTACAAATTCACACCTATCTATATGAATATGTCTGCTCTATCACTGATATTGAGTGCTTTTAAATAAGTACCACGCATATATAATATGTAAACAATATAATATATATAACAAATTGCATATATATATATATATATATATTTATCAAGTTTAACTTCAGGTCAAAGGTTGCAAGTTTTACATGTTCATATTTTAGATTTTCCTTGATCAAAATGTTAAATGAAAGATTAAACAAAATTTTGTTTTATAAAATTTTCAGGGTTGTTTCAATATCTGCTGCGGCACTATCAATACAACAACACACAAATAAAAAGATAATACTTTAGCAACATTTGCATCAAGAAAGCAATAAATAAAAAACTGAAAATTTGGTAGAGATTTTAATTCTATACCAATTAACTGAGTGCAAAAGCAGAGCAGAGGCAAATATTCATTAATATTTTCAGATATACCACAATTAAAAAAAAAAAAAGAAAAGAGAGAAAAAACATTTTTCAGCTGCTGCTTGTTACAACTTATATATAATTTTTTAATTTGAAATAAAAAAAATATTTTGTATCAAATGTAAAATTTTATTTTTTCTCATTTAGAAGGCATTGTAGGTGTGCATAGTTTTGACCAATAAATGAAGACAAAGTAATCACTTGATATTTTGGAAACAAAAATAAATTATGAGCAACAAAACTCATGAGTGCAAAATTGAAAGAGAAATATTTCAGGATTCATTGCTGAACAAAAAACTCCATTAAATATTGTTTATTGCTTCTTAGAAATTGCAAAATAGAAAAAAAATGTAACAAAACTGAAGTTTCATCTTGAGATTATCAAAAATGACAAAATCAAATTCATACAAACTTCTGATATCCAGTTAGTGTATCTATTGAGATTCATGTTTCAATTTCATACACTTTCAACATTAACTCAGTTTGAAAAGAGATCAAATCCAATCAGTTTGTCCTCTGCATATATATAAACAAAAGGTAGGTTTGCAAAAAGTGATACATTTTTCAAAGCCAAAAAGCAAGGCAACTTTTTTTTTAATATATATAAGAAATGCAGGCACATTTGTCTGTAGGCTATTACATAAGATGGTATAAAATTGCAAAGAAAGAAAGGACAAAAATAACTGCACATTTACCTTGTCTCTTCATGACAAAATCAATCAAAAATAAATTATAAGAAATATGAATTTGAATAAAAGTGAATGGCTAAAACAGTGCACAATTGGTAGGAATCAAATTCTTCACTGACTTTTATTGAAATACAAAAGTAACCAATTATAAAGAGAATCAAAAATTACTCTTAGGGGTCTAATGCAAAGGTGAGGCCAGAATTCTGGAATAAACAGGAGTGGGGTAAGAAAAGTGGTGTCAGAATATAAATTAAATGATCAAAAAGTACAAAATTAATAAATAGGGTGGACTATGCTCAAGCAAGTGGAGGTTTGGTTGGAAAGATTTCCTTAAAAAATAAAATACGTAAACTTCACCTCCTATTGATCAACCAAGAGAAAGATTTTAGCAAATCATATAAAATCAACTAATAATGAATCCACAAAAATATATTAAAGTTGATGCGAAATTCCCAAAACTGCAGGATTTTTTCTCCATTGATTCACCATGTTTTCATGATTGTTATTTTCAAAGTTATTTTGTTACCAAAATATGCTTTTCTTACTGTTGAAACTGTATAATTTTACTTATTATTATTATTATCTTGTTACAATATTTATTCATGACATTGAAATCAGCTAAGCATAAGGATTTATCAAGTAAAAAAAATAAAAATTATCAGTTAAATTACTTTCCTCCTAATAAAATTAAATGTTTACAATTTTTTTTTTATTTAATGAACACAAAATTCATTTGGCATTGCATACCACTTTTATTGAAAAGAAAACAATTTACCAAGACAAAAGTGTATAGAAAGTGCTTTAACCATTAGATCTTCCAAAGTAAATTGGCATCCATGTTCTTACAACATTTCAACTTTTTTGACAGATCTATTATGATACAAGATACTTAATTATAAAAGTGATAAAGAAAAGCAAATGAAATTGGATAGACTATGTACCCAAATACATAAAAAAAAAAACTGCGTTCATGTAATTACATAAAAGTAACCATCAGTTTAGTCCAATAAAGTTCTAAAAAGATGATTCACAATTATTTTTTTACACTTTGTTATTGAATTTTCGTAACATTGATCTGAGATTATATATATATATATATATATATTCCTCAGAAACTTTTACAAGACTGAAAATGTAACTAGTGTGTGTTTAGGTAGCAATCTCTTTATAATACATGTTTTATTAAAAATGATTGCCAAAGTACTTCTGTTAAATTTTTCCTTGTGTTTGAAAAAGAGATTACTTTTTTTACCCCCACAAAATCACTTGTTCTTTTACAAGAAAAATACAGTTAAAAAGAAAAAAAGAAAAAGAAAAAAAATTAAATGTATGTTAGTCAATTTTAATAAAATCTCATCTGAGGTTTTCATACAATTCAAGTGCTAAAAACCAACAAGCTTATGTTTATATTGGAAGATTTTTAACAAACCTTTTTTTTCAATTATGCTTCTATCAAATAAACCAACTCCTTTTAGCACATGAAAAGAAATGATAGAAAGAACTTTAAATGATAATTAGCAAACCAACTACAAATAGATGCAGAAAAGATTCCATTAAAATTTCACATATCTTTACATACAAATATGTATTATGCATTTGTATGGGTCAAATGAGACATTGGGTTGGAAAATGGACTTGAATACCAAACGACAGACATTTGGGTTGTGGATAATATATATTACCTATGACATCCTTGCCTATGAAACAATATTAAAACAAAGTCATTTATGCCAAAATTAATTGCAATATAGTGTTCTGGCTCTGAAACAACAAGGGAAATGAGGCATAAGAACCAAGATGTTGAACAACATTCTTATAATTTCTAGGAGAGTCCACTACATAGTTGGGCAAATAATCTGACGATATAATGTTTGTGCACAATGATCTGAAAGCTTTCAACACCTCAAATGTATGTGATATCACCAGTAAAATAACAATCATCCTCTATCAAAAAAAAAAAAATCTTGAAATATGTTCCACTAGTGGAGCAACAAGCAGTAAAAGGTTAAATGAAACAACAAATATGGTTCTACAGAAGGACACTAAAAATACCACAGACCGAACATGAACAACAATAAAGTTCTAGAGAAAATGGCAACAAAAAGGACATTTATGCTTAACATCAGGACTAGACATTTGAATTTTCTGCAGAACATAATGAGGAAAATGGGCTTGGACAGATTTAAGGTAAGAGTGCCAGAGACAAGCAATGCACAACCTACCTGGCAAGCTTGAGTAAATGGATGAACAAGCAGGGTTTGGAAGAGATGGCAAGAAAATGAAAGTTATTCAGGCTACAAAGTCTAGGAAATTGTGTGTGCATAGCCATGATAGCCAATATCCTGAAAGGACACATCACATGGAATTTCCAATAAAAGCCTTTACCAAATATTACTCATATTTACAAAGATCACTGAAACCATCAGCTTGAAATTATGGCTAAAACTTATTCTTTACCAACTATTTAAATAGATACAACATAATTTCATTCAAAACTTAAAAGGAATTGGCAACCACATACTTGGGAAAAGATTTTGCACAGCACTTTGTTTAAGGCTCACTGTATCACCCCAATCATGTTTGGGTTTGTTTTTTAATTTTTTCTTTTTAACAGATTTTATAATGACTGTTTAAAAAAATGAAAACAAACTAACCAAATAAAATCTTTAGCAGTTAAAATGTAGAGTAAATAATATTATTAGCATATGTAAGCAAGGAGATAAATTTCCATTCTGTTTACAAAATATAGGCCATAAAAATAAATCTTACTGTACATGTTAAGAAAGATTTTTAAAAAAGTTGATTAAATTAGAAATTTTATGTACTAACCAAGTCATTGTAAGTATTAAAAAATAAATCAACCAGAACAAAGGCTTTTCTCTCAAAGTGTTCTGTTCTGCTAGAATTGTTAAAAAAAAAAAAAAAAAAAAAAAATTAAACCAAAGATATTCTAAAATACATGTACAATAAAAATTTATCATACATACACTGGGTTGACCAAAATGTTTGTTTGGTTTACTAAGTAAATTTTTTACTTAATAAAACTTTTTACAAAACCTATATTTCAGATATTTTTTTGCTTGCTTCTAAGCTTATAAAATCTTCCCTAAAGTTTAAGCAGCAGTATCTGTTCATCTGAGGCAAGGTAATAACTTTCTGATTTTTCAGATATAACAAATGAAAAGTAACATACACTTTTTTTCAAAATGATGTCAGAATACAGCAAAATATCCAAGCATAATAAATAAAAAAACTAAATCTGTTCAAGAAAATAAACATAAATAATAATATACAGTAACAATAGAAAATACATAAAATTTTGGAATATAATGTAAAAATATCAACCAAAGAAAAAAAAATTGAATAAAAAAATGTTCACTCATTTCACTGTTAACCCTATCCCAAGTGTATGAGCAGAGGTTTTTTTTGACCAGGCACAACTTTCAATTGTTACTGCTCGTTTTGTGATTTGAAACTCCAAATGTGTTACTCCAAATAGACTGTAAGAAAAAAAAACTCATTCTAAAAAGATAATTGGGAATATAGTGATTACAATTTTTGTTTCGTAATTGCTAACATCAGTATATTTTTGTAATTTTAAAAAATTACAGTTTTACTTTAGCTTTCCAATCCAAATACTTTATGCCTTCAGTACAAAAATATCTCAAAGTACATTCAATATAAATTCTTTGCTTTAAAGCATTTAGTTTATTTACTTTTCAAACTCACATTTCATGTCATCACTAATTCTTGACAGATTTGTTTTTTCTGCTTCATAGGTCTTTGGCAGGGATTTAAAGCAAAACATATTTTAGATTGTAAAAGAATATTTTTTTGTGAGTAAATTAATTTTTAGAGAATAATTTTTTCAGATACAAGTCCTACTATTTAACGCATACATAAGAGGAGTTGATGAATTCATATCCTTCTCAAGGGTGAACACAAATGAATAACAAATCTAACAGGAATCTGAACTTGGCTTAGAGTTCTCATTCAGAATTGCTATCCATCAAACCACCCACACATACACTTGTTCCAAACCCAATGAAAAATCGGATCAAAGGTAAAATAATCCTACAAAGTTTCAAACAATTTAACCAAATAATTTGAGCTCTCTGGCTTTTTAAAGTTGGCAGTCAATCGCCTCCATTCACAACTCCGATATAATCTGCCTGGGATAGGGTTAATAGAAAATTAATTTTAAAAAATCAGTTTTTTTTTCATTATTTTCCATTACCTCAAAAATTTCAATGTTGTCAAAAATTTAAAACTTTTGCTTAAAACCAATATTAAATGAAGCAATAACAAAAATATATTTTTTTTTGTTTTTAAAATAAAATTAACAAGATTTTTTGCTGCCAGTAGCAATTAAATTTAAAATTGGAAACACCATTGGAGGATTGGAAAATTGGAATAACTTTTTTTTTTTTTTTTACAACAGGACTTAGCACTTTGCTGACTGATAAAATTAATTCCAAGGATATTAAGATTAAAAGATAAGGATATCAGCTGAAGAGAGATATGCAAAGTATAGAAGATTTTAAATACTATTAACTTCAGGAATAAAATAGCAACTTGGAACTGGCTTAGAGTAATAAAACTCACAAACCCCATCTGTGAAATGGAAATTTTGATCACTCACTAATAGTACAATTCCTTAATAATTAAACTTTAAAAAGAATAAATAAATCAATATTATTATTGCTTTAGTAATATTGAACTTTTTTATTTTTAAACTTATCAAACCATTATCAGGTATTTAAAGCAAATTTGGATTGTAATTTTTTATTTTTTTGTGAATGAATATCGCATGAACAATTTTGGGGAGATAATGTCTTTTTCCAGATACAAGTCCTACTATTTAACCCACATGTAAGGGGAAATTAAGAAAAGTGATGTATTCATATCATTCTAAATAAGTAAACATAAACTTAGCTGGAATTTAAATTAAGCTCTTCAATTTCTCATCTCGAGCAACTATCCAATACACTACCCACAAGCCTACAAAGGCAATGCATTATTTACGAACGTATATTAAATAATTTTGGTTATTAATTTCATATCCTTGGAATTAAAAGCAGCCAATATAGCAAAAATATATAATTCATGCTGGAAAAGAAAAAAACGAAAATTTAAATATGAAAAGTAAAAAAAAAAGGTCAGGTGCATTAATACATGAAATTCCGTTTGCCATCAAGATACAACATGGCTTCTGCATAGGTTTGCGGTATAACTCGTGGCAGGTTTTTATTTTTAGACTCAAAGGTAAACTGGAATATGTTGGTTGTTTCATGAACTCCAGTGGTTGGATCTACATTTTCTGCATGAACCCTCACCTGAATGAACCGTCCTTCTGTGTAGACAACTTGGGAAGAGAAAAAGAGCAAAGCACCAATTTCAACTGGCTTCCGAAATATTATGCTGTCCACTTGGTTGAGCTGACAACGTTCTTGGCTGAACATGAAAGAATTTGCCCATCCCAATTCATAAGCCTGCCTCATGAGAAAGCCACCAAAGATTTTGTTGTACATATTTCTCTCTTCGGGGTGGCAAATAATGAGATTTTTCAACATGGTTGAAGAAAGCCAAACACAGTTATCAGGCTTTACACGAATTTTAAAGGAGACAGCTTTTGGATCAATTGTCTCCAAGAATAGTTTGTGGATGAGGAAGCGTTCATTTTCATTTGGTGCCATCAGTAAGAGAGAACGCTTTGATTCCTCTTGTCTTTTCATCTTATTTGCTTCTCCTAATTTCATGATTCGCTCTTCATCAGCTGTGTCAGCTTGTAAGGGATTAACAAATGCTGAGCTTTTGTTTACAGGATCTCTGGCAACAAGAACAAACTGTGCCTCCAAAAGTTTTTTTACAGTGTCCTCTTGCTTTTGTTCCAGAGTCATGGTCACTTCCATAGATGTTCGTCCTGCCCAAGTTACATTGCCACATAATTTTACATCCTGGTCAGCAAGAACAGGGCTGTGAAGACTAATCTGGTCAACTGCAGCAGTAACAATGCTCAGAGGAGATTTCCCAGTCACATTGGGATCCTTACAGTGTTTGTAACTAATATAGACAGCAAAGGTATCAAGATCTTCCAGTATTCTTCCAAAACGAACTGCCTTGTGGACATTCAAGTATTTTTCACTTGTTGCAATATCACTAGCTAAAGGAATGATGCCTTCGGAATAACTATCACTCATTCTTTTAGGAGGAAGCTCTTCTTGGCTTTTTGGCAAAACATCAATTAAATCAGACCGATCATAGGTGCCCTCGGCATAGAGACGTTGAGCACCAATAAAGTCTTTCATAGTCTCCCTGATGGCTTTCAAGGTGGGAACAGCAACTTTCCGTCTCTTGCGGCTCAACGAGACACATTGTATGGCACTTAGATGGACGGTACGTCGTTGAAAGAGAGCCTGGCCAAGGCAACAAAAAATTCTATGACGAGAGGCAGAAATTGATATCATAATTCTATGAAGGTTTACTTTTGTAGTGTAAAGAAAAGCAAAATGGACGGTTGTTTTGGTCTCTGTAAAATAATAGAGAAGAATAAAAATTAGTAGATTATATAATAGCAGTAAATTTTTGATCAATTGATAGTAAGACAATTCTCAGATAAAATATCTACAATCACTAAATTCTATCGAATAAATATGCTTTGTACAGTTTAAGATAGTTAAATGCCATATGGGAGGCATACTTGGGCAATCATGCTTCAAAAGACACTTGACTGACTGGACAGAAAATTTTCCCCACAGTAGGCTGCCATTACACTCTGCAGTAGATTGGTAACCAACCAAGGCTACAGAACCCAATCTGTCTTGTTATTTGACCCATAGTGGAGAGAAGAGACAGATTAATATCTTTCTGAAGTGTATTTGTGCATAAGTGAATGCAACAAATTTGGAATTTGAACTCGGCTCTCCAATTTCTCATTCCGAGCTGATATCCACTGCACCACAAGTATCAAACTAAAAATATAATCATGTGCAGTTCTAAGAATTGGTCTATTGATAGTTGCTAGGCAAATTTTTACTAGTGTTAAAAGCTGTTACTATCAGTTAAACCCCACATTGTTAAAATTTATTTAAAAGAATTTTCTACTTCTCCACCATATAATTTTTGTCTTAATTTATCATTTTAAATGTCAATGCAATGTTTACTAGTTCAACAGAACAGGTTAGGATCAAGGATTAGTTGCAAACCAGCAAATATGTGTAAAAGATATTTTAGACAATTCATGTAGGTCAGCAAAATCTGTGCATTTATGAAACAACTATCAATGTGTCAGGTCCTATTATAAAGATGATATGTTTTCAGTACCAAAGAAAACTAATCAATTTTCACCTGAAGGTTTTAGAATCAATTCATATTAAGTCATTCCAGTCATCACTCCATGAACAGGTGGAGTGACTTATGTTTAAGCTTTGATATTAATATATTTATGATACAGTGTACAGCAGAAATACCTCCCACACAATGAATAGTGGCAATAGGGTCTTCATCTAACTAATGTCTTACCATTATGCAAGAGACATTTCTGCCACACACTGTACATCTTGTCTCTGAAATTTAATATAAATGCATTCTTTTATATTGCAATCTTGCAGAAGGTTTTCCTCCACAATGGGATTTTGCAAAAGTTACCTTCCCTAATCTCTGACTACCTATCATTGGGACCATCTCTTGTATAATCTTAAATCGAAATCAAAGCACTTATTCACTGTTAGAGAGTTGATAATCTGAAAGATGACAACTTCAACTTTACCAAAATAAATATTATTTATATCTACACTAATTATATTAAAGTTGAAAACAATGTAGAATAATATTTTGTTCTATACAAAGTGTTTGAAACTGAAACCTGTTTTAATTTAATTTACATTTTGGTAGCACATATAACTCAAAGAGAAAATAACAATATAGTCAAGATGTTGAAGTCTAACATCTAACAAAAAGTTAGGAAGGAAGCTCCAGTCTATAATTGAAAGAGTAATAACAGTTACTGGGCTTGAGAAACCTATTTTCCTCAAAAATTGTTTTCACAAAGACCTCATGAATTTTATGTGAAAGTAGTATTCACTGCTCGATTAATGAAGGCCAAATATTTTCTTAAAAGTAAACAGTTAATATTACCATGAGAAAGTATTAAAAAAATATTAGTTTAGAGATCACAAGAGTTGTGATTAGTAAATTGGATTACAAAAAATGCCTTCATAAAGCATGAATCTTAAAAGGCTGAAAAATATAACTTAAGTATCATTAGCATAAAGCAAAGCAAATGTTTATTTGAAACCCTGTCATAAATAAAACTTGCAAATTAGAATGTAATTTTCTTTTCATGCAACCAATTGAATACTTATTTTCAGTATTTTATCAAAGTAAAATCTAAACTTCTAAGTGCTTGTAGACAATATAAATCCATTTGTTGACTTAAATTTAGTTGCATTAACTAAAACATACAAGTTAAATATTTTATGCACAATGATTAATATGTAGAAACAAAGACTGATATAATTTGAAAACTAAAATCTACTTTACAGAATCAATTCTCCATGCTTTGGAAATCTTAAAGCATTGAAATTTTTTCTTGGAAAGAGCTTTATACGATTTGTACAATGACTTCAGATGACCTGTAATATTAAAAAATATATATATATTGAAATATAACAAACTAAAATAAAGAAATTCCTTCATAAAACAAAGATAAATGTACCATTTAATCTGGATTTTTTTTTTTAATGGGAGATGGGTATATTACTTATTAAAACAAAATATAACAAGTTTAAAATTCTCCAAGCAGAATTATTCTATATAGAATAACTACAAGTTCTATAATGTTATTGAAAATCTATTTTTAACAGGTAAGGAAATAGCAAACAATTTCATAACTCTACTTCAATGAGAATGTGATTTTCTCCTGCCTTTTTCAGTAAGCAACATTATCTTGTATTCATATTGATAATATTAAATATCTTAAATGACTTTGTGAACAAGAGTTTACACTAATCAATTCTATACTTTATTTTAGTCACATTTTCATAGAAATAAAAAAGGGTTAGATTTTTTTTTTCTTAATATTGTGTCTAGGATTGGTCGGCTTAGATTTTTGTCACCTAGCATATGTGCTGATTCCTTAAGTTTACGTAGTTTCCAGAAACATTGTACAAATGGCAACAAAGATAAGGACAATAGTCTAAATAATGTAAATAGTGTAAATACTACCTCATCTCAGAAATATAGACAAATCTTCCTACAGTCTTAAATTTTAGGTGTGAAAAAAATAAATAAATAAAAAATATCTTAGCGGTTGCTATTTTTACTTATTAAAATATTTGAACTTATTAATACATTTTTTACAGTGGTTAAATAATGTTTATTTTCATTTTGTTGCTCATTTGGACATTATATCTATAACTGCTGTTAAACTTTTGGTATTTTTAAATGTGATTTCATTTTTAAAATATAATTTAGCAATAATTTCAAGTTATAAATACATAAATGAATGATTGTTTATAACGTATCTGGGATAATGTGGCTCAATTTTGGCTAACTTTTGTGGTATCCTATCTATTATATATGAATCACTTATATGATACTGAATGTAAAGTTGATCAATTCTTTCTTTCGGAATGATAGCTTTTTCCAATATATACACAACACTACCACATAATTCTGCAATACAACATTTCAATAACTTTTGATGTATGCATTTAAATTCTTTTGTTTCCTCAGTTCTATTTGTTATTATTAAATGTAATATACATTAATAAGCTAACCATCATGTTTGTGTATGTTTCTCTTTACAGGATAATTTTATCCTGAAAACTGAAATTATACAGACACAACTGATACTTGAGTCCATAAAGTAGATTAAACAGACTGCTTTCACACTGAGGTTATTTGAGGTAATTGGAATAAAAAAAGATTTTTTTAAAAAAAGGGACATACTGTCATTATTGGCTTTGTCTTTCAATATAGAAACTTTTCCATTGTGCTTAGAATTTTATTTAACTAAAATACTTACAAAATTTTTTTTTTCTTATGCCTCCAATGTGGAAAGAATCAGAATATTAAAAAAAAATTTAGGATTTTATTTATGCTCACCTCTTAATTCTTTTAATCCATTGTGCTACTTTTCTGTAGGTCTTGCCACTTTCACTTAATTCTTATTTAAGATCATATTTGTAGCATTCTTTGTAAGTGTTTTTCTAGAAACTCATCCAGTTAAGTATGATGAAGTATAATCATAATCCTATCAAGCTGAAGCAACTAATTTAATCGATGGATATTCCAGCAAGTAAAATTTTAAATTTTCCTCTTATTTTCTTGCTTTAATAATATTCATATATCATACTTTCTCACGAAATATTATAATGAAGCAAAAACAGAAATCTATACTGAACAAAAAACAGAATTTCCTAAAACCTGAAATGGAATTAAGGATAACAGGTCCCTCATGTGTGTGTGTTTGGCCATTGGTTCCTATAAGCAGTCCATCTGCCCTTTGACATATTTTGTTGTGACATGCCATCCTCCTTACCAGCAGAAAAATTAGTGGAGAAGCTAATTTAGATGCCAAGCACCTGTCTATATGGTAGGTTTTATTTGGTTACAAGGTCCCAGTAGCAGGCCTAAACCTAATCTGATATGATAAAGACAATTCAAATTTCTTTTCACAAAATACTTAGTGACATCTTCAGTTTCTTAGAAAGGCAAAGTCAATTAAACAAGAATTTTAGGTTAAGAAAAAACAAAAAACACACTAAAGTCACAGCTTCTTGGACATCTACACAATACATTTCAGCTTTTCAGTTCATCTTGTGTGGCAACATTAATTTTATGTATTTAACATTATCATAATGTGTTGGCATGCATGCTAATCTCTTATGGAATATTTACATCACGTTGTCTTTAAAAAAAAACTCATGTCCCAAAGATAAGCAAAGCAAAGTATTAAGAAACAAGAAAATCTTTTTAGATCCAAGAAAAAAGTAATGTAATATCAGTCTTCCTATATGGCAGTAAATGCTGAACAATCTCCTCACAGTTGAAGAATAGGCTGGGAACAACAGAAATGTGGTTCTACAGAAGGATACTGAGAATACCATGGACCAAACATGTCAGCAAAGTTTTGAAGAAATGCAAATAAAAATGCTGCTTATATTTAGAATTAGAAAGGGTTGAAATTTCTTTGAAACATGAGGAAAGAGTGCTTGGAAAGTTTGATACAGGACAAATAAAAGATAAAAGGAGACAAGAGAAAACAATGCAGAAGCTTCCTAGCTAGCTTGAGTGAATTGATGGTAGAACACAGGTTAGGAGAGATGACGAAATTTATTAACTGATACAGAAAATAGGAAATTGCGGAGAGCCATGATCACTAATATACGGCATATAGTAGTATCTCAAGAAATTTCTGAGCATCATTTTCAATAACAAAATTACAGAATTTAATATTTTGTTAAAGACAAGAATCAGCAATATTGTAATATAACAATCTGGCCCCACCCGAGGAAGGCTGATGCAAGCGAGGGTGTTTCCGGTCGTTGAAAGGAACGGATGTCGTTTGACCTTATTTCCAGCAGCAGCGGAAATAACTACAGAGGCAAACAGAACAGGTGTCTCTGAGAATTATGTGGGCGTGCGTGGGCGAGGCAAAACCGGAAGAAAAAGTCCCGGTTCTGGAAGATTATAAAAAGACCTCGGCACACGGATTCGCCAGTAGAGGAGCAACAGAGATCGGCCAGTGAAGAGAGACACAACAGATAAGACTACACTCCTGTCAACCCATTAGAAGCGCGCTCTCTCAATTCTCTGTTCCCTATTCTACACGGTCCATCGTCATTAATAAAAATATAACTTTATATTTTTATATATATGCGTATTTGTTGTTTGTCGATATATAACAATATTATTGGTTCTAACCTGGTGTCTCAGCTTAAATATGATTTGAATATTGCTGCTACATATGGCCCAGTGTTCCTGTTATATATTTAGAGATTCTTGATAAAATCCAAAAATAATCAGCAATGTCATTGGTTCTGACTTGACATTTCAGGTTCAGTCACTTTCCCATCAATAATGTAGATTCCCTATGCCTTTATATAACTATTTCCATAGTAATAATGAACTATCTGCTATGATACCTCAACTTTATGAATTTAAGCACTGTACGATATTGGCAACAATGCCTCATCAATTTACAGTTGAATTGATTAGGCATATCCTTAAATTCTATGTTAACAGTTTCTTTTATCATATTTTACACTTGTAGAACTCAATTCTAGCACCATCCTTTCTAGCCAACTTTGATCTTCAAAAATTTAAATACAATGTCAGTTGTTATCTCCAGTAGTTTTTATTATTTTTCTAGCAGTCTCACTTCTTAATGTTTCTCTTTTCTTATTCTTTCACACTCAATAGCCCCTTGTGTCTTAGTGGCTTTACTGCCTTCCATAGGATAAAATATTTTTGTTTTTCGTTTTAAATAAAAATAAAATAAAAATCCCTGTAAATTTATCAAGTTTCTATGTTATTAAATTTCATAAGGCATATCTAATTATTTCTAGTCCCACAAATTTATTCACACCAAGCATGTTCAAACTCTAAACAACAGTAATCAAGATCATTTATTGTTGAAAAAAAGAATCCTGATATCTATTTAGGTTGTAATATGATATTTTAAGCTTTGTCCAGGTTAGTATGAGTTTCATTAATGATAACATATTTAGCATATATCCAGATATTTTGTGACATGTCTGCATTTGAGATGGTAAAAGATATTTCGTAAAATGGTGACATTTTCATAGACATAAAAAAAAAAAACAAACAATAAAAAAAAATAGAACTGAAAAAATGTTTTCAGCATTTTTTTTATTTGTTTAGGTGAAATGTATGTGTGTTAGAATCTATGAATAGCAAACTACTGAATTTATAGCATTTGTGACATGACCACAGTATTCATCATCTCAGCAGAAGGTACTTGTAACAGCAATAAGAATTTTTTTAACGAGTGTACAACAAATATACAATCAGCAACTGCTGAGTGGAAACTTTGTACTTTCCACAAAATAAGTCTAGCTTCCATAATCCAGATTAGAGTAGCTTTTGTGATGATCAATAATGTACATAATGTAATTTTCTTTTTTTCTAGACTCACTTTTCTATAATTGCAAAAGATAAAATGAAAAAAAAAAATAAATAAAAAAAAAATTTATTTTAGAAAATAAAAGATAAAAAATTTTTAAAATATTAAAAAATTATAACTTGCTGGACACTTGTTTTTTTTTTACCTATATCCAATATGCCCTAATATTAAACTAAAAATAAAATTAAGACATCAGTTGAACATCTGTCTGGGCCCCATACTATATAAATAGGAGCCATTATCTTCTATGTTTCGTGTCCCTTTAAACCTTACAGACCATTAAAAACACTAGTTCCCATACAATCAGTGAAGTTAAGCAACATCAAGCCTAGTCAGTACCTAGATTGATAGCCGCTTAGGAATAGCAGATGCTGTAAGCTTGGATGTGCAGACAGTATAGTGAATAATGGGTTGGAATTGTTAAATGGATAGTCAAGTTCCAATTACCATTGTGTTTGCTATGTTCACTTATGTACGAATAGTGTTGGGAAAGGTATGAATCCATCTCTTCTCCCCCAGTTATGGGTTAATTAGTAACACTTGTATTTTTAGACCATTATTATCTAAAAATAAATAAATAAAAAATAAAATAAAGGATAAAACAAAAAATCTTGCAATGTAAAAATATTTTCTGGCCTTAAACTGCAAAGGATGAATAAGCTGAGATAAAAAAAAATCAACTATATCCCTTCAGGACAATGTCGACTATGGCTCGACACAATTTCCTGTTCTTTTGGTTCTTAATAAATTTTATCATAAAGCCTGTTCAGCCATTCATTTACTCAAACTCACTAGGTAGGTTACGTGTTGTTTTCCCTCTTCCTCTTGCTGCCAATCTCTCCTGTGAGTATCAAATTTTCCATGCCCTCTTTATACGCCCAAGAAATTTCAACTCTTCCTGGTGTTAAATAAAGTGTTCTTTTTTTGTTTCTATTTTCTCAAAAACTGTCATTGCTCAAATGTTTGGTTCATATTATTCTCAGCATCCTTTTGTAAAAACATTTCTGTTGCTTCAAGTTTCATCTGAGAGATTTATTCAGTATTCACTGCCATATAAGAGGACTGATATTACATAACAGTTCGGTCCACTTTTCATGGTTTCTTATGAAGTTTTCCTGCTTCTTAATGCTTTTCTTAACTTTTGAAAATAGATTTTCACTATCTCAATGCACCTTCAGACTTCAGTGTTGTCCTCTCCATTCCCAGATATTTAAATTGTATTTGTTTGATTTATAAACAATTACAGTAAAGGAAATCTAATATCTACACATATTTAGAGATATTTTACTTCAAAAGATTCATTTAACTACAGACAATCTTATGACATTTTCCTTTCTTCTTTTCTCGCACTTCCCACCTGTGAAATTCTCTTCCATATACTTGCTTCCCAGACAGCTACAATCTCCAGGAATTTAAATGTAAGGTCAATAGACACCTCTTATCACACTAACTAGCATCCTTTCTCTCAAACACTCTTCCCATTTACCCAACCCCCATCTTCAGTATCCTCATCTGTCTATCACGCTCTTTCCAACATTTCCCATAACTAACCACTTTTTCTCATCACTTTCTCCTATATAACCCCCTGCACAATAGTGGCAGTGGAATGCCACTAATTTAGGTTTTAACAGAATTTCAATAGATAAAACCTTTCTTAATGACAAATTAATCCTTAAAATTTTCAGCTTGATTGAACAAATGATTTAGAAAGCATGATAAACTGAAATTTATTTTTACCTCAAGTTAAAAACAGGGTTTTTTTTTCAAAATTTTGCACTTCATAACTTTGGTATTAAGCCAAAATTTTGTAGCCCTGTAATTTTTGACCCTAAAATGTTATTTCTAACCAAGTAGTATGGAAATTATGAAGGTCTTAACAATAGTCCAAATTTATAATATAGTTCAATCAATCTGCTTTCATTCCAGACAATGTAAATCGTTTACCCATGTAAATTGGCCAAACAGCCAAAGAAAAATTCTGATAGTATCAGACTTAATTCCTCTCTTGTTTTTAATCATTCCACCCAAAGCAAGGCAATAAAACCATTAAGATGCAAGAGGTTACTGGGAGTGAAAGAGAATCAGAAAACATTAAGGAGAGAGAACAACTGTAGTTGAGTAATCTCGAACTTGAGAATACAAAATAGTTCTTCACAAAAAGTGTTGATTAGTTATCTCAAATGCACAAAAGTTCCAACCTAATAAAGTGTAGATTTGTACTCACAAACTTGAAAACACAGCAAGAGTTTTTTCCAAAGAGAGCTTGGGTAAGTAGTCTAACACACAAAAAACACTCTCAAGTTTTACTTAGCAGCCATATTTATACCTCCTCAAATCTCATGGTAGCTGTGAATCTGCAGCATTTTGTCTACATAAAAACAATATAGCTTCCCAACAAGATTCTTTTATGCACAGATGTCAATGAGGTTAAGTTTTTTTTGTTTTTTTCTTTTACACTACAACAACAAAAGAACAAGAATTAAAAACGTAAGATAATGATTAACATTGCATTTGAATTTTTGAATATTAAAGTTGACTGGAAATCAAAAAGCTGGAAGAATTCCACAAGCAAGATATGCAAGAGAAGAAATTTTTATCAAAGAACTTATGATTACATGTAGCCATTAAATTGACAAGACCTTAATGCCAACCTAGTACTGCACTTAAATTCTAAAGTCTAAGCATCAAAGAGGAAAAAAGGTTACCAGAACATTTACCTTGAAAATATTTATAAAAACACAAGAGCTATGTTATGGTTGTGGGAAAGTAACTGAAGCAGAGATGACAGGTAAGGATTGATAACATTACAGATTCTTCTTTGGATTTTATGAAGAATCTCTAAATATGTAGAAGAATAACCAGACCCTATGTGGCAGCAATATTCAAAACATAAACAAATGATAGACTTTAAAAAAATGTAAGAGATTCTGAAAAAAAAAAGTTTTCACTTATGCCTCTTTGTTAATGTATTATTAGTTCTCAGATTTTTTAACCAAAAAACCGGTAAAAATAGCCATTTTTTGCATTTCTAAAAAAATGGCATAAAAAGCCAGAACCATTTAAAAAGGGGTCACAGTTCTTAATTTCTCAATAAATACCAGTTTTTTTTTTTCAGGTTGTTTTTATTTATTGTTTTCTCTAACTACAGATGTTTCATGATAGTGCTCATCTTCTGAGTCTCTCCATTCAAGTAGAAAGAAAGTGTTTGGTACAAAAATCAGAGAAAAGAACAAACAAAAAACTAAACAAAAAAAAACTTACTGGTTTAGTTATGTCTACTTATGATCTGAATGAAAAGGAATTAGCATCAGATGAAAATTATGATTACAACAACATAGATTTTGAAAGAATTGTTGATACAATAAAAAAGATGGTGATAAATTCCTGACATTATCTCCTCAGAGATAAACCATGTACAGAATTTTCAGTTTCAGTACACCTGATAAAGAAAGCAAGAACATTATCAAGTAACAATAGGATTATTGCTGAACCCACAGGATGAAGAGGAGGAGGAAAAAGAAGAGACACCAATTACTGATAAAATAAAAAAATAATACATAACATTAAATCAGATTTTGTTTTAGTTGCAAAATAAACAATATCAACCAATGTTGATAACTACATTCCACTGCCCATGTCTTGTTCTTATTTATAGTACTGCCCAGTTATTGCTCACCAGTTTCCACTGCCCAAACCAGGAACTCAACAACTGTCACCAAATTCATGAACCAATGCTTTAATCCAATAGGCTATTATCCAATATGATTTGTTATAGTGAAGCTGGAGGCTTAAACCTAACCTACTTGCTAATTAATGCTGCTGCTGATGTTTTGATTGCTCAAGCAAATAGATATTTTTGCTTGAAATGCATGACATGTCATTGATAAAAAAATACGATAAAAACTAATTACAGTATTTCTTTTAGTTAATTAGTTGCTTGGTTACTCACACCTTAAAATAAATCATATTGCATCTTATTAGCAGTCAATGGAGAAAATTTGAAAAAAGATTAATGAAAATGCTATAATATAAAGACTTATTTTAGCTCATTTCAAATCCTGAAACTTTACATTTAGACCAAAAATAATGAAACCAGAATTTTATATTTCCCAGGGAACCCATATCTGCTCAATTTCATGCCAAGAAGACATTGACACCTTATTCCCCAGCTCAAACAGTCTTGGCAGAGCATTGGCACATCCTTCACATTCTTTGAAATCTGATAAGATTAATCACCTGGTATACAACATCTTACTAGTGGCTGTGTAGTTTGCTGCAAAGTTATCTCCAGTTTGCAGACTGCAGGTCAAACTGGTAGATGAATCTGGTCATCAGGTTGTTGCAGGGTGTGACAGAGCCAACAGACATGGTGCTGAGTGATGGTGCAGAAGATGTTGGCTCCTCATTAAATACAAAATCAGACCAGTGAACCCACTCAATGGTCCTGAGGGTGCAAGACTCAAAGCCATGGACACAGGAATCGAAGGTCTTGCTGAGAGATCATGTCTCAGCAATACACACATTATATATTTTCCATTTGTGAATGAGTTATGGAAAATATTCAAAAGTTCTACAATATAATCATATTGAACACTTTTTAATACAAATATGCAGTGGTCTAATCTTATTATGACCAGAAACTAAGTAATTAAACAATCAATATATATATATATATATATATATATATATATATATATATATATATATACACAGATAGATAGATAGATAGATAGATAGATAGAGATAACAAAACACTAGAGTTTATTTATAATGAAAGCAACAGCAATTATTCTTTGAGTTTTGTTTAATGCCATATCAAACTTCTGTAAGTTATTTCATGCCAAAAAAGTGGGGTTTTAAGGTTTTTTGTAATGTTCGGTTATAATGAGAAGGTTGATTTAGTCATATTTTAATGAAAACTTTGTTTTTATTCTTTTTTATTTTAGAAAACTGAAAAAGTCTTCTAGTTTTGTATTCAAAAATGTTTTACTGAGAATATTTTTTTTCCCTTCAAAAATGTGTTATGGTAATAATTTTTTCTTCAAAAATGTATTGTTAGTAATATTTTTCCTTCAAAGTGTATATTTTTCTATAAAAGTCTTCTTAAGTATATATTTCTATAAAAGTGTATTTTTATACTTTCATTGTGTTTTGACCCCAATTTGGAGGTTAACTATTTGCCAATAGCTGGAATCCTAACAGGTGCTACCACTCCAGGTCAGGATGAACCTGAGAACAACAATTAAGAGGTGGTTCCATGCTCCTCACAAACTCCCAATCAGAAGCCTTGCTGCCAGATGCAGTTTACCATCATGCCCAGGACGCAATTATACTAATGTGAATTGTATCTATACATAGGTACATATGTACCTCTGATTACATTTTCAATAGGCAGAGTTGCATTAGTAATGCCTGTTTTCTGAAATTTTTGCAATAACTCCTGGTGTTCGCACTTCAGCTATATTACTTGAATATATGGATTGAAATCTAACAGGATGAATAGAATAAGTAAAGAACATGTAGGTAAAGCATCTTTAAAGTAAAACATGTTATATTAAAAACACTTTTTCCTACCTGTTCTTTACTTTATATATATATATATATATATATAAGCTTGTGTTTTTGCTTATATCATTGAAGCAATAACAATCTTATCACAGCTGATATAATACCTAGTTGAAAAAAAAAAAAAAACTTTCCCAAATGCTGCTTCAACAAATTTTATGAAATACATCCAAAATGGTGCATTCCAATCAATAACAATGGCTGCCATTTACTTTGCTTGTTGTCATGTCATCAAAATAAAAAGCTGACGTATGCAACTATCACAACTTCCATACAACTATAAACATTTAATGTAAATGCATGTCAGAGATATCAACAATCAAAACTGCTTGGTTCAGCTGTGTGCAAACTGTACAGCAGAAATTGTGTTAAATAGATTTGAAGACAAGGTTTTTGATACTGAAGACAACTAATAACAACTGATTGTGTCGTTACATTAGTATTCAGTCTGCAGCAAATGACTTCATTGATATATTCACTGAAAAGATTTATTTTGACATTTGCCACCATTATTACATAAACAAGTCCCAATCAGTTGATCTAAAAAAAACCAAAAACTTGGAATTTGCATTACCTTAATTTTGCGGACAACTATAATTTTGTAGTCCATGATGAAAACCAAAGCTTCTACTTGCAGAATAGCCAACCCATTCCATTCATTCACAGTATATCACAATATCAAGAATAATTATATAAGATCACTTAAAACCTGATTAAAATACAGTTCAATAATTTCTATCAGTCTTACTCCCAAATTTTTGTTTAATCATATTCACCCCAAGCAAGGCAGTAAAATCATTAAGACACAAGGAGATTACAAAGTGAATTAAAAAAAAAGAAAAAAAAAAGAGAAACATTACTAAGGCACAAGAACAACAGAAGAGAAATCAAGTAGATAGCGATTGGCATTGCATTTAAATTTCTGAAGATCAAAGTTGGCTGGAAAGCATGAAGCGATTTCCACAAGCGAGAAGTGTGAGAACTTTTATGCATCAATATCAAAGCATTTTGTTGATGAAGTAGTTTTACAATATGAAAACTTTGAATCATTAATTAACCTTATGTACCCTCAACAGAATTGCAGCCTCAAAACAGAAAATCATTTCAATTTCTTACAAGAAAAATAAAAAATGAAAGAAATTTGTTTAACAGCATATCAATATTTTATGGGTCATTTAATACCAAAATTTGATTTTTTGGGGAGCTTTGAAGTAATAAAAATATGATAATATATGTTATTCTGCTTTCACAATTAGATAGATGGTAGATGAACCTCATCTTTTGTTTATAAACAGGTTTGTGTGAACATAATTACTTGGTGGTGATATGTGTGTTTTATGTTGTTTTGTTAAAGTTATATTTTGGGATACAGTTTGATTTCTTGAAAAAATAAAAATACTTTAGGATATTTATGGATTAAGGTCATGAAAGTTCTTTAATGTTGGTGGTTTGATTTTGTTTTGTGACGTATCAACCTCTATGGGCTATTTCAAGCCAAAATCTAAATATTTTGAACACAATTTTATAGCTTCAACTACAGATGAAATGTATAGTTGGTAATTCTTCATTAAAAATGTATAGCTAGTATTTTTACTAGCAAAATGTATTGCTGGTACTTTTACTATAAAATTATATTTTTATACTTTCAGTGCTTTGTTAGAGGATTCTCTATTTGCCCATAGCTGGAACCCTAACAGATGCTACCACCCTGTATCAAGGTTGTCAAGTACAACAGCAATTAAGAGGTGGTTTTATGCTCCTTAAAACCTCCAATTTTCTTGATCAGAGGGCTTGCTGTCAGTTGTAATTTATTGTCATACTCAGGACTAAGTGGAAAAAGAAAAAACAAACAGAGAAGCTACTAATGACAATTGACCTTCACTCCAAAAGAATTTTGCACATTGGCAGAGGAACAAATTAGAGTAGTAATGTTTTATGCTAGCAAAGTTTCCACAGATGATGTAAAAGAATTTGATTTACCAAATTGTTATATCAATAAAAGTAACATTTCTCAAATTAGATGTTACCATTTCCTTGATGACAGAAACCAAGAGTTTCTAGTGATAGGATTCATGATAAAAAAATTGCAGGTAACATTATCATCTGCAAATACATTATGTGCTTGCATATGAAGACGTGGTATATTAGGATTGGAGTACTTTGAAGAAAATCAAAAATTCAATGTAAAATTCTTGAGTAAAAATAATTTGAATTTACTCTCAGTGAAGGATTCTCATGCAAAGACACACAACTAGAGAATGATTTTCAACAAAATTCACTTTATAAGGAAATTCCCAAGAACAAAAAAGTTCACTGCCATATGTTCAGGTTTTATTACAATTCTGATTATCACTTTTTAAAAACAAACTACCAAGGAGTAAAAAGTAATCAAAATAATTTAATGCTAAGGGAAAAATGTTCTTTTGACACCATTTTTTACAGGTATGAAAGTAAAAGATGTCAGAACTGGTTCTGAATATTATTCATTTTTTTTATCTGTATCAGTAGAGATAGCCTTTTACTTTTATCACTTTACACATTATTATTAGTGGACACTTGTATCTGAGTAGGCACGCTGTTTATATATTAAATGGTAAATTTTCACCTACCAGCCTGAAATTTTGATAAGTCTGATTAAAGAAAAATTTATGCTCTTCAGCAGAAAATGAATCTGCATCCCAAAGGATAGAAAGAGCCACTATTTAGCCCATTGCATTTATATCACTCTGGTCTCAAAGAGAAAGATGATCAGGTAAAGCAAAATCCTGCCCTCATCTTTTATTATAACAAAAGTTTGGCTGTTCTACACTCCAGCTATCAACAGAGAATGTAAGGAAATTTTGAACTGAACCATTTATTTAAGCTACAGGTATAGACAGTATTTATTTCACAAGGCTACTGACCAAGTGGATTAAAGTATTAGTTTGTAAATTTGGTGGCATAATTATGAGTTCAAACCCTGGGATGGGTAGTACAAACTAAGTGGAAACAAAGGGAGTGATAACTGAGCAGTACTAAAAAATGATGAGAACAAGATCTACCTATCTCCATAGAATAAAGGGTCTGATACAAAACTAACAAAGTTACCTGCATTCAGTGATACCAGAGAAGACCAGAAAGAACAATGGCCAAAATGTTGGCATAATAAAGTTGAGAACATTAGTTAAAACGACAACTCCCCATCCTGGATATTAAAACAGAAATTATACATCGATTCAGGCCCGGAGCAAGGGTCTCGATTTTTAACATCAACTTGAGATTTTTCTTGTTAAAAAGTTGAATAAATTTTAATACCTTCAACAGTATGGATAAAAAAAGAAAAGTAGTGATTCACAGATTTGGATTAAATGACTCCAGAATGGCATCAAAATCCACAAGAGTTTTTCATCTTTTAATACTTTTAATATAAAAAAAAATTGTGTAGAAAATATGCATCCCACACAGTAAACTTTTTTCTTGTAATAAATAAGAAATTATGTAAATGCAGGCTGTTTTATAAGATCTCAAATCTTATAAAAACATTTTTTTTTTAATTTTTTAAATACACACTGATCTCAGTTAACATTTAAAACAAAGTAGTAATGAAAGGGACTTTTTACAACATAAAACATTTATGGTAATCTAACAGAAAGAATTATTAAAAATTTGAATCTTTTACTTGCTTGTGTATTCCACAAATCCTTTCATATCTTTTGAACAAATAGTTCTTTTAAGCACATGCTTTGGTTTCTCCACTTCTCTCCACATCGAAAATCTTCTCCAGCCCAAAGAAAATCTGGTAAACTCATCTAATTCATACACATGTAATATTCTTTTTTTCTTTAAGCCATCAGTATGTTCATTTCTGCAGCAAGAATCCCATTTTTACTTGGTAATTCTACAGCTTACCATTTTTTATTTTTTCCTCCAAGTACACTGAAACCAAAGATGTGTTAACTTTTTTTTTTTGTCAACAGTCCAACACTGAATAGCTGTCAGTAATTTCAACTTTTGTCAAGAATTATTACTGTTCTCTTTCAATGCTTCAAAAAGTCTAAATCTACTTTTTCATCTGGTTCAAAGTCCTCTTTTTTCAGATCACAAAGATGAATCTAGTAAGTTTTTTTTCATCTCAATTTCTTTGTTTTCTGATATTCATATGAAAAATACTGCATGCTACCAATCATAGAATGACAATTTAAGAATTTTCAATAAAAACAAAAAAATGTTTTTAATCATTTCCCCCAGACAGGATAACAGAGCTACTAATATGCAGGGGGTTACTAAGTGTGAAAGGATATATTAAGAAGAACAATAAAATGAGGACAGAAGATAACAAGTGACATTGATCTTCAAAAATTTAAATGCAAACTTGACTGGAAAGCAAGAAGCCAGGAGAGTGTTCCACAAATAATGAGAAAAATAAACTATACCCTAGAACTTACAGTTACATCTAAACATTTCTACAGTAAAATGATGAAATCTTGCCACCAATCTAGTATTTACATTTAAATTCATAGATAGAGTACAACGCACATGCTGCCGGATGTGCGTTGTAGTGCAGTGGATATCAACTTGAACGACAAATTGGGGAGCCGAGTTCAAATTCCAGTCAAACTCCTTGCATTTACTTATGAACAAATACCCTTGAGAAAGGTATTAATCCATCTCTTCCCTCCAGTTATGGGTTAAATAATAGGACAGAATGGGTTCTATAGCCTTGCATGGCAACCAGTCTACCGCAGAAAGCAATGGCAACCTACTGTGAGATAATCACCTGCCCAGTCAGTCATGTCTCTTTCGAGACATGATCACTTAATGCATGTATTACGTATGGTATTTGACAGACTGACTAGGTACCAAAGACTAAAGAGAGTTCATCAGAGCCGGTTTGGATTTTATCAAAGATCTCAATAGCAGGAGCACCAAACCATGTAAGCATGGACACCTGGTAGACTTAGATATGCATAATAGAATTTTATTTTTGTAGAAATAAAAAAAAAAAGTCTAACACAACAGTCACAATGAAATGAATCAACCTTCCTAGCAATCGATTCAATCAGCCCTACTTCAATGTCACAATCAGTAGAAAACGTTAGTCTGAGAATTCCTATTTTCTCTCTTGCAACAACTTTGGCTTTCTTTGCACTTGCAGGCTTCCAAAAAAAATATTGAAAAATGAAGTTCCAGATAAATAAAACTAAAAGGTAATTTCAAAATGGAAACACAAAAAAGAAAACACATATGAAAAATACATTTGCGTAGAAAAATATATTCAGTTGAACAATAAGCACTGACGTTAAAAAAGTTTTTTAAAAAATCACGTGGAATGAGCATTTTGTTTTTGGCTTTCGTAGGCAGGATCAATTTTAAACACTAAAAACTGCCTCCGGCCAATCACCGTTCATGAAATCTTTTTTCGTCTTTGATATTTGCTGTCTGCAGTGCTTAATAATTTAAAAATTATGATTATTTCTGGTTGTACAACAACAATATTAATTTTTAGCTTCTGTTTATCATAACCGACGGGGCTTCATAAAATTTTATTTCAA
This sequence comes from Ascarosepion bandense, assembly GCA_037127315.1. Classification (NCBI taxonomy): domain Eukaryota; kingdom Metazoa; phylum Mollusca; class Cephalopoda; order Sepiida; family Sepiidae; genus Ascarosepion; species Ascarosepion bandense. Next base: position 240,578 of record JBBBDQ010028937.1, read on the forward strand.
GCATGCAAGTGTCTTCTTTTTTAATATTCATTTTTTTTTTTTAGCATTCATAAGAAGCAGAAGAACCAATGTTTGCTACCGTAACGAATCTATGCTTTACTACTTTATGAATCCTTTTAAAAATGAAAAACAACAAACAAATCTAATTTCTTTGCTATCTTATGTAAGAATTTCATTATGAAACGAGCAAGAAAGATCTAACTTAAAAAAAAGCGACTTAACAGAACGAAATAATTCAACAGTAGTTTTTAATGATTTACGGATAAGTGCCTAGTTTTTACCTTGAAGTGAAAGTATAAAAATAAAAACTTTTCTTCCCCACAAAATAAATTAAAAACAAAGACTGTGTGCGTACTGTAGTCAATATCATCAGCAACTCAATTAATTTAAAAGAAATAAGTTTTACGTTTTTTATTTACTTTTTTTTATTAATTTGTTTACAAATCAAAAAGTACAAACAATTTTTATTTTTACTTCTCAAGTATGAAGTTTTGTTTAACCTTAAATGGAAACTTTCAAACATTTAAATTTCTAAATTTTTTAGTCTAAAAAGAGAAAAAAAATAGATTTTCTTTGCTTTTTTTGCATAAAATTGTTTACTTTTTTTGCCACAACGTAAATTAGTTATTTTTAAACGGTGTTTTTAAAGAGGACAGGAGATTTTACGACGTTATATAGATATATGTGAGAACAGAAACAAAATTAAAATAAAAAGTTCTTTGATGAAAAATTCTTAGCGCAAGAAGAAAAAAAAATGGTTATTTAAAGGTTTTTTTAACCTGTAAAAAGATGACTAAAGTAATCAACACCATTTAATTACGAAACTAAGTATTTTAACCAAGAAATTGATATGCAGTTCATTATTTCAAACGGTATTAACTATAATTAATAAATTCCTGAATAAAAAAAAGTATTATGGGTGGTACGCGACTAGAAAAAGCATTGCTTTTTATTTTTATTTTTTTAGCACGAAAGTTTTAAAAAATTCAAAAATAAAATAAGTGTACAACTGTAAATATAACTTTTAATCTATCATAATGAAACAAATTAACAGTTCAACTGAAATTTGTTATAATTTCTTACAGAAAACAATCGTACTCACAAGTAGAAATGTAAAAAGCCGGCGTAAACAGAGAAGATTGGTCCTCTTTCCAGCAGGATAGGCACATTGATTGTGATATAGCGCTAGAAGAGACAAGCTACCCACGCTTTACATATCAATAGAGTTAAACCCACTTGAGCGATGCGGCCGCAGATGCGAATTTACTTCACAGTTGCCATGAGAAATAAACACATCACATGTATTTACCAAATGCATAAATAAAATTTTAACTGATTATCCCAATTTTGTTGAGTGCTTAAATCAGTTTATTTAATTGACTGAATATCCCGTCTGCTTGATTCTAACAAAAAAAAAAAAATACAAAGAAAAAAAAGACACTCGAACATTGTTTATGTTTTGTAATGCATATTCAAGGCTGAGGCATTTTGTTGTTGTTTTTTGTCAATACGATGTTTGTAAACTGACAAGTGGGAAAAGTAAATAACGATATATGAATTCTTTTGTATTAAGATTAAGAAGAACAATCTTCTTTTTCTTCTTTATTTTAGCGGGGTTGGAACCATCAAACATGATAATTGTTTACATCTTTTAAAGCCAAATTTTAGTATTCTTTTTAAAATCTGCCTTCCTTCTGGCGGGTTTTCGGCATCACATGTAACTCACATATACAAAGTATGACAACAAGTTTTTTGTTTTACGAACCATTATATAATTATTTTTCCATGTCAAGAACAGCGAATCCAGAAAGAACGAGTCCACGTGATACACGATTTGGGCGATCATGTCTCTTTCGATCCATGACTGACTAGCCAGAAAATTTTCCCGTAGTAGGTTGTCATTTCTTTCTACGGTAGACTGGTTGCCAACCCAATCTGTCCTGCTATTTCACCCATACCTGGAGGAAGAAGAGATAAATTAATATTGTAGTAGGGACATTCGATCATGTTTTTTTTAAATTGGCCTCATACCAAACATAACCAAACCACCCCATATTTAAAAAGATTAAGGTTGAACAAACATCAAAGGATAAAAAAAACTTTTCTTTTATAATGATAAAATGAGATTTAATAATCAAAATATAAAATTATTTATTTATTAGAATTGTACTTAAGTGTGAAAAATTCCTTTTTTGTTGAATTCAAGAGGAAATTTTTTTGAAGAAAAGTCTAGTTGATGTTTTTAATGCGTGTACGATAGTAGTAAACGTTTGTCTGTTGAGTCTTTGTTCCTCTCTTTCTTTTGTTGCTGGTCAGGTGTGAGGTGGAAGAAAAGTCAAGGTGAAAGAGAAAGTGATAGAGTGAGATGTGTGTCGTCTGCTTTTTTAACGTCTAGGCAGACGATTATAGCTCTATGTAATGATCTTGCTTTTGTTGCATTAGGAGAAAAGAGAAGGTGAGAAGGTAAGAGAATGTATATCTTGTGATGAGTTTAATAAAACCCTTGCGAAGAAAGGTAAAGTTCACTAATACATACTGAGGTGTGTTCAATAAAAACTTTGAGAAGAAGCCTTCTCCTAGCATGACAAACTTGTATGGATTCGTGCACATGATCCCTACCTCAGTCCAATTCAACCCTATGTCTCAAATTACTCCCCACCACTTTTTTTTCGTACACAGCCTATAGCGTCTCCGGTTGCTCTCTGAAGACCGCCTTCCTAACATCTACATTATCTAACACCTCCATAGAAAAAAAAATTCTTAAGCTGCAATGCTACTATCGGTCTGCTCTGCCTAAAACATATGAGGGTCTACTGTCTTTTCACGTTACTCTGCAAGCGCTGACTTTAGTTCTCCCAAGTCATCTGTGCACTGTTCGATATCAGCTTTGGGTGTATTTTCCTATTACACCCCTGTTTTTATTTTTTATTTTTTTTATTTTTATTTTTTTTTTCAGAGCCTGAATCTGAGGAGTGGTTTTGTGGTGATACCGACCGAGCAAAACCGATGAACCGGATGTTGGCTCTATGTCGACCAGAAAGCGAATGAATAAAACTCGTCGTGCGCATCCGAGTTCGCGCAGATGTTCCGGTTGAAAAATAAAAATTAATCAAATATCAAATTTCCATTTCGCGAGTCTACGCGAATTTTATTTACCAGCCAATGGGAAGCCCAGAATCAAATTCAAGTATGAAATTCCAAAACTAGCTGCTTGATCCAAAAGGCAGATATAAAAAGCCGAGACAAACAAAGCATCGACAGACAGACCGTCGGAGACAAGCTGATTAGTTTCTCACTTGACTTAAGTCAAGCGGCTACTATGCTTGCCTCTTTCCTTCTCCCTGTCTCATAAGTACTTACTAACCTCTTCAAAAACATTCCTCAAAAGTACTTACTGACATTTGAAGCGGCAACTTCAAAATGAACACCACCTTACCTACAAGACGCTTCCACACTCCTAAGCCTTTTATCTTTTTCAGCATTATATTTTCCATGAACATTCTAACCTCCGTTGGACCTTTATTTCAAGTATTGCTTTAATTGTAAAACATTAATTGAAATGTGTATATATATAAATGTTATTTTATACTCAAATTGCCTTTCTTGATTTTATAATCATTTTATGAATTATAGTGGGCTATCTTCCCACAAGGCCAAATTCCGTTAACCTGCAACGGTAATACAATTACCCTTCACTATAACGGAATCCTACTACAACTAGAAAAAGAATAAATAAGATAAGATACCCCCTATAGTTTCAGGTTCGTCAAAACGTATTTACAGAAATACGCACGTCACGGAACCATAAATAATCTGTTGCGTTCTGTGTTGTCTTTGGATTCCCATGCTACTACGTAAAACGGTATCAAGGAAAAAGATTATTTATTTTTGGTCTTCATTTTACGAGTGACAGCTTTGATTCTAAGAGGCATGACGTCACAGAAGTGCGTATCGCATGTTGGCTCAGCATCCCATTGCAGTTGAGATTAGCTGGTTGCAAACCTGAATGTGAGAGGCATATCGACACTTCAGAATTCTTGAGACCCTCTGTTTAATTTGCGCCGTTTTAAACTTATATTCAAAACTCAGGCAAAGACAATCCATCACTGCCAGAATGCTCCACCCACGATGCACTCTGGCTAATCACTAATCATTCTAGCCCTGGACTTCACATTCTGTAACACTATAATTAATTTTTATTGCTATTTTATGTTTTGGTCAAAAGAAGACAACTTTTTGGTCTCCCGCTAGAAAGCTCCCGACCAAGTAGCGAAGTCTAAAGTACTGATATTGGTTGTTTGTTTTCCAATAAACTTTCCTACCTGCTTTCGTATGACTAAGCCTATTATTTCTATCTATGTTTTCTTTATCCATTATTAGATCATTACTATGAGGTTGTTTTTCCGTTATTATTTGCTTATCAGTTTTAGAATCAACGCGCGATTTTAATCTATCTATTAATACTGTTGACCGTATCATAGTGTTTATTTTAATTACAAAATCTTTGTCAGTTCTACACAACACCTGAAAGGGACCGAAACTTCCTAACTCTATCTACTCTTATTCATACACTTTTACATGTCTTAAGCTTTAAGTCAATAACGTATCGAGGTGATTTATTTACAGAGCTAAAACATTTGAATGTTAGGAGTGTTGAATGAAGGTACATTGTAACTCCTTAGCAAACTTCTTATCATCTATGTTACCGTTAGTATCATATGCTAGCAACTGGGGAATCATTATATGCGTTACCGTAACTGTAAAGAAGGGTGAAATATTGAAAGAATTAAGTGCGGCATGGATATCTATTAGTATTATTGGAAGGGCGTCCAGCCATGATACTTTTCTCGCTATTAATGCTGTCAATTGTTTCATGTGCTCGTTCGATCATTCTGTTGTGCGCAAGATATAGAAGCCAACTATTAAGTCTATCTCTGAAAACAATTTGCTCTCAAACTGAGTACCACGATCAGTTATCACGTGAAGTGGCACATCCCAAGGAGTGATCCACGCGTAAACGAATGCATTGACCATGGATCGTGCTTTTATATCTAGTAATGATTCTGCTTCGATCCACTTAGTTGTGCAGTCAATTTAACATCTCTAAGGGGTATTATGTTTCATAACCCCTCCTAGTAACAGGGTGTGGTCCAATTATATCCTAGTGGATCGTATTAAAGAGAAAAGTAGGCTAGTCAGTAGGGTGAATAGCAGATTTAGTATGTCTTTGATTGTTGCTTTTATAACAGGTTTGACTTTTATTATACATTTCTTTTGTTGTCTTGTTTTGTTAAGTTTACACAAGGTTTAATTCCTGAGTATGATATTGAGTGAATTACAATCGAAAATAGATTTTTGTAATTTACTAGATATATATGGTGTGGGAATACCGGTGGCATAATCACAGTATATGGAACTATTATTATCAATACTGAAATTGTATTTGTTTAAATTTAGAAATTTTTGTAACTCAGTGCTTATAGGTAGTACAGCAGTTATAACTGGCAAGTCACACAGATCTACCATAACTGCTAGGGTAGGTCTATACAAGCAAACGGCTGTAACGTTTTTAGCTTCTGTCAATCTGACTTAGCAGGGTTAATACTACGGAATGAAACACAAAAAGGCTCATGGTTAGTTAATAATAAAAACTTGTTTTCGTTCGATAATATGTTTAAAATTTAACCTAGCTAAATAAGCTGCAAAAGTTCCTCAATGAACGTCGAATACCTAGCTTGAGTTAATTTTTGTGAGAAGAAGCCTCTTCTAATATTTGATGTAGGGGTGAACAAATTGCGTAGTTCAGTGCAGTCAGGTCATTGGTGAGCTAAAGACGGAAATTCACCGATTCTGCTTTTAATACCGTTAAATGATTTCAATTCCAAGTCATTTAAATGGAGTATTGCTGCATATATGTATTTCTTTCTGCTAATGCCATGACTATGTCTGCAAGGTTTGGGATTAATTTTCTATAATAATTTATCATGCCTAAGAAATAACAAAGATTCTTACTATCCATAGAAGATGGGGAATTCTGTAATGTACTATTTTGTGTAAGTCTAATACCTTCTAAGCTAATATTATAACCAGAGACGTCTTAACGCGTGGGCCCGAGGAGCACTTGCCCGGGGAGCCCACGAGCATAGGGACTCGATGTTAATCTGTGTATGTTAAGTGACTTGTGCTAAAGAAGCCCCTTTTTAAGAATTACTAAAAACAGAAATTACTACGACCATCCACGTATATTGCATATTGCGACTGATGAAAATATATGTCATAATAGAAAGATCTATTTCATTTAAGTTGGTTCTCTAATAAAAACGAAAATGTGAGAATGTCCCCTTTTGACCTAAAAGACGCTGGAAATAGCTAGGAGTTTCTTTAAAGAAGCCGCCCACCTATATAAATGGAAAGGCTGGTTTGTCTCGCCAGTTCAGTTCACGTGCAGACAATTTCTCTATCACGGAAAAGATAAAAAAACTGATTCTGACTACTGACAATCAGTTTTCGCTCAGTCCTAAAACAAACTCGTAATCAAGACTACTGTTGACTTTCTATTATCTTTATTTTTTTCTCTGGTTTCATTTAATTTTTAAATTGCTCCTATAATGAATCAATATTGTTTTGAATGTTTAATTGTAATATCTTTATATTTTTACTTTTATAGATAGATTATTGTTTTATTGTCATAAAACTCTAGCGTTGATAGAATTACTTTATTTCTCCTTTTCTTTTATCTACTCTCTTTTTTTCTTCTTTTTTTCGCAATTGTGTCTAAAGTAATAATCTTCAATTCAAAACAAACAGCATTTAAGCTGTCTTAAAAGAAATAATTTTCTCGTTTGATGTTCATTTTGAAACAACAAAGAAATATGGCGGTAATTTTTTTTTTTTTTCAGATATTTTTTGGATAAACTGACTTTGTATTTGTGCTTGTTTAAAAATGTCGTTTTCCGTTAATGAATTTTTCTCGCCATCCAATTTGGATGAAGAATTTCACTTATTGAAAAAATCAGTTATTGAAACTAGATACATATTTTGATTTAATCATTAATTCAAACATGAAAAGAACAAAAAAATATTTAGACTTACTGTAGTACTAGTAATAACAATGACATGATTATTGGATATATTTATTCATTGTATATGAACCTAGGTATAGGGCTATGCATAGAGATTCAATCACAGTATTGAATACTTGTACGGTAAGCATAGAGGTTATTTAAGATATTAAGAATTTATAATGCAGTACTAATTGCTAAGTATGGAGCGTTTGGGAATATATGAATGGATAAGCTTCATAATTAAAAGAAAACTGTCGAATGGAGTCTTGTAAACCTATATATAGACGAGGCGAAATCAGTGTCAGACACTCTAACTATGCCACTGAGCTAGATGTAGGTCTTGCCCGGCGGTTTTCTGAATCAGCACATAATAGTTTGCATTAAGAATTAATGCTGTTCTTACAATTAAAGGAAACAGAATTCTTACAATTATGGAAACAGAATTTTTAAATATTAAGGTATTGTTGCAAGCCTACTTATATAATATAACCATCCATCTTGGTGTGGAACTAAATACTAAATATTTAAGATACATATTTTCAGGTGAGTAACCCTTTCAGCAGAAATGAAACGTAATGTTTTCAGTGGAACACAGAAGAAGAGAACTACAGAGGAGAAGAAAATAGTAAAACTATCAAAATAACATCATGTAACGACAGCCATTCATAACAGTCATTCAGATATAGCATACACACCTACATTCATTCCTGCTACCAAACATCCAGTTTCAGTAGACCATACCATCATTGTCTTTTGCTGCTACTGCTGCTGCTGGTGGTGGTGGTGACATTTTACAAAAGAAAATAGAAAATCTTTAACAGCAAAGAGGTTTGCAATCTAAGAGACAGGTACGGGCCTATGAAACATTAATGATACTAATATTATTGGATTCGTAATGAGCTCTCATCATGTCAGAATCATTTTAGCAACTTTTCAAACTCATGCAGATGTATAAAACAAGTGGAGTAAAGAATATGAAAGGCAATGTATTTATCGAATAATGTGTTCAAACGTGAACTGCAGAATGGCGAGTGTGTAAAACGTGAACAGCTACCTTATTCATCATCCCAATGTCGTTTGTACTACTTTGTATGTCGCCTAATGTCCAAAAAATTTCTTTTTGCTAGAGCGGGTTCAATAATTGGAACATACAAATTATTGTAGAACTGAAAAGTGATAATAACATCGAAAGTGCATGACAGCATATTTAATTAAGTGTAGATTCTTTATTACTTAAACAATATTACCCATTAATATTAATTCGCTTCCTTGCGTCCAGTGTTTTGCCATTTTATGGAGAAAATCAGATTATTAGGTCATCAAAAATTGCCACTATTTAGATTTACTAGAACTGCAGAATGAATTTGAACCTTTTTCAGAAGAATATCTCAAAATGTATGAAAATCCTAAAAAAGGGAATCCGTCATATTTTTCTGGAAATATTTTTGAAGAATTTATCGAATTAATGGGACAACCGGTTCTTTGTGCTATTCTTGAAGAAAAAGTGTCAAAGCATCATCCAATAAATTTCAATTCCATTCCAGATATGTCACACACATCCGTCATATTTTTCTGGAAATATTTTTGAAGAATTTATCGAATTAATGGGACAACCGGTTCTTTGTGCTATTCTTGAAGAAAAAGTGTCAAAGCATCATCCAATAAATGTAGATTCCATTCCAGATATGTCACACACAGATGAACTGACACTTACTGTTCGAAACATTAAAGGTTATGAGCCTGTGGAAAGTTTCTTGATGTTCATCCCCATCTTTTCTCATGGAGTAAAGAATCTAACAGATATTGTTGGGAATTTTCTAAACGAGAACAAAATTACACTATCAAACTGCCAGCGTGAGTGATGTGATAATGCCTCAAGTATGTCAGGACGATATACTGGATTACATACACGGATTAAACTTAATGAGTTTTCCATCTATGTCTCCTTTGTTCACCTGAACTTGGTGAAAGTAAAAGCAGCAGAATGTTATCTACAAATTGTAATTTTTTTTTCAACATCTGTATACATTTTCGTTGGTTCTACTCATCGCTGGAATGCATTGACATCATCTCTATGTGGTCAAATATTTGTCTAGCACACGATGGTCAACATATTTTGATTCTGTTCATGTTCTGTATGGGTGTTTCGAGAAAATAAAACGTGCAATGGATTCTCTATCAGCTGATAATGAACAGCAAGTGAATACAAGGTGAAAGGCAGAAGGACTGGGCAAAAAAATGGAAATCCTGGAAGCAATCTTTCTCATAGTTCTCTGGAATGACATGCTAAAAAGAATGCACAAAACAAAGTCCTGTAATCAAAGGATATGTCACGAATCTTCTTGGGTCTTTGAAAACTTATCTTCAGAAAACTAGAAACAAATTTAGTGAATGTGAATTCAAATTTAAAGTCAGGAGTATATGTCGAGATACAGATTACATTAATGGGAAAAACTGGAACGAAAACGAAGTGTGCATCTTAATAGATATGATAGATCAGCAGAAAATGTACTTTTCAGTGAAATCGAAAAGTTCAAGGTGGAAACTTCCCTTCCTATTCTGAATACTCTAATATTTGAATTGATAAAACGTGCAGAAGTTTATTCACAGATTGAAAATCTTTTTTTTTATTTCTTCAGTGAATTGAAAAGCATTGCTTCTGATGTACTAAAGAAAAGTGTGAACATCTGGCTAATATGTATCACAAAGACCTGAATTATGATGTCCTTTTAAACGAATGTGAGCATCTCAAGCACTACATGACTCTTGATAGAAATCGTGACTCTCGGCATGATGCTGACCAACTGTATATGAGAACGTTCTTTTTCAAGACGAAAACTTATGAAGAATCTGCTTCGTAGCGCAATGAGACAGCATCGTTTGAGCTGGCCTTCACTCATATACATGGAAAATAGCATCCTATACCAGAAGACCATTAACTTCAAGCCAATAATAAAGCAATTCCTCGAAACGAAATGGCACAATGCTTGTAATTTCATATTGTATCATCTAATCTATGTGACTTACTGAGTATTATTGCTTTTCAAGCCTTGCGTATTGTTCAAAGGTTTGTTATATTGTTTAGTTGCTGCTGTGCGACATGTTTTTAATGTTTTAACGCCAGTTTTGTTGAAGTGCTAATAAAATAAATATATGTTTAATATTATCGATCATTTACTTTTATTCCTGTGAGTGGTTATCGTAGGGGCCCCGGTACACTGGTTTGGCCAGGGTCCCATAATGCTGTTAAGAAGTCTATTATTATAACAAACAAATCGACTAAAGCCACATGAACTGCAGATTTTGTCATTGAAATATTTTGTGTTTATTTTAACAGTGCTTTCTATTAAAGGCATTAATTCGGCTGTCATTTGTCCCAAATACTCGAGTTTAAATCTATTCGTGTTGTTAACACAGAGACGATGGAAGATGACAACGCCTGTAAAGATTTATGTAAAGCTATGTCGTTGCCTATATCTAATCTTTGTGCAATCGACATTTCCTGAAGGTAAAGTGATTGTCGACCCGTAATAATTGAGGTGGACATTAATTTGTCTAGCAACTCTGGTTTTGTTTGTTAGTGCATTTCAATTAGTCTTTTTTTAAGTCATCGTAATTGTGAGTATCCAAAATGCTGTTAGTTTTTTTTCTTCGTCACAGTTTCTGGAGATGGAGGCGCAGTAACATATAAAATTTTGTGATATGTGAAGCTACGTTTCTCACGTAGAATTGAGATTCAATAATTGTGAATCAACTGGTAATGTTAGTTTACATGAATTCCGTTGTCGTTATTGTTGTTTGTTTGACAGTCGGCTCATTGTGCTCTTGCTCCATTTTGTTTATTTATTTTTACATTTGTGTGTAATATATATATATATATATATATATATATATATATATATATATATATATATATATTAGATTACTTAATCCAAACGGAAAAGTAGTAAGGTAAATCCCAAAAACCTGATCCTAATTAATATTAAATTTTAATATTAAAAAATGATACGTGAGGAGAGTTCAATGTAATTAAAATTATAGAGCTTTATATTAGCTCTATAATTTTAATTACATTGAATAAATTTTCAACATTCAAAATTGTTGAATGAACATTTCAATATGAAATCTCTAAGAGGGATATCACGTCTCCTCAGCAACAGTTCAATCCTTCAAAATGAGAATAAAATTAGAATAAAAATAAAAGGGGAAATAGAGGAATAAAAAAATAAATAAAATAAAATAAATAAAATGACGGTTAAAACTTGAGAAAATTAACGTTACAAAAAATTTATGTCAATCAGTCGATTTTTTATTTTTACTATTAGATAGAGTTGCAAGTGAAGATATGGAAAATTTGGCAAAGGGAAATGGGTTAGGAAGGGAGAGAAGGGAAGTCATTAAATTGAGAATTGAGTTAAACAAAACAAAAAGGGAAAGGGAAAAGAAGAAAAAAAGGGAAAAGAGATGTTCATTCAACAATTTTAAATGTTGAAAATGTATTTCATTTTATATATATATATATATATATATATATATATATATATACCAACTAGATGAAAATATCCTAAAAAAACTCATAAACACTAATATCTCTCCAACAGATCCCAACAAAAGAATTAAATTTATCATATATTACGCTAAATCCACAACATCCAACTCAATCGCCCGCAACAACTCCTCCCCCACCGTTAGCGATTTGCAAAAAAACAATGTAGTGTATAAATTCAAATGCCCTTTCGAGAATGTATCTCTAACAAACTAAATAATACCTACATTGGACATACTACTAACTCGCTTTCGCGGAGACTTACATTGCACTTAAATGAAAATTCTAACATATTCCGACATTTAAAACACCACGGCTATCAACACACACTTCTTGGGAAAACACTTGTTGAAAATACGCACATACTTAGACAAGAAAATAATAAACGAAAACTTAAAATTCTAGCAGCTATCTACATCAAACAGTTTAAACCTAGCCTAAATAAAAAAAAAAAATTCGACACCTACTAACATACTTCAATGCCTATAATCGACGGGAGAGGTCACAGTTATTATACTTACCCCCTACACTATAGTAGCAGCAGTTCCCAGACCAATCCCTCATGCCACTATACACTCAATTGAACAAAAAACCACTACCACCATTCCTTCTCGGCCTACAGCCATGTGCGACACAAAAAATGGACCTGTCTAATTTTCTCTGTATAACTCCACTCTGTTAATAATAATTTAAATGTTCTATGTTCACTGAACATTAAATGTCCATCCTTTGATAATGGCTTATGTAAGCCGAAAGCTCAGATCTGATAAAAAAAATCAACAATTATTGCGATTTCTTGTCGTCTTTCCATGACAACACTATCAAGCTAATCAGATCATACGAACGGATAAATAGACAGAACTTGTCTATATTATTCAAAGTTAGTTGATTACACAACCTTACGGTATCTTCAGGCGTTTTATATCCACTGATTCTCCAACATTTTTTTTAAAACTTATAACAGAGATTTTCAGAACGCACTACTAGAAGTTTAAAATAACTGAAATTTGAAATAAAGGGGAATTTTTCAAGAACTGTAAACACTTTCATACGGGTTTGCAGGATCTTAAAATATATTTTCTAATGTGTTTACATCCGGTCATAACTTCGGATCTTTCATTTAGTAACTTACTTTTCATTTAGTAACATTAACTACTTCGGTTCTTTCATTATATATATATATATATATATATATATATATATATATATATATATATATATATATATATAATTGAATTCATCAGGTATCTTGTTATGGATTTTTTTTTTTGTGTCAGGTTATCAAAATGTGTTTTCGTCGGAGTCAACAAATATGTTGTGCCGAAATATGTAGTATAGACCCGGCTAAAGGCGTATTAAACATACAACATAAATATATGAAAAAGCCTTCATATAAAAGCATATATATATATACATATGCTTCTTATAAAAGCATATATATATATATATATATATATATATATATATATATATATATATATATATATATATACTGTCAGATTAAATAAATTAAAAACATTGTGTCTATTTATTTTTAATAAAATCCGTTCGTACACACGGATAATCTTTCGCGTTTTATAATTGAAAGACGTAAGAGCTGTAAGTTGATTTTATTATTAATTTCTCGATGTTCTCAAGTACTTTCAATCTTCTTCTGAGATCATCTTCCGGGGTGTAATATGACCTCGGAAGGAGATTGAAAGTACATGGGAACATTAATCATTTACATATTTCTACTTGCAAAAGATTAGGTGTCAAAATCAGTATAAATTTTCGACTTATCTCATTGTTACGAGTTTGAAATTGTGTGTCAAAAAAAATGACTTTCCCGTCTGACGATGTCTCGTCACTGTTTTCTATTTTAGTAAATATTTATAATTATTTTTATTGTTATTTTCTACTTAGGTCAAGGGGAGTTAACTTTTACGAATTTATGTTCAGTACTAGATTGACAATAATGTCGCTTCAATTTTCAATTGAACTGACTAGATGTAACCGTAAGTTTTATGTTTGTAAAACTCCCAACTTCCATGTTTTCCAGCCAAGATGTAATATTAAAAAAATTGAATGAAAGGTCAGTCGTTATCTACTGTCATCTTGATTACCCTTCTTCTATTGTTCTCAATCCTTAATATTTCTCTTTTTTCTTATTCTTTCGCATTCAGTAACCCCTTGTGTCTCAGTGGCTTTATTACCTTGCTTGGGGTTAAATGATTAAAAACTATATGAAATATATATATTTATAAAATTTTCCTTATGTTCATATTTGATATTGTATAAATTTTAACTGAAATTTTTTTTATCTTCAAATATTTTCCTTCTAAAAATGTAAAAAAAAAGAAAAAAGAATAAAAAAAGAAAAACCCCTCCCAATGCCAAATTAAAAAGTGTGTCCGAGATATCTAAAAAGGAAGCATGAAACATATCCCACCAACAAAGTTTTTTTTTACTAACCCTACCTACTCTGTAAAACAAATTATTCATCCATGAATAAATATTATAAATTTTGTTTGAAACAGATAATTCCATAATTTTTGGCAAATATTTTAAAACAATAAGTAGCACTTTTATGGGAAAAATATTCATTTTGGTGGAACTGGTAACGATATTCCAACTCTTGTTTAGTTTTTTTAATAACGTATATAAGTTGTTAACGGCCAAGTGATTCGAAATTTATAAAATGGTATACTCTAGACCAGAGGTCGGCAACCTTTTGGAGTGTGAGGGCCAAAATCTATGTAGAGTCATGGAGGAAAAACAAAACAGCTATGGCTCTAGTGTCATGGAGGAGAACCACGCTACTAAATATGTGAATAAATTTTCTACGTGTTTGAAGAAAGCAAGGATTCATTCAATATAATTTAATTGTATTTAAACAATATCACTTATTTTACTACAGGAATAAGAAGAAAAAAGAAAAGAAAAAATACAAACACATTTAACAAATAAATCTTTATTTTACTGTAGGAATAAAACAAACTGTAGAAATAAAACAAACTGTAGGAATAAAACAAACTACTATCACCAGGAAGCGAATAATTTCGGAGTTGCAGAAAGTATTTCACCTCTTTCTCAATCCGATAAAAAAACAGGTTTCTAAAGCATGAAAAAGAGAAAATATCTGACGGGAATTTTGTTAAAAAAAATATTACATCTTAAAATAAATATTTCGTAAATCAGTACTGAAAAAAAAATCCCTTAAAATCGGTTGAAAACACGATTTTATATTCATTTAAAAGTGCCCGCTCACGAAAACAATTTCTCAGAATAAATGGAAGTGAGGGCGTACACTAATTTTGATGATCCTTACAAATAAAAAATAAAAGTGAAACATTCTCCAGGTAAAAAAAAAATAATTTATTTAATTTCGAGGCAATATATTCAGACTATCAACTGTCACTTTGGTTTGGCTTACCTATCGTGTCCAGAATAAGGTAGTGGGCCGGACAAGATTCAATCGAGGGCCGGATGTGGCCCGCAGAATGGGAGTTGCCGATCGCTGCTCTAGACGAAAATTAACTGCGTCCCAAAACTTATCTTCTCTTTATTAAATCAACTGTCTTTTTCACGCGGACAAAATGGTGATATTAAACACGTATATGTAAATAAAGGTATACAACATATCTTTTATTCACTTCTTGGTGACGTCGGCTGTGGGGTAGAAGATGGTTCGTGAGGTCCGCACAAACACATTGAGCCAGCCAGAAGCCGCGGAATCGTACGCCCTTCTCACTGTGCTTCTCTTGTCTGACTTCCGACCTCAACTACTGACGGACTGAATACTTATTACAACTCAAATGTCTTCCAATCGCGAATCTCGTTTTGTACACATCATATTCCAGGTACATTGTTTACAAAACAATTTCGAGGTTTACATTAACTGACCTTGGCTACGCTAGTTATCAAAACACAATTACATTCCTTCAATGCAATAATATTTATTTTACTATAAATACATTTCGGTTTCCACATTTTCAGACGTGGAAAATTTTGCCCGTCACACGATGTCCGTATTCTTTAACTTTCAAAATAACCAACAATTTTAAAAGAACATCTATTTTTTTTTTTTTTTTGTGCTAGCCAGTTAGCATTTTTTGCTGTTCCGTAAGAATCCACATCTGCACGAAATCAGGCACAAGGTCAGATAATATACAACAAATTATACGGATTCCGTTATAGTTGGTTCACATATTAATAATTTAGTAAATATTTATAAATTTATGAACAAGACATTGCTTTCATATTTATTTCTTTATAAATTGGTAAATGTTAAATATTGCATTGCGTTAGTTTTAATTGCATTAGTTTTTAGAATGTTGAGAATATAAAATTATTCTTGTAAATAAGCTAATAAATAAAGTGGTTAATTTTTTGTTGCTAATTTTCAAGAACGAAAGCATAAATTCAACATCATATATTAAAGTTTTATTACAACTCTAATCATTCACTAAAAAAAACCTAACATTGCCGAGGAGTCAAGGTAGTTAAAATAATAGTGGTGTCAAGGAAAAAAAAAGTTTTTTATTTATTTATTTATTTTATTTTGTTCTATTTTATTTATTTATTTATTTATTTATTTATTTTTTGCTAGGAAGAAGGCTCAAGTTTGCTGAATTGTCAATACACATTCGTCTAATTCAATTTAGTCGAAATATTCTTCTCATCCTTAAATATTTATCATAGCGACAATGTTTCGATCAACTACCCACTAGCTATTTTCAGGTAACCATTATTTTCGCTGATATAGTGTATCTTATATGCTTTAAAATTTACTGTATACATAAAAAAGGGATTCATTATTTTCGTGGTTATGTTTTTTTTATCAACGAAAAATCTATTTTGTTCTGCAGGTTAATTCTATAATTTTTAAACAATTTTAACTGAAAACGTATGATTAAATCCGATTTTCAATACATGCAGCACCATAAAAATAAATTTTCGGCCAATGAAAGTTGGAATTATTAACTCTGATTAACTGAATTATGAATGCATATATTAATAAACAAATGATATGCCAAGGGATACCAACAAAAATTTAAAAAAAGAAAAAGAAAAGAAGCTAAAGGGAGGTAACTCGAAATATTTTTTATAGTTTATTTCCCTTGTTATTTTGTTCAAGTGTCAGTCAGTTAAAGTGCCATGCGTGAAATACGCTTGGGCGATCATGTCTCGAAAGAGACATGACTGACTGGGCAGAAGATTATCCCGCAGTAGGTTGCCATTGCTTTCTACGGTAGACTGGTTGCCGACCAAGGTTATAGAACCCAATCTGTCCTGTTATTTAACGGATCAATACCTTTCCCAAGGGTATTTGCGCGTAAGTGAATGCAATGAATTCGACTGGAATTTGAACTCGGCTCCCCGATTTCTCGTTCCGAGCCTATATCCCCTGTACCACAACGCACATAGCGTGGATTTTTTCAAATTTAATTCTCACATATAATTTAAAACGTTTACTACTATTACCAAGCACATTTAAATAGATAATTTTTAGCAGTTTTTACTAATTATTCTACGAAAAGTTATTTTCTTCATTAACACAATATCTAAAAATTACGATGTCTAAAAAAAATTAAATAAAAACTGTTATTGTGGTGTCGAGCTCTCTACGATACCCTCGTATCACCTATATTTATAAAAAGTTCGAGAAGGGAAATTGTAAAATAAATCAAACCATCTTCTTTTTGTAACCAAACTTTTCATTGGTTCGTTCTGTATCAGCAGCAGCATTTTGCCTCTCTTTCGAAAAAGCGGGAATCTTCCCGCTCTTGAAGCTTCAGTTGGAAAGAAGATTTTGAAGCTACCAGACCTATTGTTTCCAGCTCACTTATCTTTTAAGGCATATATATATTTTAGCCTACTCGTTAAAAAGAAAACCACTTTTCTTTTAAGGCATATATATTTTCGCCTACTCTTTAAAAAGAAAATAAGCTGGTTTCATTTTTACCTGCCTGAGAAACTAAATTAAATATTCAAACTTTGCAATAACAACCTTTTTGCATTCAATATTTTTCTCCTGGTAAATAATTATATTACTTCAACTTATCGGCTGAAACGCAAGTATTTTTAACATTCTTATTCATACACACCTTGCTTGCTGTTTATTCTTCAAACTCATCACTTTGAATTATTTCAATTATTTGGACATACAGACTATTTTCCAACTCATCACTTTGAACTGGAACAAATTACAGACTATTTTACCAACTCATCATCTTTGAACTGTTTAAATTATTTTCTTAAACGCATACAAAAAGTGTTTCATACATCTCCAGTTAATTATTAAAAGGGTGAAAATAAGTTCTCTCCCTTTAACTGATTATTGTTATAATTAAAATTTTGTCTACCTACGTCTTGTTTGTTCACTTTTTGGTACACATTGAATTGAGAAGCTAACATTATTACATAACAAATAAAAAAAAGTAGTTAGGCCGCTACAGTGGAATTCAAAAAGTATATAACAACGATCGACTAAATATAATTATGATTATATTTACATATGTACCGAAACAAATTATCCCATGCTATAGTAAAGTTTCTTTCTTTAATGTCTATCTATCGGTAATTTTCAAAGTGATCAATGTAAGCAGTTATAAGTTAAATGCTTAAAAATGTTTATATGGTACTTTTTCGAAACCGTAAATATCCGGTGACTTTACTTGAACATTGTACAATTTTAAAACTTTTGTTATCTTCAAATTCTCAAAAAAAAATAATTATGAATAAAATAATGCATAAAAATAAATATTAGAATAAAAGAATATTGTTTGATAAAAAATATTAAACAAAAAATGCACATACATGCGTTTTATACGCAGGTTTTTTAGTAAAATTATTTCAGAGAAATGTTTGAAACAAATTTATTAACACAAAAAAATCACAAAATTGGTAATATCTTAATAATCATTAAATTTAGCATCTTGGTTTACTTTTATGGTGATTTAGGCCGCATATGATGGTTAATGTGAGGACTGATGAAACAGAACACAACTTGGAAGTTTTAAAGAATATTATAGTCAAGTCATGTAAAATACAATGGAAACATTATTATTCGTTGCAAACAAATTTTTCTGTTTGCGGCTATACGCAAAATAAACAATTGTGTAGTTGGGCGTTTTACATACTAGTTAGTAGTACGGCTCTTCATGGCTTAACTACAGGTATTTGCAGCAGCGACAAAATTCAACGTCTTATCCCTAATTAACATACACTCTTAGGAATAGTTAACCAGGGGGAGACAACTCACCTACCTAAGGCACAATTTTTATAACTTGTAAAACTTCTTGATGGAACTGAGAAATATCTTTACTTTATATTTTATAGTGGAAGGATTTGTATCATTATAACTTAATTTTTTAGGACTATGTAAAAAAAAAAATGATCTTTGACTTCCAGTATCATATGGACAATTAATGGAAAATTATCCGCTTTCCTTGGCTACAGATATTTTAACAGTTGAGAATAAAAAAGCTTCAAATTTCCCGTCTCAAGTTAAATGTATAGATTATTACACAGTTGGGTTTTCCAACATTTGGGACACCAAGCTTGTACATGTGATTTAGAATTACAAATTTTACAAGTATATTTTAAACTATTTTTTATTACCAGCGCATTATCATTATAGTTAGGGCTAGTACACAATTGTAAAGATTACCCTTCTTTAAGTGACAAGTTAATAACTTATATAACACAACTTTCCCAGCTACCCGATTCCGCATTCTCTCATTTTAAGTTTAACTAATTACACCTAAGGGTAATTTTACAATAGCTGGCGTAGTAATTTTCTGTTCTACAAACTTGTTATAGCAGTTCTTAGTACTAGTACTAAAATTTTCTAATAAGGTGTAATTAAATTTTAGAGGAAAGTTACACCCTTTTGTTTTCTCTTTGTTACTATGTGGTGAATACTGAAAAAATTACTCTTTTTTTCTTCACTGCTTTCAAATTCGCGAAATTTATTTTTGACCAATAGAAAAAAAAGATTGGCCCCGAGAGCCTGTGTGAAAACATACCCTGATTAATAGAAAAAGAGAGTGACTTACAAACTGAGAAAAGTAGCGAGCCGATGTGAAATCGCTTTTTGATATAAATAGATAAAGAAAGCTGAATTAGAGAGACAAGAGAGCAGAGAACAGAGACAACATCAGTCACAATGTAGTAAGAAAATAATCAGGCCGCCAATTGGACACAGCTGCCCCGGCGATCCGCATTCGCACCCTCTCATGTTCTCTCTCGTGGTGATTTCTTTATCTCTCCGTCTTCCTCTTTACCTACTCGCCGTCCACAACAGAAAATGAGGAACAAAGACGTTACTATTATTTGTTGATACACACAGTGAAACTGACTTATTCTTTTCTGCACAAATCACATTTCGCTAAAACAAATGAACTCTGAATTCCTTAAACTCTTTACTACTCTAACTTTCTCTTAGTACATTTTCACATTTTAATAATTTCATACATACAAATTGGATGTTATTCTGCTCAATAAATAAATTTTCACTTATTTATACAAACAGGAGAGTTTTATCTTTTCAACCTTTTGATAATTTTAAATCGTGAGAAGTTCGGTTATTGTGTTTGCCACAAGGTTAATTTGATAAACATAATTAAGGACCATACAACTACTACTTCTGCTAAATTTTACATTAGTTAACATTAAAGTTAATTAAAGTAAAATGTAGATAACAAAGAAATTTCAACAAATCTTATCAAAATCACTGAGCCTGTCATATATGAAGCCCATATAAGATGAAGTAAAATATGTCTTAGAAAAAAGAACTTCCAGGAAGCTATAATATATTTAGATACATTCACTCATTTTCGATACCTAACTTTTAAGCTGAATTTTTAAAAAATAAAGTTTTTCTGAAACTTTTATTTTAGCTTTAATTGTAAGATAATGATTAAATTTACTATTTTCAGTTATCAAAATACTCTGGTGGATTTCAAACAGAAATTATAATGATTGGAATCTAAATTTTTTTTCAATTTAAATAAACTTTCAATTTCTGAATAACTCCTGAAAATTTCATTAAAACCCGACAATTATTTACCAAAATTTCGAACGTGGTAGAGAAAGAAATTAAAAATTTTAAAAAATAATTAAGAAATATTTTGATTTTTCCTCTTAATAATAACATGTAACCCCTTGTGTCTTAGTGGTGTTAACGTCTTGGTAAACCGTTTAAAAAGAAACCCTGTATCGTTTCGAAAGTTTGTTCAATAATTGTATTCATAGAATGTAGCTATAATTTGAAGATTTATAAAAAGATATTTTTATATTTTTTCACAAAATTTCACCATGAGTATTTGGATATTTGCTAAAGGTATTTCTATTTGAACCGCAATACGCATATTGGCTATTGTACTCACAACGTTTCGGCCTTCTTCAGGTGTCTTTAGTATTTACTTCTAAAAGACTTTTTATATCGCAATTATTTTTTCGTGTTTGATTTTTAAATTAAAATTGTAGTAAAAGCAGCAGTTGGTGTAAAATAGAGACAATGATCATGTTTATTAAATTGGCCTTGTGTCAAACATAACTAAACTCCCTACAATTTTAGATTATCAGAAGGCTGGAAAGAATAATAGAGTTTCGTTTGGATAAATAAGTAGAAAATTATTTATAGAACAGAATAACAAATTTGTAGAAAGTGAAATTATTAATTGTGGAACTAAGAGAAATAGTTGTAAAGAATTAAGTGAATCTAGAGTTCGTTTGTTTTTGTAAGGTCTTCGTCCTTTTCTTTCTATGTGGTGCATTGGATATCGGCTCGGAACGAGAAATCGGGGAGCCGAGTTCGAATTCCAGCTGAATTCATTACATTCACTTACGTGCAAATACCCTTGGGAAAGGTATTAATCCGTCTATTCCTTCCAGTTATGGGTTAAATAACAGGACAGATTGGGTTCTGTAGCCTTGGTCGGCAACCAGTCTACCGCAGAAAGCAATGGCAACCTACTGCGGGATAATCTTCTGCCCAGTTAGTCATGTCTCTTTCGAGACATGATCGCCCAAGCGTGTATCACGTATGGCACTTAGTTGACTGACTGAGTAAGTGAAGAGAAAGAAAAAGCGATAAAGAAAAATTGTACTTATCGACGTTAATTTTAGGAATCAGTTGAAGTGTCTTATTGTTGTTGTCGTCGTCTTTTTGTTGTCGGCGAGCGGGAGAAAACGAGAAAGAAAAGATAAAGGAAAACAGTACGCGAGAAGGAGAGAGAGTGTCATTGGGACAGTCGTGTCCAATCAGCGGTTTAAAATTTCTTTCTACCTCATGGCTGGTTGGATGTTCTCTGCCTCCTTCGTTCCTGTATCTTTGATTCAACTTTCTTTCTCTTTTTATATCAAACAACGTTTGGACACTGGCTCGTTGCTTTCTCTCAGTTTTGTAAATCGCTTTTTTTTTTTCATTGGTTAGAAAATAATTCGCACTGTCTCACGAAATTTGCCTTGGTCTTTTTCCTTCGGTATTGGTAAAAATTAGATTTCACACTGATTCGCGAATTTGTAAACAGTGAAGAAAAGAGAGTTATTTTTATTTCATAACCACCACAGATCTACTACGAGTTGTAGTAAAGTCCATTCTCTTATTACAGTCCATTCTATTATTCTTTTTGTTAATACGAACAAAGTTGGTATGAAAGTGCATTAAATGTAAATGATTATGTCAATTTAATCTGTATATTTATATCTATTCTTCATAGTAATTTTTGTATCATTTTTATGTCACGTTATCTTTATAGTTATATCGTTTATATATATATAATCATTATGATTATATACATGATATGCCAAAGTTAATACGAATAAAGTTGTCTTTATCTACTACGAGTTGTAATATAGTCTATATTCTCTAATTCGTTTTCTTATTACGAACAAAATTGGCCTTTTAGTCTTCGAAAAGTCATGGATTACCGTATGCGTGGGTTTTGTCATTTAAAAGAAACAACCAATTGCATCTAAAAATCTTTGCAGCACTGCTCCTAGTTAGACCAAGAGCAGTAGCAACAATACTTTGCACATATAAATGACAGTGTAAGGAAATGGAGACAATTTCAACAAGGCAAAATTTATTTATTTTTTTATATAACAAAATAACAATAAAGAGAATGCATTACAAGACAGGAATTATGCGGGTGATACACGTGCATGGGTGTGTGTGTGTAGTGTTCAGTTACTAAAGAGAAAGATTTCCTCTTTGAGTTAGGCCACTTAGCTTTGCCAAAACGGCTGCTAGGGAATGCTCTTTAAGCCTATAAACAAGGAATAATATGCTCTCTCTCTCTCTCTCTCTCTCTCTCTCTCTCTCTCTCTCTCTCTCTCTCTCTCTCTCTCTCTCTCTCCTTAACCCTTGCTTCCAGATGTGGTCGATGTCAATAAAGAATACCGCCGTCTAGACGGGTTCGCTTCTTTGGTCCACTGTTGACTTTTGAACTATCTAACACACGTACATACACATACGTTTCTATTACACACGCTTATTTCCCACACAAACAAAAAAGGACATACTTCTTATAACTAGTTTTAATGTTTTCCTTTCATTACACATGTGCTCACGTGTAATTCCTTTTGTTAATGACATGCGTTCTCGTTTACTGTTTTGTGTTACTAAGTTTGTTTTTTTTTTACCTGGATTCACATTGAATCCGCCAATATCATTTGCCGGATAAACGTTCCAGGACTCCATAAATATTTAATATCCAAAGTGATGATTAACGGTGACTAATATTTCTACCTAATCATCATACTAGTTTCCCGCAACGCCCCTAAGCCAAAGTAGTCACTAAAGCATGAGAGGAAAAGAGAGATACAAAAGAGAGGACAGGAAGTGTCTCATTTTTGTAGATGTTTGACAGCGCCACCTAATGAATTCTTACCAAAAAGGGCAAAGTCATGTGGGAATAATCCCCAAAGTACAAAATATTTAAATATTTGTATAATTATTTCCTTTTATTATTTTCTTTTGAATCAATCACTGTAGATCTTATTAATCTTAACAAAAGATTACTTTTGGTTCAACACGCAAATTGTCTTTATAAATAAAAAATAAACAGTAGTAGTTGTGGGATTGAACCACCTTGTCTGGAAGTGGACTCAGCTAACGACCTCTTGGTAACGATATATAAAGAAGTATAGAACGAAAGAACAGAAACCTTCTCTCTCTTCTTACTCTCTTTTCTCATGGGATGTCGTAGTGATAGGACGTCTCTTGTTTCCCCCACTTGGTACTTCTTAGTCACAATACACTACGAACACTCACAATACAATACGATCACTTCTCTGTTCTTCTTGCCTTCAGTCTGTTTTGTGAGTATCAGATTTTCCAAGCCCTCTTCCATCATTATGTCTTCCGGAAAGTTTAACTGTCTCTTCTTCATGTTAAGTATAAGTTTACTTTTAGTTTCCAGTTTCTCTAAAACTCGTGATTGTTTACTTATTCAGGCCATGAAATCTCACAAAATGTGCAAGCATTTTTCTCCTAACTATATGGTGAGCAAAGCTTTAAAAACATAAAAATTGCACTAATGGGAATTTTCTCACATCTAATGTGACTTTTTCCAGGATAATTATCTTAATATAATAGGTAGTGTATTCGGTCTTGTTTCTTTGTCCGTTTGTCCGTGTTCAAGATATTTCAAGACACGCTGGATGGGTTTGAATTAAACTTTCAGGGATGACTGGCCTCATGACTGGCACAAACTGATTAGATTTTGGGTTTGACCCCGTACGGAATAAGTTTCTTGGTTATTTTTTCCGGTTTAATTAATAAAATTTAATTTTTGCTTTTTAAATGCTAAATACCGAATTACCTCCCCTAAATCATTTTAAATACTGAATTACTCCCCCTGTTTCATTTTAAGTGTGCATTTAATTTTGAGAGGGGTTGAATTCATTTTTTTGTATTTTTAATCTTGAGAGCGGTCAAGTTTATTGCAGTTATTCTTTCTCATTTTAAAAATTATCTCTTGCTAATCGCTGAGATGATGTCGATATTGTCTTGGTGGAGGTTTGCGGGTTTTTGACTGCTTTTTTCAGTTGAAGAAGTTCTTTCTTTCAGTCATCGGCTAGCTTCTTTAGGAATTTTTTTTAATCTTCCGTAATCTGATGCCACTGCTAGCGGCAAAAAGAACAGCTTTACTTTGTGCTGCCTGAAAAACGTACTAATAAGAAAAAAACGATTTTTCAAAAGGTTTGGCACGTGACTCTTACAGGAGTAATGATTGGTTCTTTCTGCAACCATTCTGTGTACTCAATATATATATATATATATATATATATATATAACACGCTAAAATCTCCTCCTTAGGAGGTTAGAATCGCCGACTGATGTCAATTCGGTCGGGTTTTAATCCTAGCTAGAAGCAATCGGATATCTAACCATACTGATGAGCTGTGATACAACGAAACAGGACAGTCAGCGGTATATATATATATATATATATATATATATATATATATATATATATATGACATTCAGAGCAGAAATAAAAAAGAAGGAACACAAATAGGAAGAGAATGTAAGGAGAAAATAATTGATGAGAAGGGCAAATATCGACGACATTTAACATATAGGCTCATACACCCGTGCACACAAACATATATATACAGGTAGATACACGCAGACATACACAAAAACGCACCCAAAGAAAAAAACATAGAATTTCCCCATATATATATATATATATATATATATATATATATATATATATATATATATATATATCATACAATTTCCTCATATATATATATATAATCACCAATATTTTATTACCTTATTGTTTTACGATTTCCCACTCGAGTAAACTAAACAAGACGATGAGGGTTTAAAGATGTATCCTTAGGACAGGATTTTGAAAACTTCTGTTGGCATCTCTTAATAACTCTTCAATTGAAATATCTCCCGGTTTAACCGATATCAAATGTCGGTATGTCCCGAGCCATTTATGATCAGTAAATGACCGAATGGGGTCAATAACAAATCGGTAAGTTCCATTATGCAGCTTCCTACAAGCGTTCTTCTGAATGTCTATTAAGTTGTCCCATTCCTTGCAAACGGAGTCTGCTCGTTGTTCTCTCATAGGCTCTGGTCTGGGTAAGAGTACATCGTGTTCCAAAAGAGTAACTCTGTCCCGTTCCAATGGTTCTTTGAAAGCTTGATTATATCTTGCAAGTTCTTTAGTAAGCATGTGGGGACCTGTTCTCCAAACTATTGAAAAGGTGGGATTATTTACATTGTCCTTGAGATGCTCCAAAATCCATTTCATGAACGGATGCTTTGGTCTACTGGCCATGATAGCGTTACTTGCGATCATTTCCATTTTATCGAATAGGTTAGAATGGATCCACGGTTCCTTAGATAAAACTAGCGAATGACCCTGGAGAACTTGATCAATTGATTTGAGACTGACCATATCCAAATCAGCAAAAACACCACCATATTCATAAAGAATCATATATTTAGCGACGTCTACTCTCTCAATTTGGTTTTGGTAGCTGCTGAATAACTTTTGGTACTGAGGAAACTTTTTTCGAACCAATATTAGTAAATCAATATCAGTCCAGAACCAATATTTCCAATTAGGATGGTTTCTACGCCAGGAGAGGATCCACGGTTGAAATATCAGGTGAATTAATGAGTTCTTCCACGATTGGTGGATAATATGAGGGATTGCATCTTGGGTAAATAGAAGCGAACTATTCCTGATTAAATCTGAATTAAAGCCATGATGAATCCGGGCCCTGTTACCCTCACGGTTATTTTTATTATAGTGTTCAATAACATCGTTTGGACTTTTGTAAATCTGATCTTGTAAAACCATTACTAAAATCAAAGTAAAAGAGAATAGTATCACCAATTTGATTTTCATTTGAGTTTTGTTGAAGCAACCCATTTTCAAGATAAATTATAAAAAAAGTTAAGTGGTTTTGCTTAAAAGAATGATCAATGTCTTTCATTTAGTTTGAAATGATAGGATTTTACAATTTCGTGAGTACAATTTTAATGAAATTCATTGAGCATTTAAAGAACTGCTTCTCGGCATGACATTTACTCAGTCATATTAAGAGTTACAATTTTTTCAATATTTGCAATATTTCTTTTATGTCATGATTTTTCTCAAACACGATAGATATTACGACTGGTTACTCCTTTCCCATATAAAAGTTAATAATTTATTTCTAGCTTGGAGTTGAAGCGTATGCAAATGAATCCAGATATAAATATTTCGCTTGCCAGCTTATCTTAGAGACTATCAGTACTGTAGTGTGTTCGTCTCTCAATGGATACAGTACACTGGTAGTTTTGTATCAGGCCAAACTTAGTTTAGTAAATGCTTATAAACATCATTATCATGACGATTTCTCCTTTATTATATAATGAGATAGCAGAAAATGAATTTTTAGTTATCTGTATTTTGAAATATTCGGTTATTTAGAATGTTGATTCTTAGAAGAAGCTAATTCGATGATTTACTGTTGCATGCAGTGATCAAACCCAATTTAAGTCACAACTATTAATGTACTGAATTTTGAGTCAGGTTCTGTGACTACTTTTTTTTTAATTTAAAAGAAAGTTCAACTCGCCATCTTGAAATACAGACACTGTCCAACGATTTGATAATTATTCTTTGTTCTTGAAATTGTTTCACTTCGAATCATCGGCGAAAATACAAATTGTATCACTGTTCTGGTCAGGAAAAGGGGTGTTTTTTTGTAAATATGTTTCAGCTGAAAAATAGGAAACAAAAAATAGACGATAATGAATATGTAATACGACATTACAATCGAGTAGTGCTATGCGTTCGTCACAATTATAGACACAATACGAAATAAGTAAGAAAGGAGTTTATTCTACATGTATTCAACACATTCTATGTACCTCATGGTTATAACTGAAAAAGAGTTTTTGTTTGTCTAATAATTGCTTCTTTGTTTTTTGTTGTTTTTTGTTCAGTACAAATGACGTGTTCATCATGTTTCTCTGGTAATTTCTACACTTGTAATCTTGTCTTTTTAATTTTTATTTATATAATTTATCTCTTTATATTCTTTGATTTATATTAAATGCGAAAATTTGCCTAAAAAGTGTCATAGCAAACTTTTGTATTACCTTCTGTAGCTATTTTATTGCAGTTTTTTGTTTATTGCTGCAGTGTTTTGTTTTTCTAAGAGTATTTGTTAAAATGTTTTGCTAAGTCTAACAATATTTTTATAACTCTTTTTTCTTCTTCTATGACAACATATTGAAATATCAAGTTTATTTCAAAAGGATACATTACTTTCATCTGGTTCTCTTTCTGTGTTTATTTTCCCCCGCACACACAAATACATGTATAGATATATACACCTGTCATTTTTCTCTCTCCCCCACTCTCGTAAAAAAGTATACTATGCTAAGAGACAGAAAAATTTCGTTACAATCAAAGAAAGGAGAATTAAACTGTTACGTGATATCTGTTCAGACAATCCCCTCAAAGATGAAAAAGAGACTTGAAACAACAAAAATGTGGTTCCACAGAAAGATGCGGACCAAACATATGAGCAGCGACAAAGTTTAAGAAAATAAGAACAAAAAGAAAACTTATATCTAACATCAGGCAGTAGAAATTTCTGGGGTACGTCATGTGAAAGTATGGCTTGGAAAATCTGTTACTCATGGGACAGATTGAGGAACAAAGAAAAGCAGAGCGTAACATACTTAATACACTTGATGAGCCTTAAAATCGATGGTAAAACAGGGTTGGGAAGAAATAACAGAAAAACGAAATTTATCAAGAGCTACAAGGGACAGGAAGATGCAGAGGGCCATGATCGCCTATGTTCCGAAAGGAATAGGCACATAAAAGAAGTGGTTAACTCTAAAATAATATCACTTACTAGTTAGCATATGTTTTATTGTACTTAAAAGGGTGGGTCAGGGTGAGTCTCTGATGTCTCCTAAAAGAGACGTACCAAGAGAGTTTGAGCAACGTGTCAATAATCCCATGTACAGTTGACACGCCCACTTTAAACACGGCCTTCTACCATATTTCGTTCTAGTGAGTGCAGGGATAAATATTACAATTTTTTCAAATGGATATATACGAGGATAAATCAGAAAGTAAAGTCAATTTTAAAATTACGCGATAAAAGCAACACTGAAATATTGACACCACGCATGTGCATGGGATGTCGAGCAGCTAGCCTAGTTCATCATTCCATCGTTCAATCGAGTAGCAGAGAGCAACGGGGTCAGACGTATGGCTATTCCACTCAGTGATTGCACCATCAAGGAACAACGCGTCGCAATACGCTTTCTGTAAGTAGAGAGAGTTATACCCACGGAAATCCGGATTTTGGCGTTGTATGGAATGAACGAAAGGTGTATGTATGAATCAGTCAGTTAAGTGCCATACGTGAAACACGCTTGGGCGATCATGTCTCGAAAGAGACATGACTGACTGGGCAGAAGATTATCCCGCAGTAGGTTGCCATTGCTTTCTGCGGTAGACTGGTTGCCGACCAAGGCTACAGAACCCAATCTGTCCTATTATTTAACCCATAACTAGAGGAAAGAGACAGATTAATAACTTTCCCAAGGCTATTTGTGTGTAAGTAAATGCAAGAAATTCAATTGGAATTCGGACTTGGCTCCTGATTTGTCGTTCCGAGTCGATATCCACAGCACCACAACGCACATCCGCATGTAGAACGCTTTAAAGCGGGAATAAGTGTAATGGACGAAAGCCGATCTGGTCACTAATCAACACCGCGCACGGATGAATACATCCGTATGGATACTTTGATCAGGAAACACAGCTGTATCACGTCAACTATGGATCTGCACAAGTTATAGTGCATGATGACTTTGGGTATTCTAAAGTTTGTAGACGTTTGGTGCTCAAACAAGCAAGCCGTACAGACGTGGCTTCGTGAGCATCCATAAAGCTTCTTTTCGATAGGGATGAATGAATTCAATGTATGATACCAAAAGCACATCGCCGGGTAGGGGGACTATATCGAAAAGTTACATACGCATTTGTTCCCCATCAGTGAAAATAAATGTGCTATATCAAAATTAGATACGTCATTATATCTGACGTGCTTTAATCTCTTGGCTATAAAGTGTGTCGATGACGAAGCAAAGTTGTATAATGCCATCATCGGCGCAATTTGTAGACGAAAGGTCAAAACACGTCAGATCTAATGAGAATTCCCCCACCCCACAGGATTGAGTCTTGCCGAAGAGCGCATATTTTTCCCTCATAGGATTTATCGGATATTCAGGCCAGTAGAAGAAAATAAATATATTTTTAAAAAAATAAACGGAGCGTCTACTCAATTACGAGTATCCACTAAAATAACGCTTAAGTAATTTATACACACACACACACACACACACACACACACACACACACACACACACACACATATATATATATATATATATATATAGTATCTACACACTTCAGGGTAATGAACAATTTGTCTTTCGTAGTTTTTAAACTTTTACTTATTAGGGACCCTAAAAGATGTTGTGTAACACAGAAAACTATATTGGCGGCCCTTAGACAAGAAATTAAAAGTGATGTGCAGCAATGCCACTGAATATTTAGGCTAGCGTCGCCCAAGCAGTAGTTCACTGTAGTAATAAATGTCTGGAAGCTAAAGACTGCCATTTTGAATTTATGATAATCACGTTATGTGTGAATAAATTTAGTATTACAATAGCTATACAAGTTTTTTTCTTTCCTACAGTGTATATAAATTTTTGAAACGAACCATGTATATATATATATATATATATATATATATATATAAAATAAAATAGATTTCGATGTTCAAATCAGTTGTATGGCCATATTTCTCCATAGAAACGTTAAAAAAAGAAAACAATTCTCCATAGAAACGTTATGGAGAAATTTTTTCATTTTTTCTTTTTCTTTTTTCTTTCCTTTCTTTTATTCTTAGCTTACTTTCCTGTCAACCACCCCTTCCCACTTCTTTCTTTATCTTTTCTTAGAGCCAGACAAGGCTAAATTTTAACTTACAACCTAGTTTAAAAGTAAGGTTTTCCAAAATCTAAAAACAGACACTGATTTCTGTCTACTTTCTTATTAATCCCACCCCTTTAATTTTTCTGTGAAGTATATTCTTTCGAACTTCCGCCGGGAATATATCTGGCTTTATTTTGAAATAAACAGTTGCCGAGGATATGTGAAATTTCTCTTAAGGATTTCATGTAGAAATGGCCATACAACTGATTTGAACATCGAAATTTATTTTATTTTATAATTGGCTCTGTAATTTAAGCGGATGTGCGTTGTGGCGCAGTGGATATCGGCTCGGAACAAGAAATCGGGGAACCGAGTTCGAATTCCAGTTGAATTCCTTGCATTCACATACGCGCAAATACCCTTGGGAAAGATATTAATCCGTCTCTTCTCTCCAGTTATGGGTTAAATAATAGGACAGATTGGGTTCTATAGCCTCGGTCGGAAACCAGTCTACCGCAGAAAGCAATGGCAACCTACTGCGGGATAATCTCCTGCCCAGTCAGTCATGTCTCTTCCGAGACATGATCACCCAAAGCGTGTATCGCACATGGCACTTAACTGACTGTAATTTAAATATTAATTACATTGAGCCCTCCACCTTGATCATTTTTAAATATTAATGTAATTAATACTAATTAGGATCACTACTTTGAGATTTACCTTCCTGCTTTTCCTTTTGGATTAAAGTTATATATATATATATATATATATATATATCGAGAGAGAGATATGTTATCGGTGTGAGACACTTTTAAAAATTATCTGAAAACCAAGTATATATTGACAGTACGTTTTGTTTTGTAATGCCATGCTCGTTCAGAATGTAGACGATAGTGACTTCCTAAAAAATTTTCTTTTGTGCCGTGTCCCTTCAAGACCTAGGCGATCATGGCCCACCACATTCTCCTGTCCCTGTAGTTCTTAATATATTCTGCCTTTTTATTTCTGCCATGCCATCCATTTGCTCAAACCCATCAAGTATATCACGCGCTGATTTCCCCTGTCCTTCTT
This sequence comes from Ascarosepion bandense, assembly GCA_037127315.1. NCBI lineage: Eukaryota > Metazoa > Mollusca > Cephalopoda > Sepiida > Sepiidae > Ascarosepion > Ascarosepion bandense. The sequence goes on from JBBBDQ010028937.1 coordinate 272,239, forward strand.
TCCCCTATTCTTCCTGTGAGTATCAGATTCTCCAAGCCCTCGTTTCTCATTACGTATACCAGAAACTTCAACTGTCTTTTCCTGATGTTAAATTAAGTATAAGTTTTCTTTTTGTTTCCATTTTCGCCAAAATCTCATATTTGCTCACACGTTCTGTCCACGGTACATTCAGCGTCCTTCTGTAGAATGACATTTTCTTTGCATTATGTTTATCCCCAAAACTATCGCCCGGTTCACACTTCACCCACGTCTATTGAACAGGTGAAGAGGCTCATCCCTTGTTCCCTGTTTAGGATGTGGTTTCCGGCTTTCTCTTTTCCAATCTTTTCACTCTTACGTAGCCCCTTGCGCATCAGTGGCGTTACCGCCTTGCTCGGGGTGATATGATTAAAAAAAAATCTTTAAAGAGATGGTCTCGCATTTGCTGCCATATAGGAGAACAGATATCACGTAAAAGTTCAGCAGTATTTTCCTTGTTTCAAACGAAATGTTTCTCTGTCTCAATACTTCTACAGATTACATTTTCTATATTATCTGTTAATTGCTATGTCTTCTTGGCAAAGAGTGTAGAGAGTTCAATTTATGCTACTGTTTAGTACATAACTGAAAGAAAAAGTGGTTAATTAGCACGAAAAAGGGAAGACTGGGATTTGAGCCGGTCTCGCCAACCCCAGCACATCTATGTGGTCGTTTCAACATAGAAATTAATTTGAATATTGATACAGGAGCAACGTCTTACCATGATTTTAATAATTTGTGTGTGTGTATGTGTGTGTGTGTGTGAGAGACAGAGAGAGAGAGAGAGAGAAAGAGAGAGGGAGAGCGAGAGAGAGGAGACGTAGGTCCTTCTCGCACTATCCGGAGTACAGGGCCACAACCCCAGCACGTTTATGTTGTTACTGTGGTTTCTGTTGCAAGTAGAATTTTTTTGGGGGGTATTAGAGTTATCACCTTTTACCTCTAACTGGTTTTCTCCTAGACTAGTTGCTAAGGCCTGAAAACTCAGTCTCTTCTGCTAGTTAACCCATATCTAGCTATGGGTTAAATAGCAGGATTATAAACACGTTGCTGAAACTCTTTCGGCACATCCCTTTTAGGAGTCACCAGAGATTCACCCTGGCCCCACCCCTTTAATAAAGTTGAAAAATGTAATATTTATCTGGGCGCTCACTAGAACGAAATATAGCACAGTGCCGTGTTTAAAGTGTGAGTGCCATCTATAAGTGGGGATTACTAACATGTTGACCAAACTCTCTCGGTACGTCCCTTTTAAGAGTCACCAGAGATTAACCCAAATTCGACTCTTCTGATAGAGAGGAAAGAAAGGATTCATACCTTTCCTAGGGATATGTGAAAAAAATGAATGCAATAAACTCGACCAGAACTTGAACTCCGTATCCTGATTTTACTACGCTATGTGCACATCGTTTTATAAATCTAAGTTGAACAAGCAAAAACAAAAAAAAAATTATTTGTTACCCATATTGGCTTGCGTGCTTTAGTAATTAAATAAAAGACGTGTAGCCCTTCAAGACATGAGAATTGGTTTTGTGGCACTCGTGACCATGTGTTTATTTTGAAAGAGAAAAATTCTTATCTAAATTCATAAAATCATACTTGCAAAATATCAGTAACAAATTTTGCTAAATGCAAAAATTATGAACCATTAAATTCCCACATACGCAAACCATATGTCTCACGTAAAAATTTAAGTTGCACGCACCCATATGTCTCACGTAAAGATTTAAGTTGAACGACATATAGATATACATATGTGTTTACATATACAATATTGGACACACATGAACAACTTCTTCTCTGCTTTCCTCTGTCTTTCTTGCTTTCAATATGCCCCGTGAATGTCAAATTCTTCAATCCCTCTTTCCTCATTATATCAAGTAAAACAACAGCAACAAAAAATGCGTTGACATATGCACATACATATGCATTTACATATACAATATGGATATTTATTTTGTATTCTTTCAGGACATGGCAGATAATGTCTCTTCACAACTTCCTTCTCATTGCAACTTTTAGAAAGGCTTGTCTTTTTGTTATCTTTCCCAATCCCTATTCTGCCACCTAATTACGCAAGCTTTTTACGGAGGATATTCCTATTGATTTTCTTTGTCTCTCTTGCCTTGAATTTGCCCTGTGAATGTCAAACCCTTCAAACCCACTTTCCTCATTATTCTCCCTCAAGCAAAACAACAAAAAATGTGTTGACATATGCACATTAATATGCATTTACATATACAATATGCATACACATAAACAACTTCTTTTTCTATGTACTGTGTCCCTTCAAGACATGATCGATCACATCTCTCCACAACTTTCTTTTGTGATTATTAAGTTTGTCTTTTTATTATCGTTGTTCTGCCAGCCAAGTACACAAGTTCTTTCAGTCGGTTATGATATTTACCCAGCTTCCCCACTACAGCGAGATGTGACAAAAGGTCGAGGTTTAATGTGGGGAGCCCGAACGCGTGCGCACGAGAAAGTGCCTCGGTGTTGACCACCTATCCACTTCTTTGGTGCAACAGGGTGGTGCAGCCTCAGGACACTGTTCCCTGGGACCAGGCACCTCTCAGTATATTTTTTCTCAGATGCATCTCGGTCCTCGAACAGAGATACAACGGAAACTCACTCTTCTCGAGGACAGAGACGCAACGAAGAGATGATGATCCCCACCTGACGCTTTAGGTAGGGTATTCGATGCTTTCCTGTCTCTCTGACCTTCAGTATGATCTATGAGTGTCAATATTCTCTAAGCCCTCTTATTTCGGCATGTGCCCTAAAAATTTCAATTACTCTTACTGTTTACTTATATTGGAACATCTATACTCCCTGATAGGCTAATATTAGCTCTCTGGTGCCCCCTCTGCATGATTTTAGTCGAGCTACTAGACTAGCGGCTAGGTCCCATCCTTTTACAGTGAAACCAATCAAATGTAACCACAACTTCTACCCTATCAGCTTCTTTGCTAGCACTTCCCGCCCGTGAAATTTCCTTCCGTATACTTGCTTTCCTGACAGCTACAATCTCCAAGAATTTAAATGCAAAGTCAATTGCTATCTCTTATCTCCTTGACTCGCATCCTTTCCCTGACAACCCTTGTATCATGTTCATCTTCTTTTCCACACTACTCTCATGTAGCTCTCTTCACATTAGTGTTCTCATCCTACTCTTACCCATTTTCTGACACTCCCGTAACTTGTTCCTCTTTCTCGTCACTTACCTCTTATGTAACCCCTGCGCACCAGCGGCAGTTCTGCCTTGTTTGGGGTAAAATGATTAGAAAAAAAATAACATCGATCATTATGATATCTATCGTTATGACATAGGTCATTATGACACTAATTACGTGTCAGTATGTTCTCAATATCTCTTTTCATAGTTGACTGGTTGCATGCAAGCAAATAAGAATTTTAAGTGTTCACTTTCAAAAGAATAGTGCATTGTGTCTCACATTGTAAGTTAAAATATTTATTTTCTCAACAAATAGTGCGCGACGATAATATATACTACAATTATAAATGACGGTAGATTTTAGTCGCTCCGTCGATTATTTAACAATAAAATATCGTTTTACATCAAAAAGTATATATATATAACCTTTGAGACTCAGTCGATTAAAAACAATTTGGCGATTAAAGTTTATTGCTTTATTTGCCTGCGGTCGATTAAAAATCTCGCAATGAAATGTGTCCCTTCAAATATGGAAAAAGAAAATCTGATTTCCTTTTAAAAATCCTAACACGTTCAAAATTTTAATTCAAATTTCATTTTTTGTTTTCTGTCAGCGATTCACGCTATGTTTACGTAAAGCGACTATAAAGAAAATGGAGTCAGTCGAGTAAAATGATTATGAGGTAAGTAAATTTTCCCTCGCACTCGACCGCTGGTCGAGTGACTTCTTTTTCAAATCTCAAAGGCTATATATATATATATATATATATATATATATATATATATATATCCCTTCTGTCAAGCTTATGGAGAAAGAGACAATAACCAGGCAGCGTCGGCTCAGTCTCTTTATTCCCAGTTATGAAAACTCTAGCCGCGTGTTTGCTCTTTAACAGTGCCTTATTATTTTATTATTATTATTTTTTTTTTGCAATAATTACGTTATTGAGTAGTGAAGTATATGTATACATATATATTCTCTGTTATAATAGAGACCGTTGTGTATTTATTTGCATGTTACATATATATATGTGTGTGTGTGTGTGTGTGTGTATATATATATATATATATATATATATATATATATATATATATATATATATATATCCCTTTCTGTCACGCTCAGGTTTTTGAATTATTATTTTGTTATTTTTTTCTAGTACTTTACTGTAAGATACTCAATGGTAGGTACATAGATATATGTGTTGCCATCATTTTAGACGGCATATCGATATAAATATTTGCCGCCATTTTTTTCTTAAATAATCCAGAACCTATATTGTCAGCAAACCATTGACAGAAAATGAATTCAGCGAATGTACAATATGTAGTTGTGTGTTGTGGTGCAATGAGAAATCGGAGAGCCTAGTTAGAATTCCAGTTGAATTCTAGTTTACCGCAAAAAAAAAAAATAGCAACTTACTGTCATAGATAAAAAAGACATAATCGCCCAAGCGTATATCGCATATGGCACTTAAGTGATGTACTGAAATATTCAAAATTAGATAAGGATGTGTCTTCTCACCAAACCTATTCAAAATATATAGTAAGACGATTCTTAAAGATTCATTATTAGCGGTCAGAATCTTAATAACATAAGATATACAGATGGTGGTGTTGATAACAGACACAGAAAGGGAACTATAGAAGAATCTCTACAGAAGGTAGTGAAGGAAAAGCTGAAAGAAAAGATCAAATATTAATTGCAAGAAGACATAATGTATGGTTGTCAGTAAAAAAGGCGGACTAATATACATATTACAAATTGAAAATACCAAAACCAAGCAAGTATAAAAATTAAATTATCTGGAAACTGTTCTAACAGAGGACAGAAAGTATGACTTCGAAATCCGAAGGTGCACCGGGATAGCGAATGTGCCTCCCAAAAGCTAAGCAAAGTATTAAGAAAAAGAAAGGTTTCGTTAGAAGCAGTGAAAAGTGTACTAATTTGTTATGCAATGTTAGTCCTCCTATATAACAAGAGTCTTGAAGCAACAGAAATATGATTCTGCAGAAGGATTCTGAGAATACCATTGACTGAAGATGTGAGCAACAACGAGGTTTCAAAGAAAATAGAAACAGAAAGTACATTTATATATCAAAAACCTTATACATCAGAAAGAGTTGAAATTTTTAGAGCACACAATGTGCAAGTAGGGCTTGGTAACTTTGAAACTTATAGGGGTTATGGGAAATGCTTAATTTCCCCAACACTATATTTTTTAGGCACACAAATGAATGACGAAACTTGCTTTTAGAACAACAACAAAGAATGGTTTATTACATAGTAAACGTACAAGATTGGTGGTATGTAAGTGTCCATGGTGAAGCTAGCAGCAGATAGTATGTAAATGTCCATGGTGAAGCTAGCAGCAGCGTCTTCCGCGAAAGCATTCCATGGGGAATCAGTGGCAGCGATGTGAGAGAGGCGTCCGTTACTGTCGCGGGCTCATGGCTCTCTGGCTTTCCTCCGTTCTACAAACAGGACTAGGAAAAATAGTTCTAGAGAGGAATCAATGCGCTCCGGCCGTTGATTGGTCAGTGAGTGACCGAATCTCCCGTCGGGGGCATTGATTCGCTAAAGGAAATAGATCTGTGGCTGCTACAAACTCATAAGGTATTAAAAAAGGCAAGAAGAACAGAGGAGAACAGCAGATAACTTACCTGACGAGCTTGTGTAAATGAATTTTAGAACAGGGTTTAGAAGAAATATCAAAAAGAGAAAATTTACTAAGAGATGCAAATGATAGGAAGTTAGGAAGATCCATGATCGCTGACGCCCTGAAGGAACAGTGCACATAGAAGAAGGACATATATTGTATTTCTTGCGCATTCGAGAAAACTGTGAACTGTGATGGCCAGACAAGATGTTCTACTTCACTAGAATTAAAAATAAAACTGTTACATTGTTGTGTATTCTTACTTTCGCCAACGGTCATCTCTAAAATCAAGTAATTCTACCTTTAACAATTAACTTTATAGCCTTACATCAATTTTTTACGTTATAATGGTGTTTTTAACAAAACCATTTAAGACTAATATTTTAATTTTTTTATTGCTTTAATTTCAATTTCGTCGCAAAAAGGATAATATATTAATGGCTACATTTTTTGTTCCATTCTTATTTAAACAACTGACACTTCCTCCTGTCTATACATCGCTACACTTTAATATCTCAGTATTTATTGGTCTGTACATCCACAATTCTAAGCTATAATAACCTCCCATTTCAATACATTCAACTTATATAATGGCATTCTTATTTTATTTTATTTCTAAATTTTTATATTTTTAAATTTATTTTAAATTTCTTTATCAATGTATGACACCGCAACTGAAACACAGTTGCCGTATCCTATTATTATAACAATAATAATAATAATTTACATATATATATATATATATATATATATATATATATATATATATATATGTGTGTGTGTGTGTGTGTGTGTGTGTGTGTGTGTGTGTGTGTGTGTGTGTGTGATAGAAAAAGAGAGAGAGAGAGAGAGAATATAACCAAGATGGCATTTATTTCACAAAAAGAATTAAAAAAATGACTGACGAATGTAATTCTGGAGAATATTGTTTTTTCAACAATCTTTCTATGTAAATAAAACTTTGTAATTATATAGTGCGGCGTGCGCAATATCAACAAAAAGTCCTAATAATAATAATAATAATAATAATAATAAATTAATGAAATTCGTTCACTTATCTTATGTCTATTCAAGTTTCGCAATATTACATTCTGAAGACTTGTTGGTAAAATTAATTTATTTACATATCGCTATCGTCTACAGTTGATTCGTTTGAGCAGAGTCAGTCAGTTAAGTGCCATACGTGATACACGCTTGGGCGATCATGTCTCGAAAGAGACATGACTAACTATGCAGAAGATTATCCCGTAGTAGGTTGCCATTGCTTTCTGCGGTAGACTGGTTGCCGACCAAGGCTATAGAACCCAATCTGTCCTGTTATTTAACCCATAACTGGAAGGAATAGACGGATTAATACCTTTCCCAAGGGTATTTGCGCGTAAGTGAGTGCAATAAATGTCAGCTGGAATTCGAACTCGGCTCCCCGATTTCTCGTTCCGAGCCGATATCCAATGCACCACAACGCACATCCTTTGAGCAGAGTACTGAAGAGAAAAACGGCCTCTACAAGCAGAGACACGACAAAGTGTTTTAGCAACATAACAACGTTAGGCCCCACATGTTGCAAAACGAGTGAAAAACTTCTACTTGGAAACACCTTAACGGTAAAGTTTAATTTCTGAAAATTAAACACAGTTTTATTTATTAGATATATAATAATATAGGATTGCCTATTCAAACTAAAATATTATGCTTATATAATGACGTCAAAATCAGCGAAAATATTTCATCCTTTAGTCAGTTCTGCCTCGTTTAATTAGTAACATAATGTAGGTAGAAAATAGCAAATGTTGATAAGATAGCGAAGGTCATAAAGCACTGTTCGGGGCCCCTATCCAAGCGATCAGGGGATTCGGTGGGTAGTACACACTGACTAGAGGCACCTCCAGATTTATATAAATTAAACTGAAGATGTGTGCCAGTGTGTGTGTGTGTGTGTGTGTGTGTGTGTGTGTGTGTGTGCACGCGCGCGTATCCTCATTGATTTCTTTTATTAACACACACTTGCACACTATTTACATTATCCGGACTATTGTCCTCATCTTTGTTGCCATTTGTACGACATTTCGGCCGTTCTCCGCTCCAGCCTTCTTCAGGTGCTAGAAATTTCGAACCAAACCTTTTATTACGATCACTGAGGAATATTATTCTCATTCCTTGTGCGAAGCCTCTTTTGGTAACCGGTTACTTGTTCACCACTGCTGTAGCCTGGTATTGAACTCACAACTCTGGAACTAACCAAAGACTATATCCTTATTGAAATTAGTTATTTTTTACATTTATTTAATTTTAATTGGAGGAGTGTAACAGATGTAAAAAAAACAAAAACAACAATCTTTACCAAGATTTTATAAAAATAATGATTTGAAAAATGTTTTCATTCATTTGTGAATGAGCCATGAAAGTTTTAATTAAAATCTGACCATTATTTGATTTTTGCAAGAATTTCCAAATTAATGATTTTTTTTTTTTTTCACGGGAAAAATGAGTTTAGTATTATTACATTTAACATGGTAAACCCTGGTAAGAAATCTGGTCACCCGCTGACAAAAAATAAAAGAAAATCAAGATTTTTAACCAAAATTTCGAACGTGTTAAAATTTTTAAAACATTTAAAAAGTAATGAAATAAAACTCTGATCTTCCCTCTTAATAATAACAAACATTTTGATGATAAAACTTTGTTGGGGCCTTTTAACATCATGCTATGCTGTTAGTGTTATACTAGCGAATTTAAAATAACCCATTTTTAGTATACAGTTTATTCATTAATGAATAAGTACTAAAAATTTAGTTTGAATTAGGTAGTGTAGTGGTCAGTCAATTTGTAAAGGGATTTTTTCTGTTAACAAACGTTGGGGTTTTACCAATTTGTTGTTGGTGCAGAAGAGTACACTTAAACTGACTCGCTACTAGCTTTTACTAAATCAGATGCACAAAGAAAACAAACTAGTACATAAAATAGAGTAATGAAATTTTTTATAACAGATAAAATTGTTTGGTTGAAATTATTGAAAATGTTACAATAAAAAGAACTGGAGTTTAAAAAGTGTGTAGATAGCTGTTAATTTTAAAAGATTTTTGAATGTTTGTATTATAGCGGGTATCTTATTTATTCTTTTTCTAGTTGTAGTAGGATTCCTTTCTAGTGAAGGGTAATTGTATACCGTTGCAGGTTAACGGAATTTGGCCTTGTGGAAGATAGCCCACTATAATTCATAAAATGATTATAAAATCAAGAAAGGGAATTTGAGTATAACATAACATTTATGTATATACACATGTCAATTAATGTTTTACAATTAAAGCAATACTTGAAATAAAGGTCCAACGGAGGTTAGAATATTCATGGAAAATATAATGCTGAAAAATATAAAAGGCTTAGGTGTGTGATGAATGTTCATTTTGAAGTTGCCACTTCTAAGGTCAGTAAGTTGGTTTGGGTGGAATGTCTTTGAAGAGGGCACTCCTGAGGTCAGTAAGTACTTTTGAGACAGGGAAAAGGGAAGAGGTCAGCATAGTAGCCGCTCGACTTAAGTCAAGGGGAGACACTGGTAACTCTATCCTGATGATGCTTTTTGTCTCCTCTTTTTATATCCGCTTTTTGGATCAAAAGCTCGTTTTGAATTTCACGCTTGTATTTGATTCCGGGCTTCCCATTGGCTGGTAAATAAAATTCGCGTAGACTCGCGAAATGGAAATTTGATATTTGATTAATTTTTATTTTTCAACCGGAACATCTGCGCAAATACACCTGCACAGAGATGATTTTTATTCATTCGCTTTCTGGTTGCTATAGAGCAAACATCCGGTCAGCTAGCTTTTGCTCGGTCGGTATGACCACAGTATAGAAATTAAACAGTTTGTTTTGTTAAGAAATTGTTGGTAATAGTTCGCTCAACTTAGTTAATTATTGTCTCTCTTTGACTGCATTGGTAAAGTGTTCTTGAGTGAGTTTTTGGTGTCTCGTCTTACTTGAGTTTTTATCAATTGTTGTGTTGATGCTAAAAAGGCAATTGAATTTGACAGGCCAATATGAATTGAATAAGAATTACTTTAGCAAGTAAGGTGAGTTTCGTAGATTTGTGTCGCTGTCAAAGTTGTTGAAGTCTATGAAGAGATTGTATTTCACTAGCCGTATTAATGTTATTGTTAATAATATTTATTTATGAGTTTTCTTAATCACGTGGGAGGCTCCAAATCGGTTAGCGCGGATTATTGTCCTCTAAGGATACACATGTACGTGCAAGGTTAAGGATCAATAAAAATATGATTACTAATATTAATTCAAACAGCAAGCGTTCTTTCGCAACTGAATTGTGGAGCCGACTTTAATAGGTTTAGAGAACAAACTGATTAAAGGTGGATCACAGCTATATTTAGCTGTGATCTACTTTTAATGAATTTAAAACAGAAAATGTAGGAATCTAATTATCTTTTTTTATTATAACATCGCCAATAATTTATTTGAACACAAACCAAAATATTCTATCTGTTATAAACAATTTCATTATTCTATTTTGTACTTGTTTGTTTTCTTTGGGCATTTGATTTAGTAAAAAATAGTTAGATCTGTTTAAGTGTACTCTTCTGCACCAACAACAAATTTGTAAAACCCCAACTTTTGTTACCAGAGAGGATCCCTTGATAAATTGGCTACAGTAGTTCCCTGATTTTTGACAATTTTTTTAAATATACGAGATTGTCGGTTATCTTATTTAGCTTTGTCAAAACGCCTAGGAGGGGTGCTTCTCAAATCTATAAAATGGCAATTAATTCTATTTTCTCTTCCCCCTCTTTTTAACTCTTGCTTCCAGGTGTCGATAACGAACCTTGCCGACGAGGCGCGTTCGCTTCCTTGCTCCTCTAGTTGACATTTGAAATCTCTCACACACTCACATACACACACATGTCTATCGCACACACTTATTTCACACACACGCTAACAAGCATATACTTATATAGCTAGTTTTATTTTAATGTTTTTTTGTTTTTGTTTTTTTTTTTGTTTTGTTTTTTTGGTACCGGTATATAGCCTACTTTTTGAATGTGCCCTACGAAATTCTGTCACTGGTAGTATGTGGCCTGCCGCCTATCTTTAAAAAAGTGTATTATAACGAATCTGGTAAGGCTTAGGATTAGGGAAAATAATTAGTTCAATAAACAGCCAAATACATAAATATATTAATACTCTTACTGAGGTAGGAGATATTCAGACCGTGTAGGCCACATACATTATAGCAGAATCAAAGAGGTAGGCCACATTTAAGTTACTAGAATCAAAGAGGTAGACCACCTATATACTGGCACCGGTTTTTTTGTTGTTGTTGTTGTTGTTTTTTTTTTTCTGTTTTTTTCTTTTAGTTAAATTGTGCACACATGTAATTCCTTTTGTTAATATGCATTGTCGTTTTTTGTTTTTTTTTATATTCATTGCTTTGGGTTTTTATTTTTAGATTGAGTCCTCTATGGTTTTCTTGGTAAATAAATATTCTAGGAGCCCATATAAAATGTCTACAACCAAAGAGGTGATACCCACATCATAATGGTAATTCATTAAACAAAAACAAACTTACTCGTATCTCGCAACGTAGTGACTTTTTGCTTTCATTTCGGTCAAAACCCCCTCCATTTGTGTGTTGCTGGTATCTACATTTTTATCATTCATGCAATGGTCCCGAGCCCTGCAACAAATGTACTTTCTTTTTTAAAATGTTTATTATTTATTTTCAAAAAGAGAAAAAAGAAGAGTTCAACAAATTCCAATTTTTTTAACATTTTTCGCACCATGACTTGTTTTTTTTGGTTTAATACAATAATGACAATATATGATAATTATTGTTTTAATTGTTATTGCTATTCTACTTTTTCGTCTGTTTTTTTTCTTATCAGCCTCTATCTTCACAAAATTGCTAAAAAAACTGTAATGAAAAAAAATACTCCAAACTTTATGAAAACATTTTTTTATCATCGAAATGTTTTTGTTATTGAGAGGAAAGATCAAAGTACTTTTTAATATTTAATTAAAATTACTTTTTTTATTCTTTAATGAAATGTGTTTCCGTGTATTCATTAACTGAGTCATTTAAACTTCATTTTTCAATGATTAATGTGTGCGTTGTGGTGCATTGGATATCGGCACGGAACGAGAAATCGGGGAGCCGAGTTCAAATTCATTGCATTCACTGTCAGTTACGCGCAAATACCCTTGGGAAAGGTATTAATCCGTCTATTCCTTCCAGTTATGGGTTAAATAACAGGACAGATTGGGTTCTGTAGCCTTGGTCGGCAACCAGTCTACCGCAGAAAGCAATGGCAACCTACTGCGGGATAATATTCTGCCCAGTCTTTCGAGACATGATCCCCCAAGCGTGTATCACGTATGGCACTTAACTGACTGAATGTGTATTAAAATGAAAATCTTTTAATGAAAAATGCTAAAAAAGAATTTACGTGTATTGTAAGACACTTTTTTTCGTTAACAGAACACGTCAACGATCCAAATATGCTTTCGATTTAGGGAAATAAAATCTTATAAAATTAAAAATAAAATATTATTTCACTTTATTCCATAAGAGAGGAATTATATAGAAAAAAAAATCATCAAAAAGTAAGTCTTGACTTTATTTTTCCTTTTACAGATAAAAAGCCACCAAAAATACTGTACCAGATGGGGAAAATATCAGTCGATATCTATGCATATCAGTGTCGGAATCTTACATGTGTTTTACTTTTTTATTTATCCGCGGTGAAAAGTTTTCTGGTTTTAAAACAGGTCACGACAGCAGACACCAGAAACTGTGAAATCATTACTTTTAAGCTGGAGTTGAAAGAAAATTACATTTAGAATAACATCAATATTAACAAAAAACATCAGCAGTGCAACTTGCCCGGCTAGCTCAGTCGGTAGAGCACGAGACTCTTAATCTCGGGGTCGTGGGTTCGAGCCCCACGTTGGGCGAAATTTTTCTATTTTGTTATATAATATAACTACATTGTAAAAACCAGTATCAGCTGAAAAGAAAAATGTTTTATGTGTAGATAAATTTATCCACTCATCTACCGATATTTTAATTGCAGTTAGCCTGACACTGACAGTCACGTAAAACGAGTTCGCTACGCAGAAAGTGTTATTTACTGTTATTGTTCCCATTTAATGCGACATGACGACCGATGTAAAATAACTGCCAAACAAAATGCTGCTGATGCAGAATAGATTAAAAAAATTCTATTTCAGTTGACGATTTCTATGCTCCGTGGATTCGATTTTCACTTTTTTAGTTTACTTTCGGATTCCTAACTTGTGAGCTTTTCCTGACTAAAAACTTATTGTCCTTTAAAAAAAAAAGTATAGTTATTTTATGAAATTACTAGCAGTATAGCACGACGTTGCCCGGGTGTAATGAAAGCTTTAAAACTAATCCATGGTTCTGGAGCTCAGACTAAAGTATATTTGTGTGAAGTTTGGTGAGAATCGGATAAAAATTGTGGATTTGTATAAAGGACATACAGACAGATAAACAGACACACACAAACATCTTGCTTGCCTCTTATATTATCGATTTTCTGCACTATTGTAAGAACTGCAACCTTGAAACTTCTGAATATCGTTTCTTATGTCTTTGTCTCTATGAGTGTATCAAATTTGATTAAAATCGGACCACTCCTTCTATAACCCGATTTTTTATTTTTTCGATTATCGATTTTCGATATTTATCGGGGGTACTTCAACACAAAATCTAGCTAAGAACACTCGCAGACGCTTGTAGTACAACTGTGTAAGTTTTCAAGAAAATCGGTTCAGCCATTTCGGAGTCTATAGGTAACGGACACACACACACACACACACACACACACACACACACACACACACACACACACACACACACACACACACACACACAAAGTTCCATTTATAAATAAGTTTAGATTTAGATTAGATCTTATATTTGTTTTAGGCACCACCAAAATAGACGCGTTTATAAAAGTAAAAATTGTCAACTTTTGTTTTTTATTAAAAAAAAATAAATTTCCAAAAAGAATAATAGAATTATTACCAGATCCAAACGAAATTTTCAGTACTTTATTAATGAATGAATTTTATGCTGTATAGGTTATTTTCTTTAAAAAAAAATCGTCTCAAACTTTAGCAAAAATAATTCTTTGAAGCTCCCAAAAGAAGTTTTATGTATTGGTGCTTGCATAATTTAATAAAACTTAAAAGGCGTTTAGGTGCCTCCAATAATTCGCTGAAAAACAGCATAAAAAGTTTTAAAAAGTATGGAGGAAAAGGGCCCCAAACTTAATAAAAACGAATTTTTCCGTCAAAATGTTTTTGTTATTATTAGGAGGAAAGATCAAAGTATTTTTCCATTATTTTCAAAAAAAAATTTCACCCTTTCTAAGACGTTCGAAATTTTCGTATTTTTTATTTTAGTCAGCGGGTGTCCAAATTGTTACCAGAGTTTACTATAGATAATGTAATTTAACGAAACTCATTTTTTCCGGTGAAAAGCACATTAATTTAGAAATTCTTACAAAACTCAAATAATTGTCGGATTTCAATGAAACTTTCAGGACTTATTCAAAAATGAATTAAATTATTTTTGTAATGATTAAGAAATACTTTCATTCAAAATTTTATGCTATAAACAAGTATTTTTTTCAAATCAGATCAATTTAACTTTAATTACTAAATAAAATTTCAAACTTCAGGACACTTTATGAAGCATACAGCTGAAGTAGGTAGACTTTAAGGAATCGAACACCCAATTCTAAACAGGAAACAAGTGATAAAAGTTCATTATAAAATTCGACGCCAGTTCAAAAGACCAGTGAATGTATGTGTAGGGATCCATACACTCGGTTTTTTGTGGAATGTCAAAATTCGGAGTGTCGGTATTCACTACAAAAACATAAGATATTATTGAAGAACTGCCCGTAATTCGACCGTTTAATATCTCACACGATAGTTATCAAAAGAATAAAATCCAACAGAAAAAGACAACGTAGTTTCAACAAATAAACATTGATTTAATTAACAATCAATACTTGTCGTTATATTAATTTTAGTATAATGATAAGAATACAAGCAGTTAATTATAGACTAGAAGGTAATGTATTTTTGTTTCTGTTAATAGTGCTCTGAAATAGGATATAAATTGTAATTGTGTACGTATGTGAGGAACCATGGAATGTTATATGTGTATTTGTGTGATAAAGTCAACATGTGTGTGCGAGATTCACGATAAAGGGGATACAAGAGAGTTAGAATTTGTTTCCTACCGTGGACTCTCGTGCCATAGTCTGAAACGGTCTCTTTGAAGTTCGTCAGCGCTGTCGCTTTTAGCATGTAGGCGTGAATGAGGTCATGAAGACCATAAACTGGAGAGACGTGGACCTTGATGACGGCTCTTTGGGGCTGGATTTTGTGTGTCTTATACACGTCTTCGTAAGAAAATCTGCTGCAGAATTAAATTATTTATTTATTTATTAATTGGTCCTCATAAGTCTGTGGTAAATTTTTCTACTACGTCCGCACGATATTTTGGTGCTATCTATCTAAATCATTGCGACTAATAAATAAAACCTTTCTCATTTGTATTCTATGGTTTTATTGATGTGTTTTACGATGTAACATTTGTTCTTCTAGTTTTTGTTCTACTTTTTGATTGAGTGTGATTGTTTTTTTGTTTTTTTTTTTGTTTTGTTTTTTTTTTAATCATATCACCCCGAGCAAGGCGGTAACGCCACTGATGTGCAGGGGGCTACATAGGAGTGAAAAGATTGGAAAAGAGAAAACCGGAAACCGCATCCTAAACAGGAAACAAGGGATGAGCCTCTTCACCTGTTCAACAGACTTGGGTGGAGTGTGAACCGGGCGATAGTTTAGTCTATCTACTCCAATTTGATTTATAAATAAATTGTAATTTTATTCGATATATAGGAAATAATAATTTGATACTTCAATTATGTTTTGTAATGTTTTGGACAATGCACATGTTTCCCAGATATTGTTGTTACATCCTTCTGTGCTATTGTCCCTGGTGAGATGTCATTTGTTTTTTGTTAGAAGTATAGGATACAAATCCTATATCATCCAACAATTAACTGAAACGAAAAAAGTAAAATTGCACACACGCAAAAATGGATCAGAATGACTGAAAACATATTGGAAAAACCCAGACCAAGGCCAATTTCAGAAGTCGGGGTGAAAATTAAGATTATGGATTCTGAATGGATTCTGAATAGCAAATTGAACTCTGACCCTGATCAAATTTTCTTAACACCTGAAATATGGGTATGCGGTTCAATTCAATCTTCTTTTATGTGCTTTGTCCTTTTAGGACGTAGGCGACCATGGCTTTCCCCGTCTCCCTATACCTGGTGGCTCTTAGCACGCTTTCTCCTGTTACACCACGCAACTCCCGTTCTGTCATCCACCGACTCAGACCCTTCAAATATGTTACCTGCTGCTTTCCCCTGTCTCTTTTTCTCTATATCTGGCCTGTTAGTATCAGGTTCTGTAAGCTCTTCTTCCTCATTGCATTCCCCAGGAACTTTAACTGTCTTTTCCTGATGCTCAGTATTTGTGACACGATAACTAGACATATATATATTTTATTATAATAGATTAAAATAGAAAATAGATTAGAATAGAAAATAGTTTAAAAACATATTTAACAAAAGTGAAAAAGAAGAGGAAAAAAATAAATAAATAAACGCTTTTTCTTTTATGAGGAAAATTGTCCTCCGGTAGATATTTGACTCAGTGATAAAGTTCAGCAGGTAGGTTTTCGATGACCCGGTCAAAGGCTGTCCTTTACAGTATCTTGACCACACATTAAGCCTTTTCCGACGGAAGCCTTATTAAGATAAAAAAAAAAGATAACTGAAATTTCAGACTTACAGTCGCCGGTGTTTGTCACCGGTGGTCTAAAGCATTTCCGGATTTCCGGATTTCCGGTCAATTTTGGATAAATTCAGGTAATTTTTCCGAGTCAGGAAGAGAGTGAAGGGGAGTCCGCCGGGTGCGAGCTTGAAGTAAGGATCTCCGTTCGTCTTGTTTCGTTCAGTTCGGATTTGTTGATCTCCATTAATTGGAGTTAGAGCTGTGTGTCACATTTGCCTGCCCCAATCGAAAAGGCTAACTCTAAACGAATAAAGCATCCTTTTCAACTCATCCAAGTTGTGGAAGTTCGTTCCTTATAGTCAATCTTGTACCCCCAGCTGTCCGGTCGACATTTTCAACAAACTGCCGGCAACATCACAGCGTGGAGAACGGCCGCCGGAGAAGATTGTTAGGACGGTCAGTTGGGGTGTTACAGTATTAATTTCCTTTTCGTTTCCACCCTTTTCAAAACCTCATCATTGCTCACATACTCGATCCATGATATCCGCAGCATCCTTCTGTAGAACCACATTTAAGTTGCTTCAAGTTTTTCCTTCATCTTTGATAATATTGTCCAGCATTCACTGCCATATTGAATAACTGACGCCACACAGCAATCCAGTACTCTTTTCTTTGTTTCTATAGAAATGTTCCTGTCTCTTAATACTCTACTCAGCTTCAGGAACGCGTTCTTTGCCATGCCAATTCGCCTTCGGATCTCTGTGTCGCACTTTCCGTCTTCTGCTAGAACACTTCCAAGATATTTAAATTTTTACGTGGCTAAATTTCACTACTTATTCACGTCTTTTGACCGGCCAAATCAGTCCGATGAGAACAAAAGACTGATAAGGACCTCGTCACAATGTAAGGGTGAAATTTCAAGACGCCGACCCTGTCTTGTCTCATCGACATACATTCGTTTCTCCTCTCCTTCTAATTTTCCTTTTTTTTATCTTCACTCACACACCGTCAAAGAAACGACGACAACAACAACAAGATACTTCAACTGACTCTTAAATATTAACATTAGATAAGTATCATTTTCCTTCATTGATTTACCTTTTTTCACTTTCTCGCCGGCCATAAAAAAGGGAAAGGAACAAGCTTTATTAAAAAATATTCGCTACTTGCAACTAGAATTCTGGACACTTAATTCTTTACTACTATTTTTCTGGAAGATTTAACTACGTACATTTTTTTCTTTGAACATTTAACTCTTACAAATTAATTAACTATGTACGTTTTCTGTTTGAACATTTTCTTCTTACAAATTTGTTATCTGTTCAGTTAATAAAATTTCACTTATTTTACAAGCAAAACAAAAAATTTCACTTATTTTACAAACAAAAGCAATATTATCATATTTTCCATTTTTCATGATGGTGAAATACTTGTTCTTTCTGTTGATAACTTGGTATGAACATGAATAATTTGAACATGAAGGTTGTTTACGCCCTCATTTCTTATATAGGTACCTCCGCTCATTTTACAAACCTAAATTTAAATTGACTTTTTAAAAATAAAAAAGGTTTCTTGAAGTTTTAATTTTAGATTTAATTGAAAGACAAGAGATTCAATTTACTAATTCCAGTAAGCAAAATACTCTAGTGTATTTCAAAACCAATTTTATAGAATTTTAATTAGTTTAACTTTATAGCCATACGTTTGAATATGCTTTCTGAATAAATAAAAATTAAAAGAATATAAAACTTTAAAATAATTTTGCAATTTAATAAGAAAGAATGAAATTGAAATAACCTAACTCACTTTATGAAATGTTATGCTCAGTATGAATTTAACAATAACAAATTGATAATTTCAATGTTAGGATTAGCAAAAAGGCTATTGAAATATACAACAAAAACAGACTAAACACGGGTTATATAAAATAGAAAAAGGAAAGCTTTTTCAATTTCTATAAGGTACCTACATTCACAATGTAAAAAGTGATGAAACTAGAAAGCAAATTACTTTAAATTTTGTGTGCGGGATTTGGGAAGCCTGTTGTTGGATGATTCAGAAACACGTGGAAATGAAAAGAACTGGGCACTGAATACAAATGTTCATTATAGGGATTTTTTCTTGTAAGGAGAACAACCCTTGAATCAAGTGACCTTTTAATGATAAATATCACGTACGGCTAACCGTACAAATAAAATACAGATCATCAGCATGTAATTGAAATGTTTTAATTATTTTAAAAATCCATTGGCTAAATTATTTGTATTAAGCTTTTCAATTTCCGATAAGTAAATATAGTCGTCACGCATTAATTTAACACCCTAGCGTTAGCGATGAAGGAGGAAACTTAAAAAGATTTTTGAAAATTTATAAATTTTTATAATAAAAAATAATAAAAATGAAAACAATTCTTGTAAAAATTCATTATTCATTGAAATGTTTTTTTCAGACTATGATATTCTTAATATAGATCGTTTATAAAACTAATTAAAAGTTTATCTAAATAAAAAAATGGTATAATTTTATTAGATTTTTGTTTTCGCAGTTTGGGGCAGATTTTCTAAAAATGGGCTAATTTTGAAGAAAAAAAGACAGTTGATTAGCATTCCCCCAATGACTCCTGAATTTAATTAATATTAGGTTTATGGGGAAACGATCGCAAATTTTTAGACATTTCCAGAAATTAATTAGCGGGGTTGTAAAAAAATTTTTTTTCAAGATTTTAAAAAATGATTTCCGTCAATTATGAATAAGTCCTGAAATTTTTATCAAAATCTGACCATTATTTGATTTTTGCAAGAATATTCAAAATGTGTCTTTCAACGGCAAAATAGTGCCTTGCGTAATATTACGTTTGCCATAATAAACCCTTGTAAAAATTACGTTACTCACGGACGAAAGAAAAACAAGATTTTCTACCAAAATTCGAACATGTTAGAAAGAATTAAAAAAAAAGTTATTAAAAATACTTTGATCTATCCTCTTAATAATAACATTTTGCCGATAAAACTTTGTTTTTATTTAGTTTGGGGCAATTTTTCTTCATACTATGCTGTTTTTTAGCGATTTTTTGGAGATACCTATATAAAGGTCACTTAGTAGGTATATATTTTTATTTGCTTTCCGAGAAGGTGTAAAAGTTAATGATGCCATTCTGTTTCATTTCCTGTACAAACGTTGTTGTTACTAAAATGTTCGTGTTGTCTGGTATTGACCAGATAGAGCCAGTGAGGTGCTAAAATTCATTTCAGTTGCTACCACCCAAATCCTTTTTTACAATGTTTCCAATTGATAAAAGTACCAATGGTAAATTTTCTAACCAATTAGTTTTGTTTCATCGCTATAGCTGTCTTCTGTGGAAATGTTCTACCATTCCGTTTCCACTGTAGTTTTATGTGTCGAGTTCCGAGTAGGTGATTTCTAAATAATGTAAATGGAACTGAGCTTCTCTGTCTGTTGTGAGTACTGAAGATACTCCAAATATTTCAATCCATTCAATAAGGATAGTTTGGGCTGTGATATCTTTGATTGGAATTGCAGTGGACCAGCGAGTAAACTTGTCTATGATAGTAAGGATATATGTGTCAACTAGCTAAGGGTCCTACAATATCAACGTGTATGTCTGCAAATCTTGCATCAGGTGTGCTGAATGAACCTGCGGGTTATTTGATATGCTTATTTATCTTTCTCTTCTGGCAATATAAACATGATTTTGTCCAGTTTTGGTTGACCGAACAAAACGTTCAGTAATTAACTTCACAGTTGCACGTTTTCCTGGGTGAGATAATTTATGGAAGTCTTGGAATACTTGCTGTTTCAAATTTGGTGGTATGTAAGGCTGTGTTTGAGTTTGTGAAATGTCACAATATAATTTTATCTCACTGAATGAAACAGGTAGTTCAATACCAGGTTTTCGACAAGAATGGTGAAGCCCGAACCGTCGCCTTGGATATCTCTAAAGCATTCGACAGAGTATGGCATGCCGGCCTTCTACGGAAACTGCGAAGCTATGGCATAACTGGACTTTTGTTGGACTTAATCCGGTCATTCCTCTCTAACCGCACACTGAAGGGGGTATTAAACGGACATGCCTCCCAGAACTACTCTACAAACGCGGGTGTACCCCAAGGCTCTATCCTACGTCCTACGCTCTTTCTAATCTATATCAATGATCTCCCCGATACCATAAGATCACAAGTAGGCATGTACGCCGATGATACCACAGTTTACTCTCGCCTCGATCAAAAAACTGGTGTTGGTGACAAGGCGAACCTCGCCACCGAGCTTGAGAAGGAGCTCCAATCCGTGGTGGATTGGAGTAAGAAATGGCTCGTAAAATTCAATTCTTCCAAAACGAAGCTGCTGTCAATTAACCACCACAGGCAACCGCACCTCCCTCCCATTAGCATGGAGAGTAGCTTCTAAAACGAAGCTACTCTCAATTAACCATCATCGACAATCTCACCTACCTCCCATTAGCATGGACCAGGCTTGCCTCCCAGAGAGCAAAACCGCCTCCTTGGTCTCACACTTTCAGCGGACCTCAAATGGAATCACTATATCGAATCCATTGCTAAATCCGCTGCTATGAAAGTCGGTTCTCTGCGTAGGGCCCGGAAGTTTTTTCCGTCTAAATCTATCCTACACATTTATAAATCTACCATCCGCCCGTGCATTGAATACTGCTGCCATATCTGGTCGGGTGCCCCTGCTGTTCTCCTCGGGCTTCTCGATAAGGTTCAGAGGAGGGTCTGTAATGTGATAGATACCGACTTGGCAGACCGCCTGCAGTCTCTCTCCCACCGGCACGACGTGGCTTCCCTGTGTCTCTTCTATAAATACTTTCACGGCTTCTGCTCCGATGAACTTAGATCACTGGTGCCCCCTAAATACGAATTTGAACGAGATCCTAGATTAGCAACTAGATCCCACCCTTTTACAGTGAAACCGATAAAATGCAGCCGTAACTTCTACTCCAATAGTTTCTTTCCTCGCACTTCCCGACTGTGGAATTCTCTTCCACACGATTGCTTCCCCGACGGCTACAATCTCCAGGAGTTTAAATGTAAGGTCAATAGACACCTCCTAACACACTAACCTGCTCCCATTCAATCAAACACTCTTCCCATCTTCCCAACCCTCATCCTCGCTATCCTTACTCATCTGTTACCTTCCTCCTCATATTCCCTATGTCTAACCACTCCTTCTCTTTACCTTCTCCTATGTAGCCCCATGCGCAATAGTGGCAGTGGAATGCCTTGCTTGGGGTGAGATGATTAAAAAAATAAAAATAAAAAAGGAACAGGCTTGCCTCCCAGAGAGTAAATCACTACGCCTGTTTGGCCTGACACTCTCAGCGGACCTCAAGTGGAATGACTACGTCGAATCCATTGCTAAATCCGCAGCTATGAAAGTAGGCTCTCTGTGCAGAGCCCGGAAATTCTTTCCGCCTGAATCTATCCTGCAATTATATAAACCCACCATCCGCCTGTGTATTGAGTACTGCTGCCACATCTGGTCGGGTGCCCCTTCTATTCTCCTCGGGGTTCTTGACAAAATACAGCGAAGAATCTGGAATGTGATTGATACCGACTTGGCTGACCGCCTGCAGTGTCTCTCTCACCGGCGTGACGTGGCTTCCCTGTGCCTCTTCTATAAATACTTTCATGGCTTCTGCTCTGACGAACTTAAATCACTGGTGCCCCCTAAATACGAATTTGAACGAGATACTAGATTAGCAACTAGATCCCACCCTTTTACAGTGAAACCGATAAAATGCAGCCGTAACTTCTACTCCAATAGTTTCTTTCCTCGCACTTCCCGCCTGTGGAATTCCCTTCCGCATGCTTGCTTCCCCGACGGCTACAACCTCCAGGAGTTTAAATGTAAGGTTAATAGACACCTCCTAACACACTAACTCACACCCACTCTCTCCAACTCTCTCCCTATGTACATCCTAAGTCGTCTATCACCCTCCTTCTGACATTTCCTATACCCAATCCCTCTATGTAACCCCCTGCGCTATAGTGGCAGTGGAATGCCTTGCTTGGGGTGACACGATTAAAAAAAACAAACAAAGTATCTGTGGTTTGTTTTTTAGCAATTAACTGGAGGCTCAAAGAACTAGAATGTAAAGAAGCAATTGTGGCACCTGATAGCACATCTGCCACTATATTTTCTTGACTTGTCACATATCTGATATCTGAAGATAGTTGGGAAATACAACTGATTTCCCGTGGATTATATTTGTCAGTGTGTATGTGAATAAAATATCTATTGTTGGTTCATGGTCTGTATATATGGGGAAATCTCTTCCCTCGAGTAGGTGTTGAAAATGTTTGATGGAAAGGTATATTGCTAATAGTTCTCTAGAAAATGTGCTGTACTTTGTGTCTTATTTAGTTTAGCGGAGAAGAAAGATATAGGTGTGTTTTGTTTGTCTAAGATTTGGTGTTTAACTGCACCCACAGCTGTTGATGAAGCATCTGTTGTGAGGGTAAGTTTAATTTCCTCGCTATCCTTGATGTAATTCAGCTTTTAAAGTTAGCTAAAGTTGTTTTGGCATTGTCGAATATTTTTCGAGTATCTTCCTTTAACGTAATCTTTTTGTTTTTGTTCTTGAGTAGATTCGTCAAAGGTTATAGTACCGCTCGGCAATTTGGTATAAATTTCCGGTGATAATTGATAAGGTTTATAAATCTTCGCATTTTTCTGAGTGACGTTGGATGCAGAAGGTTAGTAATTTCCTCTTAAGCTAAGCTCACAGATGCAGATTGTCTGTAATCATTTATTTTTTTTTATCTTTTCTCTATTTGGTCATGAAATATATTTAAATGGCACAAGTTGTTGAGTTTCTTTCTTTCCAAAAGCTGTCACTCAATTCGTTTACGCGCATGTGACTTAACATTAAATCTCCATAAACTTGGAGTTTAACAGCGGATATAATCACCGTACAAGCTATACATTTGTATGTTTATATCCGTTATCTGTCAGTTATAACGGAAGAGCGACAGCAAGTTTTCTCAAATGTTCAGTATTCTAATTTATCTATTCTCGGTCCTTTTTTGTTTGGTGTCGATTCCTACGTGTCAGTTATTCTGGGTACAGCCCTAGAGATCATATTATTTTCATTAGGCAGCATTTGTTAGTGTTCGCTTTCTTTCATCTTCTCCCTGTGGTCGGCTGGTACTGCGTCCACAATATATGTTTTCCTTCCATTGTTTACTATTAGTGGTACGGATACTGTTCCATAGCACACTTCTTGATTCTTTTAAGTCATTTCACCCAAGCAAAGTTACAAAGCCACCAACCCGCAAGAGCTTACTGGGTGTGAAAGAATCGGAGAAAAACATCATTAAAGAAAGGGGACAATAAAAGAACAGATATTAAGAAGACAGAAGTTAACGATTGATATTGCATTTAAATTTTTGACGATCAAAGTTGACGGGAAAGTAAAAAAGCTAGAAGAAACTTCCATAAGCGAGTAGTGCCGCGGAATTTACTATTAGCATAGAACTTATGGTTATATCTATCAATTTTGACTGTAAAATGATGAGACCTAACTGCCAGTCTAGGACAGCGCTTAAATTTGCAAAGTCGTGGTACCAAAGAGGAAAGTTTCTAAAAACAATTACCATGAAAACATTTATATAAAATGAAAATAAAATAATAAATAAATAAATAGATTTTATGGTCTACCGGAAGAGCCACGCCTACGATCTGGCAGAATCATTTTTCATTATTCATGACAATTTACTTCCTTTTTTGGGTGGGTCACAAATTTTCAGAGCATTATTCTCTTTATATTTTTTATAACGACATCCAATTTGTGTTCATATCATTGTTTTCGGAACTGAAGTATCTTTTGCACAATTTATGATTATTTACATTTTCATAGCAAAAATGCTTCTTGCCCAGGGTCATGTGACAACACGTCTCTTCGAATCTTTATCGCTCTCCTCGGTATCCAACTTCTGACTTCTGTAGTTGACTTTTCAAATTATTATGAATGTGCGGGAACAATAGTCATCAGTGTGTAAATTGGTATTAGTAAAACGAATTCACATTCCCGCCTCGTCGTTTGCGTTCTTTTTCACATTTATTAGCAACTGTCTGTCTCGAAAAACCATGGATCTGCATCAGACTAGGGCAGGCCGAGGCATTGTTTTCCGTTGGCCATATATCAAGTCCCCTCTCTTCACGTTACCGATGTTGTCCAAAGGAAAAGTAGAGGCTTGGTACTGGCTTCAACACAGGAGTTGCCAGAACTAAACATCTCATCGGACTCTCTTAGAAACTACCGCCCCAGATTTTAATTCAGATTTGTTCTTCTGCTAGTCTGGTTGCCAACCATGGCTACAGAACCAAGACTGCGCTCCTATTTATCCATTATTGAAGTTTTTTCTACTCCCAGACCGGTCATCACCCAAGGCTATAGAAACCAGTCTGTCCTCTTGTTTACCCATAGCTGGAGGGAGGATAAATGAATTCATATCTTTCTCAAGGGTATTAGCGCGTAAGTGAATTTAATGAACTCGACTGGAATTCGAACATAGCTCCCAGTTTCCTCAATCCGAGCCACAATCCATTACTCCGCCGTACCTCCCCCACTTTCGAATATTACCCTAGGAAAAGGTATGAACCAATTTCTTATCTTCCATGTTATAGATTAAATAGCAGAATAAACTTATCACTATAGCCTTATATAGTATCCCCTTAAAAAAAAAAAAGATACCACTGAATTCAAAACCCTTGAGTAGACAATGAAAAACCATCTTTCTGCATCCCCCGAGATGTTTTACCAACTCCAAAATAATTAAAACAAGAGCAGTCAAAGATCACAAACCTCCGCCAAGGCAATACCGATAACATCTCAGCGATTAACAAGAGATGATTATTAAAATGTGAATATTTGCAATGAACTTGATCGCTCCCAAGAGTGTAAATACAAAATATAAACCCAACCGCATTCAAAATTTAATGCATACTTAAAATGAATCTTAAAAGATACAAAAATAGCATTAAAAATATAAAAAATAAAAAAATAAGAAAAATCATCCCGACATTTCGAAATCCAAGATAATAATTTTGTTTTTACGAAAAAATTCAAGTTTATAAAAATTAGTAGTTCTAAATAACGCTGCTTTTTTTCTAAAATGATAGCTAATTTTTAGTTGAATTTCATTTTCATATCTGACAAGTCATTTTTTTTTCACATTTATTTGGCTGTAGTCGTTGGCTATCTCTCTCTCTCTCTCTCTCTCTCTCTCTCTATATATATATATATATATATATATATATATATATATATATATTATATATTATATTATATATATATTATATATTATATATATATATATATATTATATATTATATATATATATATATATATATAAAATAATATTTTCGTGGGAAAATAGTGCGCTGAGAAAATGTAATAACATAAAGCATTCCAGGGGAGGTAATTCAGTATTTCGCAAACAAACAAACGCAATCGAATACAATACTTCTGCCTTAAGGCGGAGGTAATAATCTCTGAAGAACCATGATCGCCCGTGTCCTTAAATAACCTCTGGTAGAAGGAGATCAAGTGGCACATGTCTCTTCAAGACTATCTCTCCAATTTTCGTCCTCTTGTTTTTTGTAATGTATTTTGTCATGTCAGCTCTTTGTTAGTTCATTAGTTATTCTCGTCTTTTGCAAGATTTGCCGAAGTTATTCCCATCGCTCTATTAATGATCGATATAATTATTACTTTTAACACTTGCAAATGTTTCAATATCAGAATTCAAATATTTATTTAGTTATTAACTTCTTTCAAGACAATCATTCACCAGATCTTATGAACTGGTGCTACATACTCACAAAGAGCTTTGCCAAATAACATACGCCACATCAGTTGAAGATCTCTGACTGCATAATACAATGAAGATGCTGACTTTTTAAGTGAACTTAAACATACACTGGCGTGCAAAATTTTTGCCAACTGCATAACATCGGTATACACCTTTCTTATACTAAAAAGTTAAAATTGTTTAGCAGTATGTTTGCATTGGTAGTGTCTCTGGACCTTGAAGATTAGAAAATAAGTTGTTACGTTTTAGCAGGTGCCGTGTAAGAAAATTCACATTGATTTAGACAAAAAAAAAAAAAGAGAAAGGAAACATGCAAGACTATTTAACCAATGAAAGATCAAAGATGATAAGTCATGATAATATGCAAATATCTAAGTAGGAATTGCTATATCCTATTAAAATGAGTGTAAGGTTCTTGGTAAGTCATTGTACCTAATTTTTACACTAAAATCATAGCTAAAATTTCTATTGAAACGAAGATGAAGGTTGTAACTTTGAAGTGGAAAATGACTCAACAAAAGGTGGCTGAAAATTTCCAGAAACAGTGTTCAAACAATCCAAAAGACGTTTTCTACTCTGGAAGTGTTTTAAGCGCTAAGAAAACCGGAAGACCAGAAAAGTTAGACAAGAAAGATGAAAGAAAGATTGTGAGAATTTCGGTAGACAATCCAAAATGAACAGTTAGACAAGTGAGTAAGGCATGCAGTCTTAACAATTTCGGATGTTAGAGTAGGCAGAGAATCATGAAAAAAATCACAAAAATTAAATAGGGTCTTTAATTAATCAAAAACATCGGAATAGAAAATGGAAATGGTCAAAAGAACATTGAATATGAGATGCGGAAAAGTGGCCAAAAGAAATGTTAATGATGAATGCAATATAAAGTTAAAAGGGAAGATGTAGGAAGACCAGTGGGGGGAAAAAAAAGAAGCAAAATACACCACAACGATGATGAAATTATTTGTGAGCACATAATGGTGTGGGGTTGAATCAAAAACGATGACAGAAGAAAATTGGTAACAGTTGATGTAAACTTAAACAGCAAAAACTTGTCGGGAAAATGAATTAAAACAAATAAATAAAATAATAATAATGACGAATAAAATAATGAAATAAATTTGTTTTTCAATTATGCATGTTATAAAGAAACTGGAAAGGGTTTCTTGTCACATGTGCATATTTTATGACCCCACTTCCGGAAACGACATAATCTTTCTTTTTCTTTACTTGGCTTCAAGATGTGAACCACTCAGTAACAGCCTTTCCGCTGTGGAATGTTAGTTTCCCCGGTCTATTGACGACTTATTTTTTCTGCTTACTAATGATATCGTTGGATATGTTTTAGCAGACCTACCCATATATTCCTTGCATTCACTTACTCACAAATACCCTTGAGAAAGGTATTAATCTTCTCTTCCCTCCAGTTATGGATTAAATAATAGGACAGATTGGGTTCTACAGCTTTGGCTGGAAACCAGTCTACTGCAGAAAGCAATGGCAACCGACTGCGGGATAATCTTCTGCTCAGTCAGTCATGTCTCTTTCGAGACATGATCGCCCAAAGCGTGTATTATGTATGGCACTTAACTGACTGACCCATGAAATAGCGGTTCAGTCTTCCAACTGACTTTGGCTCCACCATGTTTGCCTGTTCGTATCGTTACACCCCATAAATCATTTCAAAATCAAAATGAAAAACGGACATACTCAAGAGATCTTTTAACTTTGTTTCAATATAGTTAACATAAAAGGAATAAACGTCCAAATACAAGTCTTCTAATACTTCTTCTGCACTCTCTTTGTTTGCATACTGAACACGCACATTCACCGAAAAAGAGTACAAAACCCACAAGCTTGTTAACATCACAAACTATATCAATTAACTACGATATATTTTTCTGCCATACTATGAAGATGGGGAAATATTTCAGCCTGATGGTTACCTTTGTCAAGCATCACGGGCAACAAAAAGGTTTCTTGTGGATAAAGATAATCAACTTTTGGAAAACTGGCCAGCACAAAATCTTGACCTGAATATAATTGAACAATTGTGGTGGGATCTGAAGAAACAAGTGCTCCAACGAAAACCACACAGCCTCCAAGAGATTTCTGAGAAAGGAAGAAAAATTCCCAAATGAGAAAATCTGAGCATTCTTTCATTCAATGTCATATCGAATTAAGACAGTTATTCCAACTCCATAATTTGGTGTTTTGTACTTTAATAATAAAAATTGCTTTCTGCAAAAACAAAAAATGTCTCTTCTTAACTTAAGAAAAAAAAACTGACAGGGGAAATTTTCGCAGGCGGCCGAGTATTCTTTGCA
The DNA here is from genome assembly GCA_037127315.1 of Ascarosepion bandense. Lineage (NCBI taxonomy): Eukaryota > Metazoa > Mollusca > Cephalopoda > Sepiida > Sepiidae > Ascarosepion > Ascarosepion bandense. Next base: position 301,124 of record JBBBDQ010028937.1, read on the forward strand.
GGACCTTTTTTTTAGCATCATTACGTTTATGATGCTTTATCATCAACTATACAGCTTTAAAGAAATTCCGTAACTTATTTTCTGGCCGTCAAAGATCATAAAAATGTAAAGAGAAAAGCATACTGCTATCATTCTTGATTTAGGGGTAAAAATGAACAAAAATAATTACTTTACCGAAGTGCTCCAAGTGTTTTCCACGCCAGTATAAAAGGTGGGGAAGGAAAAATCTGTTAATAATATCAGTCAGTTAAGTGTAATACATGATAAACGTTTGGGTGATCATGCCTCGAAAGAGACATGATTCACTAGGCAGAAAATTTTCCCGCAGTAGTTTGTCATTACTTTCTGCGGTAAACCGGTTGCCAACCAAAGCTATAGAACCACAATCTGTCCTGCTATATAACCCATAACCGGAGGGAGAAGAGACGGATTAATACCTTTTCTAAAAGCATTTGCGCGTAAGTGAATGCCACCAATTCAAATACAAAGGAGGATCTGTAACGTGGTTGATACTGACTTGGCAGACCGGCTGCAGCCGCTCTCACACCGGCGTGATGTGGCTTCCCTGTGCCTCTTCTACAAGTACTTTCATGGCTTCTGCTCCGATGAGCTTAGATCACTGGTGCCGCCTAAGCACCAATTTACACGAGATACTAGATTAGCAACTAGGTCCCACCCTTTTACAGTTAAACAAATAAGATGTAACCGTAAATTCTACTCCAACAGCTTCTTTTCTCGCGCTTCCCGCCTGTGGAACTCCCTTCCACAAGTCTGCTTTCCCGACAGTTACAATCTCCAGGTGTTTAAATGTAGGGTCAATAGATACCTCCTATCACAATAACTCCCAACTATTCTCACAACACTCTCATCTACCCAACCCTCATTCTCGGTATCCTTACCCGCCTATCACCCACCCTCTGTCATTTCCTATATTTAATCAGCCTTTCTCCACTCTACGTAGCCCCCTGCACAGTAGTGGCAGTGACATGCCTTGCTCGGGGTGAAACGCTTATAAAAAAAAAAACTCGACTTTTCAATTTCTCGTTTCGAGTCGATATCTACTGTACCACAAACAGAGCGATAACAGTGTACATGAGAAAACCTATCAGATTAATCCCATTAATACAAGCCAAAGCGATAACAGTGTACATGAGAAGCCTATCATATAAATCCCATTAATACTAAACATAGCGATAACAGTGTACATGAGAAGCCTATCAGGTCAATCCCATTAATACTAAACAGGGCGATAACAGTGTACATAGGAAGCCTATCAGGTTAATCCCGTTATTACTAAACAGAGGGATAACAGTGTACATGAGAAGCCTATCAGGTTAATCCCATTCATACTAAACAGATCGATAATAGTGTATATGAGAAGCCTAGCTTTATAGCTAGGCAGGTTAATCTCATTAATACGATACCCAGTTAGTGGTACTGAGAAGTCTATTTTCCAGAAAAATTATTTTATGAGAAATATATAAATTCCAACCGACAGTAACGCTAACTGTTCAGTCAAATAATGCCGATGTTTCCTGTATGGAAACGGCCACCCTTACCATTACCAATACTATTTTAACTTCCAGTTTTCGGAAACAATAACATCGACTGACATTTTTTTTTTTGTCTTTGTTTATAACTGTACACAACTTGAACAACTTTTTGTTCATATGCTATTTATCTGCATGACGCCAAGTTGATATCATTTGTACACTTCGTACTGGATTACCATTTCTACTCACTCATATCTATTTTATACTCCTTCTGAGTTAATTTCTTACAACTATCATAGGGTTTACAATTTCATATCAGTCTCCATAATGGCGACATCTGCTATTTTATTTCGTCTTGTCTATCTTTGCTTTGATGAAATTCGTTCTCATGCGCATGTACTGGGATGCTATAATTAATGATTTCCTTTTCAAATATCTGTTGCGCAACTCTGACTAAGTCATTTAGTTTAGCATTCTTTTCATTTGTTTCTCGAATTCTCCACCAAGTCGTTTTACTTATTACTTTTAACTTCCATTTATGTGGTTTCGTGTTTCAACATTTGATTCCCATTTGTCAGTTTTGTTATGGCTTCTGACTGCAATAACAGTTCTCACTTTGTCATATGCAAATCGGTACTTTATTTGATAGATGCTTCAATATAGTCTTCCCTCATTGACTGTTCAAATCAGAGTTGGTTCTTGATCGGGATCAAGTGATAGCAAATTGTTTCAGGTCTCTCTTCGGTATTCTCAAAGATTTCAAATATTTTCTAAAATAATTTCTCCTTCTCCGATTGATGTTTCAAATTAGTAGCATATTCGTTGCATTCACGTACGCACAAATACCGTTGAGAAAAGTATTAATCTGTCTTTTATTGCCTTGGTTGGCAACCAGTCTACCGCAGAAAGTAATGGCAACATACTGCGTAAAAATCTTCTGCACGTCTCTTTCGAGACATGGCCACCCAAGCGTGTATCACGTATGGCACTTAACTGTATGGCACGAAGACTCAAGGAAGAAGAAGTGGGTTTTACAGGAAGATGCTGAGGATACTGAACATGTGAGCAACGGTGACGTTTTAGAGAAAATGTAAAGAAAAACAAACCTCTCTCTGTCTCTGTCTGTCTCTATTTCTGTCTGTCTGTCTGTCTGTCTCTTTCTCTGCCACACCCATCTCTTAATATATAGATACCTAAACTTCCAAGATTCTTCAATCAGCAGATAAAGGCTGACCAGTCAGATAGAAAATTTTGTTAAATACAGCGAGTCGATGAGAAGAAATAATATTCTAAGCAATAATTATAATAGTCAAACTATATATGTACGTACATATGCATAAATTAAAATAAAATTCAATGCAGATAGCTCGCTTGCATTTTCGCAGGCGAGTTCATAGAAAAGGAAAACAAGAAGAAAACTTATACTTAACATTGGAGACAGATGAAATTTCTAGGAGGCATAATGAAGAAAGAAGACTTGGTATATCGGATGCTCACAGGACGGATTCAAGGCAAGAGGGACAGAAGAAAACTGCATAATTTAGAGAGATTGAGTAAATGGATGGCGGAACAAGATTTAGGAGAAATAACAAAAAAAACTAAATTTATTAAAACCTACAAAGGACAGATTGATATGGAGGTCTATGATCACCTACGTCCTGAAGGGTCGTGGTACATAAAAGAAGTATGTTGGATGCATGGGCCGAATAGCATTCATCGGAGCGGAAAATGAAACCAGTGAGCAGAGTTTAAATTTTCGCCCAGTCTACTGCATTCACTTTCGCACTCGGAAATTATATTAATCCAGCTCTTCTCCTCCCAGTTATGTATTCAAAATATAAGAAAAACGAAAGTGAATTCAAAACAACTGAGTAGGTAATTGGAAACTACTCCACCAACTTTCGTAAATATCATGGCAATTTACAAATTTTTATGAATTAAATCTGTGAAGTTTGCTTTAACTGCTTGGTTATACTGAGGACTAAGTAGCAACAAACCTCACTCAATACTCTCGCACCTTTCTTAATATTATTCCTATTTTCAGGGCCAGCGCAAAGGTCCTCCACACCAACCGAAAAATATAGAAAACCGGTTGCAGGTGGTTTGCTCCCAGCATAAATTCTGGGTTATTCTGATACAAGTGTACTCCTGCCGTTAAAGATAACGGAAAATATTTAAGAGGATTAGACATATATATATAAACACAACGGTCATTATTATACTCGAGAGAACACGCACCACTTACTTGTGTGAAGAGACCTGCGTGGTCGAAACCTGGGTTGCAAGTAAGTGATGTGTGTTCTGATTTTTAACATATACATATATATACATTTCCTAAAAACAGATGTATGGAAGTGAAAATATGAACCAAACCTGAATTTGAATTCCTCAATCCAAACCTCTGTTTATTACTCTCGACCGTGCCTCCATTTACAAAATACTATTTCTCTATATAGTCGCAAGTATTTTATGTGCATGTTTATTCGAGATTATTTATTTGTTAGCTGTACATGCCCACCCTGAATCTGGATTTTCAAAGATATCCCTGTCGCCTCTACGTCTACAAATGAAATTTCTTCGACGTCTAGAAATTTAGTGACATGTTTTTGCTTCGTTCATATATTGATGCCAGACGCTATTTTGATAAACTGCTTATTATTGACAAGGTAGAAACAGATTCAACCTCTACCGCTGTGCAACGAACATCCGCATTTGAAGTGATATGCCAACATAAGAAAATAAGGAGGCATTACTTTCGGAGTTAACCTCGTAGTTTACTGAATTCGCTTGTAATGCGATTGACGCTTGCCGCTATCGCCGATATCTGCTCTTTCATTTCTATCTATGCTTTAGAATAATAAAATTAATTTGATTTCATTCAAGTTGTTTTTATTCATATTTTCAGCTTCTTGTTTTAATTGTTCCAACATTTTTCTTTTCTCATTTTTGCTGCAGTTTCAGTCTTAACCACATTTCCGTTGTATGGTGTCTATTATTATTATTATGTCATTTTTCATCATATTTCGATTTCTGCTTTGGTCTCACTACCAACCAAGTCTGCGGGGAGACCTAAGGCAGGTAGTGGCGTGTTGTTATGGCTCCATTTCATGTTTTTCTATCTTCCGTATCATCCCCAGCATTACATAGATAAAGTTTTCCTTAGTGTGTGGGCTGTACTTCATAAGACAATTTTTTGTATATCTCTTAAGCTGGGGTTTCCAGGGATTCTTTCAATGTGTTGTTTCGTTCCATTTTTTATCATTCCAAGTGCACCTACTATCACTGGCACAACTCTTGTTTTCAATTTCCACATTTTTTCTATTTCAATTTCCAGGTCTTTATATTTTGACAGTTTTTCAAATTCCTTGATTGTTATGTTACAATCCGCTGGACAAGCCATATCAATTAATAGACACGTTTTCTCCTGGTTTTTAACAATATTGTCTGGCCTGTTTGCTTATTATTATTATTATTATTACCATTCCATTTTATTTTTGTTCTATACTCATTTCCTTCCGGAAAGAGAAACCCAAGGTTAGAAATGTCATCATGACATTTTCTACTGAACATTTTTGTAAAAAAGTCAAAATAAAAATAAAACAACTTAAGAACACATACATAAAACCCTTCGTAAGGCATGAGCTGTATTTGTAAGAACATTTTTCATATTTCTATATTAAGGCATGAGTTTTTTCTTTTCTTTTATGGGCTACCGGGGATTCCTTCAGTGAGTCTATCTGAACATTTTCCAACTAAACCCAGGGCCCCAACCACAAATGGAATTATTGATGTCTTCATATACCACATTTTTGAGGCTTCCAATTTAAGATCATCGTATTTTGATAATTGTTTGAAGATCTTCAAAAATACAGTACCATCTGCAGGTACTACCATGTCAAGTCATTCTGCAGGAACTGCCATGTCAATGTCATTCTGTTATTGTGGTTTTTCATCGCGTTTCTCTGGAAAATTAGCTTTGATAGGTATCTTTGAAGACTGATTGTTGTGGTTTTAAAACAGTTTTAGTTTAACTAATCCTCTGTCTCCTTTGGATGTGGGCACATACGAATGACCAACATCAGCCGTGGAATGATACATGTGAAGGCTTGTGAGAAGCTTTCTCGTTTTGACATTCGTTCGCTTAATGTCAAGTATGGTCCAGTGAAAGATGCTGAAACTCTAATGGACCACAGGGACAACTAAAGTGTTTATGGCTGATGTTCTGTTTTGTGAAATCAGCTCAGTATTTAACACCGGGTGCATACTCCTGTAATATTCTTTTCTTGCTTTCTCCTTCATTTAGATATGCTGTATTCCACCCATCTCGCTGACTCTAAGATATTTATAGGTTTCTTCTTGCTCCTGTACGCTAATCTTTGTGACAAAATCTAGATTTATTACTTACGACTTAAGGTGGAGGTATTGTATTCGGTCGCATTTGTCTGTTTTTGTTTGTTTGTTTGTTTGTCTGTCTGTCCGTGATCAAGATATCTCAAGACTCGCTGGATGGATTCGGATGACACTTTCAAGGATAACTAGTCTCATGCCTGGCATGAACTGATTATATTTTGGGTTCGATTCGGCACGAGATAAAGTTTCTGGGTCATTTTCCCGGTTTTTTTTGGGGGGGGGGTACTAATATTTTTTCAAAATTGCTGACTTACCTCCCCTATATTGCTTTACGCTATTACATTTTCTGAGCGCACTATTTTTCCATGAAATTATTATTATTTATAATGTTATCCAAAAGTAAAAACTAAAAAGATAAAATCCACAAAAGATGAATCAAAATACAACTTTCGGGTATAAAAAAGTAAAAACGAACTCTTCTACAATTTTTGCAGCCTAATTTTGAATACTACTCATTTATTTTACTATATATATATATATATATATATATATATATATATATATATATATATTACGTCTATGGCATGACTCGGAGTTTCATTCGTCATGTAATCATCAGGTGCATATTTCAAACTGACTGTTTAATAAATTTGAATTTAAGTTCACTCGATATTCATGGGAATTAAATCTGTAGTGAAAAAAACAAGTTCTAGATTTAAAAGTTCAAATGCTAAGCACTGACTCATTGATTTTGTTAGAAATAAACGAATTTACTCGAATTACAAATTTTGCTTACCACACACGCAAAAGTGAATCCAAAATCAAAACTCGCGAAATTTCACACCTCGATGCGAAATGTTTTTCGGCCAATAGAAAAGTAGGAAACATCTAAAAACAAAATAGAAAGGCCAGAATCATATCCGGGAGTGAATTCCTAAATGACCTACAAACGATATAAAAAACGGACAAAAAACGGACCGTCGCCAGCGAGTTAAGATTACGAGCGTAATTAACACGTACCCTTGACAAACGTCAAGCGATCGCTATTATTGTCTCTAGATTTCTCTCCCACCTCTCACCGCTCACCTCCTTCCTTTTCACTATTCACCCTGAGCGAATACTTCAAAGACAATCCTACACAACAATAAACGTTCATACATTTATTTATTTTTGCTTAATTCTAAACGTTTCATGGTTATTTGAACGAGTGTTTATTTTTGGTTTTTTTTTTTTGGTTTTTTTGGGGTTTTTTTTGTCTTTTTTCAAAGAAATTTCTTTGACCGGACTTTAGCTAAGTTGAAACTTAGTTAACTCACCACCCTTAACTTAACTTTTTTTTTTCATTGGAGTAGATAAACCACACTATCGCCCGGTTCACACTCCACCCACGTCTGTTGAACAGAAGTAGAGACTTGCCCCTTGTTCCCTGTTTAGGATGTGGTTTCCGGCTTTCTCTTTTCTCTCTTCAGACCTTAGTATAGGTGCTTCCGTGATATTCCTGCGATGTGTTTGGTTGGTGGCAACGTCTCATCATTGTGAGGGTACCGGGTTGGCAGTTTCCTGGTTGCTGCTTCCGACTGGTAGTGAGGAGCCCTAACTCTTGCGTAGCATCAAGAGCGGCTGCTCTGATCAACAGTTGTATAATATCGGGGTTCTTGTAGTGCCATGTCGCGCATGGATAGGTGCCCCTGCAAGCGCTTTCGGTGGGCAACCCTGAGTCCACACTTTGTTGCAGCCCGAGCCAGTTTCCCTCCCAGCACAGATCGTGGATAATGACCGCCTGCATCCTCTACTCTAGCTCCCTCCCTATCAACAAACATAACATGATAAACAGAATCAGAAAAACTCCTAAACCAGCCAAACTCAAATCACCCATTCCCTTAACTTTTCTTTTCTTATATCCGGGGCATTCGTACTAACTTTCCTAGAGTAGAAGCTTTCCTCCACGAAAAGTCCCCTGACATTCCAGCGCTCTGTGAGACTAACCTCAACTCATCAATTCCCTCCTCTGACTTCTCCATCCCTGGTTATCTCCCCCTCTTAAGGAAGGATTCCACTGTCCACATGCATGGGCTGGGGGTCTACGTTAGTGAACACCTCCCTATAGCTAGGGTGACATCACTCGAATCTCCTGACCACCAATATGCATGTCTCCGTCTGTCACTTCTCAGTTCGGTTAGCTACCTCTTCTTTCTTTACCGTTCTCCCTCCTCTCCTGACTGCTCCCTTCTAGATAGCATTTCTGGCAACATAGATAAGGCTATTTCCTACCACCCATTCGCTCACATATTTGTATTCGGAGATCTTAACGCCCATCACTCTGAGTGGCTTAAAAACTCTGTTACTGATTCAGCGGGCATCCACGCCATGAACTTTGCTATTTCCTAATCCCTTACGCAAGTGGTGGACTTCCCCACACGCTTTCCAAGCACTCCCTCTGGACACTCCTCTCTAATAGATATATGCTTTACCTCTGCACCTGACTCCTGTCAAGTCACGCAGCTTTGCCCTCTCAGCAACTCCGACCATGCTGTTGTCTCTCTCAATATTTCTTTCAACTCTCACTCTCCCCAGGAGCCTCTTACTCTTGTCTAAAACCTCATTCCTCTCCTTGGTTCTCTCCTGCCTGTTCCACCGCCATTGCCCACAGGAACCATTACTTCCGACTGTTCCGGTGACAGTCATCTGACCACAATAAGCGCCTATTCACGTCTGCTCGTAATGAGTGCAAGAGAATCTTGAATGACGCCAAGCTGTTGTTTGCTGAGAGAATGATACAGCACATAACTGACCGCAAGTTCGGCTCCAAGGACTATTGGCGGTTATGCAAACGGGTGCTGAATCATAGCAAATCCACAACCCCTCCTTTAATCATTGAATTTGAGGTTCTCTCGTCATCTGTGGACAAAGCTGAGTGCTTTGCTCGCAGATTCTCATCCAACTCCACATTTGACTCATCTGGAGTACCCTCACCCGACAGTAGTATCCCGAGTAATTTCAAAACTTGATCCCCATAAGGCGAGCGGTAGCGATGGAATCCCGGTGATAGTCCTTAAGAAGTGTGCTTCTGAACTCTCCCCTGTCCTCACTAAACTGTATAACTATTGCCTTTCTGCTTCCTGTTTTCCTGCATGCTGGAAGTTCTCTTCAGTCGTTCCTGTATTTAAGAACTCTGGTGAACCCATCCAGTTATCGCCCTATCAGTCTTCAACCAATATTCGGGAAAGTGTTCGAGGCCATAATTAATTCTGAAATAGTCCAACATCTTACTGCCCACAAACTCTACTCTGACAGGCAGTATGGCTTCCGCTTTGCCAGGTTCACGGCCGACATGCTAACAACCGTTACGGAGTACATGCTTCAGGCCCTTGATGAGTTAGGCGAGACTTGTGCTGTTGCTCTGGACATCTTCAAGGCTTTTGACAAGGTTTGGCACTCTGGCCTTCTATGCAAGCTACGAGGTTACGGTATTAACGGACGCTTGCTTGATCTAATCCAATCTTTTTTAAATAACCGCAAAATGAAGGTCGTTTTGAATGGGTATGCCTCTTCATCCTACAGCACAAATGCTGGTGTCCCACAGGGTTCTATCCTGGGCCTGAAGCTCTTCCTTATTTTCATCAATGGCCTCCCAGATGAAATCAAGTGCTAAGTAGGCATCTACGCAGATGACACCACAATTTACTCCCGCATCAGTAAGAAACCCGTCGTGGCAGACAAACATAATCTCGCTGCTGACCTTGAACGGGATCTACACTCTGTGATGAATTGGGGCAAGAAGTGGCTTGTCAATTTCAATGCGTCTAAGACCAAGCTGTTGTCTGTCAATCATCACAGGCAACCTCTCCTGCCTTCCATAAGCATGGACCAAGCGATTCTCCCTGAGAGCAATACACTGCGTCTCCTCGGCTTTACCCTCTCTTCTGATCTCAAATGGAACCACTACATCGAGTCCATAGCTAAATCCACTGCTAAGAATGTTGGGTAACTGTGTCGGGCCAGGATGTTTTTCCCGCCTAAATCCATCCTGCATATATACAAATCAACCATTCGTCCGTGCATTAAATACCGCTGCCATATATGGTCAGGCGCCCCTGCCGTTCATCTCAGTGTTCTCGACAGGCTCCAAAGGAGAATCATTAATGTGATAGGTACCGACTTGGCGGCTCGACTACAGCCACTTCCCCACCGACGAAATGTGGCCTCCCTTTTTCTGTTATATAAATACTTTCATGGCTTCTGCTCCAACGAACTTAAGTCACTGGTGCCTCTGCAACAGGGGTTTACTCGTGCAACCAGATTGGCAACTGGGTCCCACCCATTCACAGATTAACCAAATGCAGACGACAATTCTACACCTGCAGCTTCTTCTCTCACACTTTCCGCCTGTGGAACTCGCTCCCATATTCTTGCTTTCCTGAAGGCTACAACCTCCAGGAATTTAAATGCAATGTCAATACTCATCTCTTAACCACTTGACTCTAGTTCTTTCCCCACCCCATATATCCTTTCCTGTCTCTCCACCTTTGAAACTCTCATCACACCTGTATTCCCATCCTTCTATTGCTCCTTTCTAACTGGCTCGTCTTCCTCTTCACTCTCTTCCAATCAATCTTTTTACACTTAAATAGCCGGAAGTTTCAGTAAAGGAAGTAAATCGACTGAAATTTGTTGCCTACGCAGAACGTCATTTTGCAGTTAATTACATGACTTCATGAGAGTTACGGGAGAGAAAAAGTGCGAGATATAGTTCGTTTTTATGGACTTTCAGATAAAAAAAGGTAGGTTTCTTCAATAAGTAATTGTTGATTTGGGTACAGCATATACATTTGCAGAAATAATGCTATTTTGAATAAATTTGAAGGAGGAAAAGGCTTCGGGACCTAAAACGAAAATTTACCTCATTCATTGTGCACAAAAAACCCTAATTTCTCTTTCCCACTTATCATCAACATTTTTTTTTTTTTGCTTCTTAATTTTTATTCTCTTTTTTTCTTTCTTTCTGTTCGTTCATCTTACGACACGTTTTTTGTCTGCCTGTTAATCTACACCAACCTCAGCTACCAACTTAATTATGTATCCTTTAATCTATCATACCCAAGTTTTTTTTTTTTTATGTCTGGTTATTTTCTGTAAAGTCAAATTGTTATAAACCTATGTACTTGGCCACCTTCTTGACTGCTGTTTTCGTCAGTTGTTCTTTCATGTAGATGGATATATTTATCGGTGACAACTTCATAGAATCTTCTAAGGTGTAAGATGAATACAGAACCGGATGTAGTAATGCGTGTTGTCAAATACCCCATTTTATAGCCTTGAAGTATTCTAACAGAGGATGGAAAGTACGAGACAGAGCTCTGAAGGCGTATTGGAGTGGTCAAGGATGCATTCCAGAAGCTGAGTAGAGTATTTGACTCCAGCCCATCAATAATATCGTGTATTGCTTTCCTCTGTCTCTCTTTCTCTCTATCTGTTCTGTGAGTATCAAATTTTCCAAGCTCTCCTTCCTTATTGCATGCCCCGGAAACTTCAGCTGTCTTTCTGCTGTTAAGTATCAGTTTCCATTTCGTTACCAACCTCTCCAAAACCTCGTTGTTGCTCACATGTTCGGTCTATGGTATCCTCAGTATCCTTCTGTAGAATCACATTTCGGTTACTTCAATCTTTCCTTCATATTTGATGAGATTGTCCAGTATTCCCTGCAGTATTGAAAGACAGACATCACATAACAATTCAGTTTTCTCTTCTTTGTTTCCAGCGAAATATTTCTATAAAACTGGAATAGCGAAAAAGCTAAGCCTCCTCTCTTCGCTCAGTTTGAAGTGTTAATCTCTACTTTTTCGCTCATGAATGTTCTTCAAATTCTACTCTTGACTCATCTAGAGTATCTGTTATTCTACTTAGAACTGAGTCTCTATTTTCTGATATGCATATATCTCCATCTATGGTTTCAGCTCTAAACTGGATCCCTACAAAGTAAGTAAGCGTAATGATATCCCTGCAATAGTCCTTAAGAAATATCCTCCTGAATTGGCTCCTCTTTTCTCTCAACTTCACAATAAATGCATGTACTCTTCTTGCTTTCCTGCTTGTTGAAGATCCACTTACGTAGTTCCAGTCTTTAAAAACTCAGACGAACCGCCCGCTCCTTCTAACTACTGCCCTCTACTTCTTTTGTTAAAGTGTTAGAGGCTATAAGTAACTCTGAAACAATTAAGTATCTCACTTTGCAGGGTTTTCTTTCAGAGAAGCAATATGGCTTTCGCTTCGTTAGGTCAACTGCTGATGTATGAGCAATGTTTGCTGAAAGAGATCTACCAAGATTTTGATAAGAATGGTGAAGTTCGGGCTCCTACTTTAGATATGTCGACAGGGTTTGACATACTAGTTTTCTTCACAAATAGAAAGGTCATGATATTTCTGGATGTATTTTTTAACTGATTCAGTCTTTCTTATCAAATTGCGAAATAAACGTTATTTTGAATGGCCACTCTTCTAGATCATTTTGTATCAATGTGTGTGTTTTACGTGACCCTATCCTTAGACCTACATTGTTCCTAATTTTCATCAAAGACCTTCCGGATGTCGTCAGTTCTCAACTCAGTATCTATGCTAATGATACGATTTTTGTACTCCTGTGTTAATAGTAAGTTTGATATGTTTGATAAGATCAAATTGCAGTTATTCTTAATAATGAGCCACAATCTTTTGTTAACTGGGCCAGAGAATAGTTTAATCTTAACGTCTTCAAAACGAAATCGATCTCTTTTAATTGCTTGGGAGAACCTTTTTTGCTTTCTCTCGCCATGGCTGCTGCTAATTTCCACGCGAGTGACACATTGCGCCTTCTCGGACAAACGTTTTTCGTTAGTATGAAGTGGAAAGATTATATTGACTCAATTGCTAGGCATGCTATTAGGAAAGTTGGTTCACTGTGTAGTGCTAGTCAGTTTTTTCTCGACAGCATATAACTTACATATTTATAAGTCTACCACCTGTGCCTTTTCTGTAAATATTTTCATGATAATTGTTTTTACGAACTTTCCTCTATGGTACCTAGACATTATGAATTTAAAAACAATACTAGATTGGCAGCAAGCTCGCATCTTCTTACAGCTTAATTGGCTAAATGTAACCGTAACTTCTGTGTTAATAGTTCTATGCTAATAGCTTCTGCTATTGCACTTCACGCTCGTGAAACTCTCTTCTGGGGTCTTGATTCCTAGTCAACTCTGATCTCCATGAATTTAAACTGTCAATCGTTATCTTCTGTTGTCTTAATTCTTGTTCTTTTATATTCTTTCTCTCTCTTTATTAATTTTTTCTCATTTTCCTAACACTCGGTAAATCTTTGCGTTTTAGTTGCTTTATTGCCTTGCTTGGGGTGAACTGATTAATAAAAACGACGGGAAATTTTCAAAAGAAACAAACAAAACACTACTGAAATCTTATATAATAAATTTAAGATCTTATCAGCATGATGTTTTATGAAGAATGTAACAGCTGTTTGAAAGGAATATAACTGCATTGTTAAATCTAGCGATATGGCTGTGAATGTTTGACAATTTCCTTATTGATGAAAAGAGGCTTGAGACAATAGACATGAAACAAAATAAACATGAAAATAACTTTAACTTATTGTTTAGAAATAACGTATCTATTGTTACGCTGACTTATTTCGGCCATAATATAAGAAACGGAAACAACAAAGACATAAATATGTGTATTACTTAAAAAGTAATGCATGATTAGCAATGAAAGTTTTACCGAATAAAGATTAGAGCGTAATGCATAAATATTATAGAAAGTTACAAAAATTTACATAATAGTTAGTTTTTTTTAAATAAAGATTAAATGGAACCAAGAAAATAAGCCACTGGACAAAAGTTAAGGAACTAACTTGTTAATACTTGACTGTGAACAAAATATCAACAAAATTTAATTTTTGGTAAACATCACCTTATTTTCAATGACTTCTCTGCATCGTCGACCACATGATCTAACTAATTTCGTGCAAAAATCAGCAGTAATTTGTTCCCATTCGTCTTTCAATAACTCCCATAGGTGATCCTGGTTTTGCGGGTTTCTTTTCTGAGCCCTTTCTCCAATTATCATCTAAACATTTTCTATTGGATTCAGGTCGGGGCTCTGGGCTGGACACTTTATTAGGGTGATTCCTTCTTCAAATAAAGCCATAACCTTCTGAGCTTTGTGGCAAGGTGCATTATCCTGCATGAAAATAGAAGATTCATAAAGATTATGGTGTAATCTTGGTACCACATTCTGCTGAAGCAGTCTTTTGTAAATCTCAGCATTGAATTGCCATGTAGGCGAATGATAGGACCAATTTCTGCAGATGAAATCATTCTCCACACCATCACACTGCCGCCACCAAACTTAACGGTTTTCTTAATACATTAAGAAGACAGTCTTTCACCTGTTCTACAGCGTACGTAAGTTTTGCCCTCAGAACCAAATATAGTAAACTTGGACTCGTCTCTGAAATAAACGCTATCCCATTGTGCGTCAGTTCAAACAACATGTTCTCTTGCATACTCCATGCGTGCCCTTTTGTTTCGCTTTGAAATGAGAGGCTTCGAAGCTGGAATACGGGCATGCAATCTTGCATTTTTTAACCTACGAGCAACCGTTTTCCTTGAGATCTTATTATCTGTGTCTTCATTAAATTTACGGACAGTTGATGTAGCATTTTTAAAACGTTTTTTTTTCTTTTTTTTTTTTTTTTGTAGATATTCAAACAATTCTTCGATCTTCTCTTTGCGATGTTTTTGAAGGTCTGACAATTTTTGGTTTTGCATCTAACGTTTTATCGGTTTTATACCTGCTAATTTCACGATGAACGACACTTTTAAACCTATGAACAATATCAGAAATTTTTGAAATTGACTTTTTTCTTGATAGTTAGCGATAATGAATTTTTTTTTCTTCAAAAGAGAGCGTTTTGCATGTAAAATTTGCCATATTGCTTAAAAATAAAGTCCTAATGAGAAATGAACTTATACTTACTGTTGAAAAGCTTCATCGAGTTTTTTAACAATGTAAATTAAAAGTTTATGCAAATTATTAACATCGTTCCTTAACTTTTGTCCAGTAGCTTATTTCCTTTGTTCCATTTAACTTTTATTAAAAAACAAACAAACAAATAAACTATTATGTAAATTTTTGTAACTTTGTATAATATTTATGCATTACACCCTAATCTTTATTCGGTAACAATTTCATTGCTAATCATGCATTACTTTTTAAGTAATACACATATTTATGTCTTTGTTGTTTCTGTTTCTTATATTATGGCCGCTACTGTATATATTTATTTTTATAATCAAAAAGTATAAGTCGGAAAAACTGACTCTTAAAAATGCGTAGATTAGCAGCAAGCTTAGAAATAACGATTTGTACACACTATTTACAATATCTAAAAATATTGGAGTTCATTTATTGAATTTAATTATGATATTAACTTTATATAACGTTCTTAATAAAGGATTTTCCATTCATTTTGTCGTATAAGATATCATGTTTGCTCCTATTTTATGTTTTGAACAGAAAACTAAACATACTTTTTTTTAAAATACCTTTTAAAAGAAAATACAAATTACTCAAAAAAAATTAATTTTATCACCAATGAATAACAACATAATAGAGAAAAATATGAAATCAATTTTATGTAAAAAATAATTGGATTTTTAAATAAAATTGGCAGTGTAAAAACAGAATCGAAGAAAAACGTTTTTGAATGTTAATTCTAATAATGTTTTGTTTTGCTTAATTTGTAACAGATTTGTTAAAAATTAAGCATAATAAAACATTATTAAAATTATCTAGGTATCTCCACTAAAAAAACTAAGTTACGTAAATCCATTGTAAACTCTCGTAACGTTTTGGTTACCCACTAACAAAAATCAAAACAAGATTTTTTACCAAAATTTCGAACATGTAAGAAAAGATTAAAAGATTTTTTAAAAATACTTTGATTCTTCCTATTAATAACAACAAACATTTTGATAAAAAACAAAAACAAAAAAAAACTTGGTTTTTATTATGTTTGGGGCCCTTTTTCTTCATACTATACTGTTGTTTCAACGATTTAGTGAAGATGCCTAAAAATGAAGAGTGAACGCTAAGAATCTTGACTAAAACAACTGGTGAGGCTGGCGAATTGTTTTTGGAATGGTTAGAAATGGTAAAGATTCACCAGATTTGAGATAAGCCTTTAGTTCTGAGCAAAAGATGCACTTTATTATGACTTTGTATAAATATCACCATAGCCGTGTCCCTCCAGGATGTATATAATTATGGCTCTCCACAATTTCCTTTCTTGTGTACATCTTAATTATGTTTGGATTTTACTGTCCCACACACTCCCTGTTCTACCATTCATTAACACAAACCCGCCTTTCCTCACGACTGCCTTTTTTGCTGTCTCTTTTTGATTTTATGTATAAGCATCTCTTATTTTTATTTTCCATCAAATTTCTCGTTCCTCACATGCTACATTAATTGTATTCTCATTATATGGAACCAAATATCTTTATCTATGACAAAACTGTTAAGCATTCACTGCTATATAAGAGGATTTAACAATGCAGCTATATTTCTTTTTAAAAAATTGTTATATTTTCCAAATACACTTTAGTATTATGTCCATAATAATATCGTTTCTTTCCTCTTTGTATCTTTTTTAAAATCTTGCTTCAGCTTTATTATTCCCTCTCAAATGTGTTTTAAAGTTATTAAATGAGCGAAAGTTGAAATCCAAACTTTGTTCGAAATGTTTTCAAATCCTTATAACGATGTTTATTCCTGATAACGATATAGTCACGTACATGGACCGGCCACGCTACGCGCATTGTAGTGAACCACGCCCATTCCCTCCGTAATTCATATTCAGTCGAGCAGTTTCTTCCCGTGAACTATCGTTCTGTAGAACTGACTCCGAAAAGGATGTTTTCTTGGTCACTACAAGCTTAACCAGTTCAAGTCTAGAGTTAACCATTATCTTCCCCACATATCTACATAAATTGTGCTTATTACTTTGTAACCCATATACCTCCAGTGGCTCTTGGGCCTTGTACTCGATGAATCTCGCTATAAAAATATTCCTGATAACTTTATATAGTCACGTAGATTTAAATCTTCGTATAACTATAGAAAAAAAAATTCTTGACTGAATACGTGAATGACCTAAAACACTAAATTGTTTTAACTTACACAAAATAATTATACATTTACTAACTAGTACACTCCAAAATATTTTTAGCAATCTTTCCTGTATCAATATGCAATATTCGATTCGATATATAATTATTCAAATCGTCTAAAAATTAAACGAAGGTACACGATTGGAAATAAATGTGACAAAAAAATAAACAGTCAAAACAAGAAGGTAATTTAACAACAGTGGGAGAAAACATAGATAATTTCATTGTTGCAAAATGTAAACTGTTTCGTTATATTATAATAAACTACTTCAAAATCAAGAGTTTTACAAAGACCTCTTACATACATCATTTTTAGAATACAAAGTTTCTTACCTTCATGTTAGAAAAATACGACACAGGTAATAAAATCGAGGACTTTGATCAGAAATAAGCAACACCAGGTGATATGACCTAGAAATGTACTAGCAGTATAGTAGCGCATGTACTTTCAATAGTGGCGGTAGTAGTCATTGTCACTTATAACTAAAATTTGAGCCCGTTCTCTTACACAAAACAATCTGTGTTGTCGTCTTGTCGTTAAAATGACAAGTAACAAGGACTGATAACTCAAGTAGTTGTAGCAATAGTTATTTTATTTTCTTTGTCCTTCTCCTCCTCCTCCTCCTCCTCCTCTTCTTCTTCTTCTTCTTGTGCCATGACGCTTCAGGATGTTGTGAATCATAGCTCTCCACAATGTCTGGCTCTTTGAAGCTCTGAGTAAATCCTGTCTTTTTTGCATCTCTCTTAAACCATGTCCTGTCAACTATTTATTCAAGTTGGTTATGGGCTGTTTTCTCTTCCCCTTTTACCTTCAATATCTCCTGCGAGGGTGAAATTTTTCTGATGCTAAGTATAAGGGTTCTTTTTGTTTCAATTTCTCTAAAACTTAGACATTGCTCACATGTTCAGTCCTTAGGGTTCTCAATATTTTTCGGTAGTTATAATAACATAAAAGCAGGTATAAAAGTCGCCATTAATTAGTCACAGAAAGCTACAAAATTACTTCGTTTTGGATATGACAATAAACTACATCCGGCAACCTGGCAACTCGGCTGCAGTCGCCCTCTCACCGGCGTAATGTAGCTTCCCTGTGCCTTTTCTACAAATACTTTCACGGTTTCTGCTCCAATGAACTTAGATCACTGGTGCCCCGTATGTATGAATTTACACGAGCTACTAGATTAGCAACGAAGTCTCACCCTTTTACAGTGAAACCGATAAAATGTAAGCGCAATTTCTACTCTAACAGCTTCTTTTCTCGCACTTCCCGCCTGTAGAATTCCCTTCCGTATATTTGCTTCCCCGGCAGCTACAATCTCCAGGAATTTAAATGTAAGGTCAATAATCATCTCCTATCTCATTAACTTGCATCCTTTCTCTCAAGCTATTTTCTCCATCCGCTACAACTCCATCACACCCGTTTTCTCATCCTTCTATTACCCTCCTCCTGACACCCCTTATAACCTACCCCTCTTTCTCATCACTTTCCCTATGTAACCCCCTGCGCAACAGTAGCAGTAAAACTGCTATGCTTGGAGTGAAATGATTTAAAAAAAGGCCTCTGATGAGGAGGCTTTGATGACTGGGGAACCAAGTCTTCATTGCTGTTGCTTTCAAATCAAATAAATAGCGAACTTCCAAAATGAGTTCAAAACTATTTATATTTTTATAATTAAAATACGAAAATACATTTTTATAGTAAAAAATTCCAGCAAAAGATTTTAAAAGTAATAGAAAAAATACCAAAGCTTGCAGAAAATTAAATTTCGGCATTAAATAACCCATAAGGAGTTGATATGCAGTTAAACAAACTAAACCAAGCCAAACCATGAAATTATTATTCATGGTGGTGTTACCATTCATCCTGATAAATATATAAAACTAATAGTCCCGATATTGTGATTAAAAATTACAAACCAAAAAATTGCTTTCTCAGATATGGTTTTGCCATCAGATAAAACATATGACAAAATAAAGTAAAATATAAGCCAGAATAATTTAAATCAACCTAAATCAGTAAATTGCTGTAACTCACACAAAACAATTATACATTTTATAATTAACTAGCAGTTCAGCCCGGCGTTGTTCGGGTGTAATGAAAGCTTTAAAACTAATCCATGGTCCTGGAGCTCAGACTCATCCGAAAGAATATCTGTGTGAAGTTTGGTGAGAATCGGATAAAGATTGTGGATTTGTATAAAGGACATATAGATAAAGAGACACACACAAACATCTTGCCTTTTATATATATATATATATATATATATATATATTATCGATTTTCTGCACTACTGTAAGAACTGCAATCTTGAAACTTCTGAATATCGTTTCTTATATCTTTGTCTATGAGTGTATCAAATTTGATTAAAATCGGACCACTCTTTCTATAACTCGATTTTTTCGATTATCAATTTTCAATATTTATAGGGGGTACCTTGACACAAAACCTAGCTAAGAACACTCACAGACGCTTATAGTACAACTTTGTTAATTTTTTAAAGAAAATCGGTTCAGCCGTTTCGGAGTCTATAGGTAAAGGACACACACAGACACAGACACATACACACACACACACACACACACACACACACACACAGACAAAGTTCCATTTATAAATAAGTTTAGATTTCAAACATACGCACCGTAGTGGGGGCGCTTGAGGGTGTCGTCAGTGATGTCATCGCGAGGATCACTAGGGGGTTTCGGGTCTCTCAACATCATACACCCCTCACCGCGCCAACCTGACCAGAGATGATCAGTTTCTGGTCCACCCTCGATAAGCGCTTTCAGAGACTGGAAAAATTACGTTTGGGCCCGGTACGAAACCTTGCAAATGCTTCTGATTGGCGACAGTCAGAGCCACTTTCCATTTAGAGGCGGACCGTACATGAGCTCGTTCGAAAATATGAAACAATTTACCTCTTGTACGGCTATTAAAAAAGAAGGAAAAATTCGACTACGAATTAATCACGATGCATTAATTTAAACTTATTTATGCATTTCATCTTATTTACGAGTACTAATAAATGAAGAGAAATCAAAAATGCAGAATTTCGGGAAATTTTAGCTAACAATTTCTTTCGAAATCCAGGCACTCGCTCTTTTGATCCATAACCAATTAGCTGTTCTTTCCGCTGTTTCGGTTATGGACTTGAGTGCTTTAGATAGGCCCTAAAACATTTTAGTGATTTTTCCTATCTCAATATAGTTGTTAACGAACAATCCTTCGAGGCCTTTGCTATCAACGCAAGCGTCACCCAAGGGTTGTTGCTCAGACCAATCCTCTTTTCACCTTACATAAATGATTTATCTAAGAGCATACTCCGATCATTTGTGAATATCTATGCTGATAATACTACGGTATAAGGGTGCACCTCCAAAACTCTTGATGACTGGAGATTAGCAGCTGATCTCTCCTTCGATCTAGCTCTAACATATTAGCTGGGGAAAAACTAACAAGTTACATTTAATGCTCGCAAATTAGTCGCATTACATCATCGCCTATCAGATGCTTAACTACCACAAGACACGATGAAAGGATATTCCCTCAGGGATGCCCCGTGTCTTCAACCCAGACCTCAAGACGAACTTGTACATAAGATTCATTGGTAGAGATGCTATAAAAATGGTCGGTTCTCTATATCACTCTAGTAAGATTCTGACTTCTCATGCTACTTCTTCTTCTATGTGTCGTGTCTCTTTAGAACGTAGGCGATCATGGTCCTCCATTTTTCCTTATTCCTTGTCGCTCTTAGTATCTCTTTTCTTGTTATTCCATTCAACTCCCGCTCCATCATCTATCTGCTCAAGTCTGTCAATTATGTTGTGCACTGCTTTCCCTTGTCCTTCTTCCCCTCTGTCTGTCCTGTGAGCGTCAGGTTCTTCAAATCCTCCTTCCTCATAACATGTCCCAAAAATTTCAGCTGTCTTTTCCTGATGTTAAGTATTAGTTTCCTTTTTGTGTCGATCCTCTGCAAAACATTACTCGCTTGTTCCGTCCATGGCATCCTCAGTATCCTTCTGTAGAACCACATTTCGGTTGCTCCAAGTCTTTCCTTCATCTGCGATTAAACTTTCCAGCATTCGCTGCTACTATCTACACTTAAAAACCCAGACCAGGCCAAAAATAAGATTCTGACTTCTCATGCTGCTACTTCTTCTATGTGTCGTGTCTCTTTAGAACGTAGGTGAATATTGGGCTGCTCACGCACGATATGACATCGTGCGTGAGCAGCCCAATATTCACTTTCCAATCTCGATAGATTGAAAAAGCGTCTCTGAGTCTTTGTAGGTGACAAATTATTTTCCACCCTGAAACGCCTCTCCCACAGACGAAATGTAGCAAGTTTCTCATTGGTCAATCTCTACTTCCATGGAAAGTGCTCAGACGAACTACATCCCTTAGATTCACCAGTTCTAACATTCACGGCTATAATCTGTCGTGCTATGCGTATTGTGGTGAAGCACGCTCATTCTCTCCATATTTCATTTCTACTTGAGCAAGTTCTTTCCGCGAACTACTGCTCTGTGGAATTGACTCCCAAGAGAATGTTTTCCCGATCACTACATTTTAACCGGTTCAAGTCTCGATTTAACTGTTGTCTTTCCCACATATACGTATAAACTTTACCTCTTGCTCTGTAACCTTGGTCCCAGTACACGGTGAATCTCATTGTAAAGATATCTATTCTTGATAACTTTATATAGTCACGTGCATCTAACTCTCCCTATGACCATCTAAAATAAAAAACGACAAAAAGTTCTTGAGGCGAATGACCTAAATCACTAAACTGCTTTAACTTACACAGATACATTTTCGAATTAATACACACCAAAATACTTTAGCGATTTTTCCTGCTTCAATAAATAAACAAATTTGATTCGGCATATCATTCATGAAAGGGCCTTAAAATTAAGTGAAGGTACACGATTGGAAATAAACTTAACAAAATAAACAGTCAAAACAGGAAAGCAATGTAACAGTATTGCTAATTTTATTGCTGTAAATTGATTCGTTACAGTCTTTCTTTTATGTGCCGTGTCTCTTCAGGACGTTGGCGATCAAGGTCCTCCACATCTTCCCATCCCTTGTAGTTCTTGATACCCTTTCTCTTGTTACCCCTCCCAAATCCTGCTTTGCCATCCATTTGTTCAAGCCTATCAAGTATGTCACGCGTTGCTTTACCCTGCCTTTCTTTCCATCCATCTGTTCTGTAAGTATCAGATTCTCCAAGCTTTCTATCCTCATAATAAGTCTCATAAACTTCAGCTGTCTTTTCCAAATGTTAAGTATCAGTTTCTTTTTAGTTTCTATCCTCTCCAAATCCCTGTCGTTGCTCATATATTCTTTCCTTTGTTTCCTCAGTATCCTTCTGTAGAACAACATTTCTGTTGCTACTAGTCTTTATTTCATCTTTGATGAGATTGTCTAGCATCTACTGCCAAATTGAAGGGCAAACATCACATAACAGTCCAGTACTCTCTTCTTTGTTTCTTTCTTCCCGTCTCTCAGTACCGTACTCAGCTTCTGGAATGTATCGTTAGCCATGCTGATACACCATCATTTATAAAACCTATTTCAAAATCAATAAATTGTATAGATTTTCCATCTTTTACATATAACTTGAAAATACAATTGAAAAAATTGGTACTTTAAAACTACTGTTATATTTATAGTTATTGGAATTCTTGTTGCAATCAAGAAAGATACAGTCAAGAACAGTAACAAAATCGCTGTTAGTCCCTGTTTATAAGACATTTAAAAAATCTAAGCAGGAGATTATTATTAATGGAAAGAAAATAGAAGCACTATATACGTTAAGTATCACTTTACATCAGAATTTGAGCATACATTAATGATCTCCCCGACGCCATTAGATTCCAAGTTGTCATGTATGCCGATGATACAACAATCTACTCTCGCATCGACCAAAAACCAGGTGTGGACGACAAAGCGAACCTCGCTGCCATACTTGAAAAGGACCTCCAATCCGTAGTGGCCTGGGGTAGGAAATGGCTAGTAAATTTCAATGCTTCTAAAACGAAGCTGTTATCAACTAACCACCATAGAAAATCGCATCTACCTCCCATTAGCATGGGACAGGCTAGCCTCCCAGAGAGTAAAATACTACGCCTCCTTGGCCTTACGCTTTCGGCGGACCTCAAATGGAAGGACTTTATCGAATCCATTGCCAAATCTGCTGCTATGAAAGTCGGCTCTCTGTGCAGGGCCCGGAAGTTTTTCCCACCTGAATCTATTATACAAATCTACCATCCGCCCGTGTATTGAATATTGCTGCCATATCTGGTCGGGTGCCCCTGCTGCTCTCCTTGGGCTTCTTGACAAAATACAAAGGAGGATCTGTAACGTGGTTGATACTGACTTGGCAGACCGGCTGCAACCACTCTCTCACAGCGTGATGTGGCTTCCCTGTGCCTCTTCTCCAAGTACTTTCATGGCTTCTGCTCCGATGAGCTTAGATCACTGGTGCCGCCTAAGCACCAATTTACACGAGATACTAGATTAGCAACTAGGTCCCAACCCTTTACAGTTAAACGGATAAGATGTAACCGTAAATTCTACTCCAACAGCTTCTTTTCTCGCGCTTCCCACCTGTGGAACTCCCATCCACAAGTCTGCTTTCCCGACAGCTACAATCTCCAGGTGTTTAAATGTAGGGTCAATAGACACCTCCTATCACACTAACTCCCAATTATTCTCAGAACACTCTCATCTACCCAACCCTCATTCTCGGTATCCTTACCCGCCTATCACCCACCCTCTGTCATTTCCTATATTTAACCATTCTCGGTATCCCTACCCGCCTATCACCCACCCTCTGACATTTCCTATATTTAATCATTCTTTCTCCACTCTATGTAGCCCCCTGCGCAGTAGTGGCAGTGACATGCCTTGCTCGGGGTGAAATGCTTATAAAAAAACAAAAAAAACAAAACAAAACAGAATGTATATATTTACTCAATGAGTTAAGTGTCATACGTGATGCACACTTGGGCAATCATGTCTCTTTCGATCCATGACTGACTTGGCAGAAGATTCTCCCGCAGTTGGTTGAATAACCTAAATTACTCAATTACTATAACTTATGGCACAAATACCTAAATAGAAACAGGGTCTTATTTTGATTCTGTTCTATACGGAAGAATGCACGAACCTAACGAAAGTTAAATAGTTGGCTAGAAAGAGAGACTGTCTTAACTGAGTAAAGATATCTGTGAAGAATGTAACCATGTCCGAATTTAGTATTCATTTGCAGGGGTATCAGCTGAAGTATCAATGTAACAGGAGGATTTGATTTCTACATTTTGCCATAAAATAAAAACCTTTCCAATGGATGGATGAACCGCCTTATAAGAACAACGGCCATCTAGCACAATGGGATAGATCTGTGCTTCATAGAGAGCTAGTATGCTGTCAGTGCGGTAATGACACAGCATCACTGGAAGAAGGGTTTACTAGACTGAAGTTAACGGCCAGAGCGATGGATATCCCGATTGAATCAACAACCACATATACGTGACCAAAACAAGACTTCAAGTTTGAAGCCATCGGGTGTGGTTTGATTCGTAGAAGGATGGGCTCCTCTAGGTTTACTTGCTAAAGTCGCGCAACGCATAAATACTACTTCGGTATATGTGGAGTGAACTCACCAGGTGCTCAGCTGCGCAGTGACACTATGAGCACAGTCATGACGATGATGATAATGATCATGACTGATTATAATGACTTTGATGATGTTGATAGCAATGATGGTGATAATGATAACGCTGATGATGATGAAGAGGATGTGACTCTAATGATTGATCATGTTGATAGCGATGATAATGATGATGAGGAGGAGAATAATTATGAGGATGATGATGCTGATGTGACTAAGAGTACTGATGATGATGTCTGTGACCATGTTGATAACGATGATGATGATGATGACTAATGTTGATAACGATAATGATAATTAATGATGATAAATCTGATGATGATGACTGATTACAATGACTTTGATGATGTTGATGATGTTGATAACAATGATGATGATAATGATGATAACAATGATGATGATAATGGTGATGATGATGACTATGAAGATGATGATGATAAAGATGTGGCTCCAATGAGTGATAATGTTAATAACGATGATGATGTGACTCCAATGACTTATGACAATGATGACGATGACGTTGATAACGATGATAATGATCATGACTCTAATGCTGTTGGTAACGATAATGATGACTAATGATGATAACTCTGATGATGATTATGATGATGATTTCATAAACAATGTAAGAACAGACCTGCCTTCATCGAGTACGAGAAATGACATAATTTAAATGGTGAAAACCCGAGATAAACAAATATCCAAAATAAATTTGCCTGTCAACAAAGTAATAGAGCTTTTAAAAGCCTTTCTATTTTTGGAGTTATTGCACTCACTTATGTGTGGGCAGCAGAGGCGTAGCAATGGTACAGTGATGGTTATTTTTGAAAATCCAGTGTGGAGCCGCATCATATAAATAAAATGTTTATGTAACTTGTGATATACCGGATAGAATTTATAAAATGAATTCGTTGAAACTTTCATCCACTCTAATGCATGGTTATTTATGTATAAAGTGGCCTCTCTAATACTGTTGGTAAGAAAATAAATATTTTTAAAGTAATCACGTTTACATTTTAGCAATCACTGCAAGCGAACCTGGAGGGCGTAGGCAAGGTTCTAGCTTTTGTTATCTGCATTAACGACACAACCTTTGACACTATCTTCATCAACAAAATCTGTCGCTCGAGAAGATTAGTTGATTGAATACAAAAGCTTTCAATTTTTAACATCAAACTAGTTTTTAGAAAGATTCGGCACTCAGTCGAAAGGTTATGCTCTAGAAATCAGGAACAAGATAGATTGTTAGAGGTCAATACAATAGCTACTCACAAACATAATACATAGTGTTAAAATCATTATATATATATATATATATATATATATATATATATATATATATATATATATATTGTTATTACAATGGTTTATAAAAGCATTATATCACTACGCAGAAAATTTTAGGCTTCAGAACATTATTGTTCTTCTTCAGGTGATATTTTAAAAACAAATGGTGAAAATGATTTATTAAAAAAAATATAAAACGAATTCATGGTTATTCAGAAAGTTAAGTAGGAGTGATTGGAGGGACTTAATATAATTATGGTTGTGTCTGTATTACTCAATCAAAAGTGTATTACTCAATCAAAAGTGAGAATTAGATTGAACTATGAAGTTGAACATTTAGGTCGCATGAAGGAAAATGATGACACATTTTTTTTGTCTGGAGAAGATACATACTAGGAACATATATCATTCAAAAGCATAGACACTGCTTTTTGACAGCAGGTTAGATTTTGGGCTTTTTAAATTTAATTTTTATACAACTACATTTGTTAAAGGGGCTTAATTGTTTAGGTTAAAATTTGACTTAAGTAATTATGGTATACTATAGTATATTGGAGTTATGATAGCCAACTAAGTATTGTGTGGGTCATTAATTTTAATAAAATAATTATTATGTATTATTAGAGCATAAATTATAAATGAACATTATAATTAGTTAAATTTTAAAGTGAAATATTTACAGTGTTTACATAATACTATAATTATGAATAATAATTCATTTCTATGGTTTAGTAGTCCTTTATTTTTAGGAAACTTTATAATATGCAACTTTTCATTCGGGCACAGAGTGCAAATGTCATTGAATGATTTACAGATTTTTTTTTTTTCTTCAGAATTTTCCATTTTACCATTGGGGTTTTATTCGTTTTTGTTTTGTTTTGTTTTTTTGTTGTGTTAACTTCTAAAAATACGCATAAAGGGATGTTTAGATTTAGTACACGTTATTTTTAAAAAAAAGTTAAATGCAAATACCACCTCTGTTTCAGATAAGATAGACACATCCAGACAGACGTATGGAAAATTGAAAAAATAATGTGGAGAAGTTTGTCACTTAACTGATCAGAATCATACCGACTTCAAAGTTTCATGAAGGCTCCACTGTGATGTCTTCACTCCTCAGGGCTTTTCAGATTGAAAAAAGTTAACTTCTATAAATATAAGTATTTCTATTTTTATAGATACATTCAAGGTAACTACCCTGATGAAACTTTTTCTATGGTACATTAGGCATCATGAATTTAAGCACATTACTAGATTGGCAGCAAGTTCTCATCTTTTTATAGTTGAAGTTTCTAGCTGTAACCATAAGTTTTATACTAACAGTTTCTTCACTCACAGTTCTCGCTCATGGAAATCTCTTCTGGCTTCTTGCTTTCCAGTTAACACTGATCTTCAAAATTTTAAATGCAACGTCAAACGTTATTTACTGTCTTCTTAATTCCTGTTCTTATCCTGTTCTCTCTCCTTAACAATGTTTTTCTTTTTCTCATATTTCTTCATACTCAGTAAAGACTTGCGTTTTAGTGACTTTATTGCCTTTCTGTAATATGTTCTTAATACTGCTCATGGACGTGCGTTTTTTAAAGGACGGCCGTATAAATCTTTTGGAAAATTTCAAGTGAAAGTTTTCATATATTTCTATCTCAATCAAAATTTTGATCAACACATTCAGTATGAGAAGCCACTAGTTTGTTTACGAGTGTATGCCAGGCTTAGATAAGACAGACACATCCAGACAGACGCCATACTGTCGCAGAATAAGTTCGTGATTTGATGGCTTTATTCACAACAGATTACACAGTATACATCGCTTGCGATCTATCGTTAGTAGAAATATGATAGTATAAAATATTAACACTAGTATTTATTAAGTGGCTCTCACTGTAGTTCAAATGATATCTAGTTTTGTCAATGTGCATTGTAGTGCAGTGGATATGGAGCGAGAATTCAGAGATCCGAGTTCGAATTCCAGTTGAATTTGTTGCATTCACTTACGCGCAAATACCATTGGGAAAGGTATTAATACGTCGCTTCTCCCGCCAGATATGGGTTAAATAGTTCTATAGCCTTGGTTGACAACCAGTCTACTGCAGAAAATAATATCATCCTACTGCGGGAAAAATAGTCAGTCATGTTTCTTTCGAGACGTGATCACCCAAGCGCGTAACACGTATTGCATTTAACTGACTGACTTTATTGAGGGAATATAAAAATAGATAAAATGTTTGCTAAATATCGGTAGAACGAAATAGTGAAAAATTATCTTGTCATTTTGAAGTGAAATAAATTTACTCCATTTTTATACAAATATCATTATTCCAGCTCAGAGATTCCTTATTTTTTTGTTCTTCTGTACCCCTTGGCATTTTTATAGATTCATGTGTACCCATAAAAGAAAGAAAAAGAAAAACAACGAAATTGAAATTTTGATATTTTTATTATGAAGTCTTTTTGGGTAGAGTCAATTGCTTATAACATCAGCGAATTAAACGCATGTAATAGTTTGATCCTACAAACATATATTTTAATTGATTGATCATTACTAAGTAAAAATACACAAAACTATTCAAAACTATGCAACCATAACCAAAACTTAGCACTACTAATGAGATGGCTGTTTATTCGAGAGAAGAGAGTGAACAGTAAGAGTATCTGTGTGTGTGTGAGAGAGAGAGAGAGGGTGGGGTCTGAGTGAGAAATGAGTGAGCGGTAAGTGTGTGCGTGTGTGTGTGTGTGTGTGTGTGTGTGTGTGTGTGTGTGTGTGTGTGTGTGGTATTGATATGTTAACAAGTAATATATATTTCTTATTTTGGATATTCTTGTTTTCATTTTCAAATTTTTCTTTTAAACTATTCAGGCAACTCCTAACTACAAAGTTACGGCAACTGTGCTGGCGATAAATAACGTTGTTCGACTATTATTACTAACTGCTATTGTCAAAACTGAGTGACTTTGACCCAGCCACTGTGTGGTTCCGCCCGCGACAGTCTCAAGTTAGTATACAAGACAATAGCTAATCTTTCGGGTCTGATAAGGATATAGATTAGGATAGCGGGAATATTCATAATAGTGTAAAATTCACCGTACTCTTGATATGACTTAATTGTTTACTAATATGAGAAAATTCAAAAAATAAATACGTTGTGCAATCTGGATGGAGATTACATCATCTATTGTACAGTCGTGATTATTCTCTCGGAGTCAATGTAACCCCTGAAGAGTGCAAATTATACCACTGTGTGTACATGTACCCCAGTTTGGGAACTTCTATTCTAGTTGGTGTTTTATAGGATCGGAGACAATACTTAACAATCAGCCGTCATATACAGTCAGTCAGTCAGTTAAGTGCCATATGTGATACACGCTTGGGCGATGATGTCTCGAAAGAGACATGACTGACTGGGCAGAAGATTATCACGCAGTAGGTTTCTGCGGTAGACTGGTTGCCAGCCAAGGCTATAGAACCTAATCTGTCTTCTTATTTAACCCATAATTGGAGGGAAGTGACGGATTGATACCTTTGCCAAGGGTATTTGAGTGTAAGTGAATGCAAGGAATTCAACTGGAATTCGAACTCCGCCACCCGATTTGTCATTCCGAGTCGATATCCACTGCACCACAACGTACATTCTAGAATGACTAACCGACATATATACAGGGTGTCTCAAAAAATGCATACGCACTAACCAAGATCATGAGGTTGTTTGTCCTTTGCTATCAAAGATGACCATTTTTCTTCACACATTAATTATAGGAAATTTAGGTGTGGACATAGCTAATCATTCCAACACAAGAATATATCACAATTAAAGACCATGATGATAGCTTTCAAACCAAACAGCCATGTAAACTAATAAACTCACTTAAAGAACAAGATTGGAAAGATAAGCAATATATATATATATATATATATATATATATATATATATATATATATATATATATATACTGGATAGAATAAATTAAAAAAAATAAGAGTAGAAATGAAAATAAACTTATGGAGAAAAATAATTGTAATAATTTGGTTTACGATGAGCATAAAATGTATATGACTTTATACGATTCAGTAAAAAAGATTATATCCATCTATCATCGAAAAAATATTTAATTAAGCATTGAATGTGGAGAAAACATGTAGATAGAAGAATGTGGGAAAAAAAAGATAATAAAAATCGGTATAATTTAACAAAAATTAACAATATCGAAAAAATAAACGCGAAAAATAAATTTGATGTTACTATAGGGTATTATGATGGATCGTGACACGTAAATTGACAGCAGCATTTATGTGAAAAATATTATTTGAAATAACGTGGGAAATAAACATAGGTCTATATAGTTATTAAATATATAAAATGAAGGAATAATTTAGATTAATGAAAGTAAAAATTTGAAAAAATTATATACATGATTCTAAATAGAGATTAAAAAATATTAAATTAAAAGAGGTAGATTTTTTGGGTATAACAATAAAATTAGAGAAATATAAATACAAAACATATACCAAAGAAAATGCATCTTCTATACATATAAACATATCAAACTACCCTCTTTCCTCCAGGCACCAATTTTCTGCTCCAGTGTGGATAGGGAATGTCTGGTTGAGAAAAAAAGCTTGACCTGTCCTTTCGAAGTTGTTGCTTTTGCTGTAGTTTTGGGATGTGTTGCGCTTTGAGGCCTGCGTTGCTTGCTTTGACTAAGTCGTGCCAGGAAGGTCAGTCTTGTGCAGCTTCTTCCCAGGAAGCAGGGGAGTGTTGCAGTATTTCAGGGAAGCTTTGTGGGTGTTCTTGAATCGCTTCCTCTGTTCAGAACGAGATCACTTTTCTTACTTTCCAGTAATCTTGCAGCAGTCTATCATGGCAAAAATTAGTGAAGTTTAGGGAGATGAAGGTTTTTTTTCAGTCAGATGAAGCACCACCACTCTAACATTGTAATGTACAATCGTACCTAAATTAAATCTTGCCAAAACAGATGAATTGGAAGACAAGTTTCTATAGAATATCCTTCTCGTTCAATGGACGTCATCTCTTTAGTTTTTATGTGTGAATACTTAAGAGATAAATCAATACTACAAGGCCATCAACAATAGCTGAAATGTAAGATTTCATAGATTTGTTTTCTATGATTACTTTCCTTAGTAATTGTTCTGATGAACTTCCCGCAATGTTATCTAGACTTTATGAATTTAAGATCAGTACTAGATTGGCGGCAAGGTCTCATCATTTTACATTTGAAATGGCTACATATAACCGTACGTTCTATGCTAATAGTTTTTCTGTTGCTCTTCTCGCGTGTGGATCTCTTTTTCGGCTTCTTGTTCCCAGTCAAGTTTGATCTCCAAAAATGTAAATGCAATGTCAATCGTTATAGTTTGTCTTCTTCATTTTGGTTCTTTTATTGTCCTTTTTCCTTAATAGTAATTTTCTCATATTCTCCTCTATTCAACAACCCCCTTGCGTCCTAGCAGCTTTATTGCCTTTCTCCGTGCGGAAATGATAAATAAAAATAATGATTAATAAAAAAAGAAAGAAGCAAGAATGCAACCAAATTCCCATCGAAATGTTGATTGCTATTTGTGTTTCCATTGCGTTGCATTGACAGAAATGCCTGGAATATAATGGACATCAATTTCAAAACATCTGATGTCAAAATCATAAGAATCTTATCCATTTACTAGCAGTATAGCCCGGCGTTGCTCGGGTGTAATGAAAGCTTAAAAGCTAATCTATGGTCCTGGAGCTCAGACTCTTTGGACGTTGACACGAAAGACTAAAAAGCAATAGTTGTTTCCAGTTAAAGCGAAACCGTAGACTGAAAGAAAAATGAATGGATGTAAGTCAAATTTTGATTTCCTGGTATAGATATCAAATAAGTTTTTTTCGTCGTAAACTGAATTTTGAAGGCTAAATAAGTCCTCTGAGTAAATGCTACCATGGCTGAGACTAAGAACTACAAATATAACTACTTAGAGCCAAACCCGAAGCAAAAACTAAAATAAAAGGGCTGAAAAAAATACAGATATACAGGCAGATAAACAGCCACACACAAACATCTTGTCTTATATATATATATATATATATATATACACACAAATCTAAAGTGAGCCAAAACCTACCGCGGTTTCACACTACGGATCGTCAGGGCAAAGGCTGAAACACTAAAGATAAAACCAAATAAATAGATATACACTAAGATAGGAGGGAACCATACCAACACAAAAAGGGGGGTTAGAACAAAAAAAGCAAAACACACTAAATTAGGAAAATTTTTTATTAAACACATAGCTAAAAAAAAAAAAAAAAAAAAAAAAAATTTAACACTACGCTCTCACACTAAGCAATGAATTTATATTTATGAAACTTACATTTGTTTAAAATTTCAGTCTTAGCATTAAGCAGATTATGGGCGGGTTCGAATAAGGCTATCGCTAGTTTTTCCTCGCCACATAAATTACAGAATTTACTGCCTTTATTGTAATCAGTACATTTTTTTATTATTTCTCATTTCAAAATGGGGTCTTTTTTAATTTTAGATCTTATGTCCCAAATATAATTCGATAAGGTCGTGCTATGTCTATATTTTTCATTTTTAAATGAGGTTTTGTGATTATAAAATCTAACTTTAAACGAATCGTGCGTAGCACCTATATACGTTTTAGGACACTTATCTTGCTCATTTTTATAGACTTTAACACTATAGACTACGTTAGATTGGTTACAATTGCCTCTAATAGGACATCAAAAAGCTTTTACTTTACAATTACATTTATTATTAGTGTTTTTATTGGTAGTACTAGTTTTCAGTTTTCTTTTGTTACTGTTATTAATAATTTTGCCAATATTTGGAAGGCAAGAATAACAAAGTTTAATGGTATTTCTGTTAAATATTTTTTAAGGGGACTATCGTGACTAAAATGTCTATCTATAAGATTGAAGAACATCTTACCAATTTTAGATTTAACCTCTTTGTTAAAGGTGGGGCTAAACCATATTATGTTTCTGCATCTAGTATTATTATTGTTTTTATCGGTATTCTGGTTTTAAAATTTGAGGGTTTGAGAATATCCACTTTTTATAAGCGCAGATTGGTAAATTTTCTTATACTTATTAAAAATTTCAACATTAGATGAATTAGTGGATACTCTATACGCTATACCATTAGGAATATTATTAAGTATATGGGCGGGATGGTTAGAACGCTTGTTTACATATTTAGGGATATAATTATTTTTAATATATGGTGTAATATATCCTGTATTTAAATTAAGCGTAATGTCCAAATAGTTAACAATCTTGATATTATGCTCGATTTCAATAGCGAAACCGTAAGTTTTAAAAAATCGTTGTAAATCTTTTCTAATTTTATCACCTATTTTCGGTGTACAATAATCTACCATAATTAAGCCATCATCACGGTACAACCCATGATTATGGAAGTCTATAATAGTATTTAGTCTATGAAGTAGTAAGCAACCGATCAGCTCCGCCACCTTCGCACCATCATATGCCTCCATAGGATTGTCAAATCCTTGGGCATCAGTTTTTTTTTATCCATATTTCATCATTATAATATAGGAGGGTTTTACGGCAATGCCAAATTACCTCTAATTCTGCTTCAGTAATGTCGTTATATTCCTTAGCTAATGTTAAAGCCTCAGTAAGCAGTTTAGAAGTTATAGATGGGTAGAAGTCTTTTATATCATATTTAATAAAGGCAGATTTTTTATAAATTTTTAGACTTTTAAACCACTTAATACAATCGCCTGTGAACTTCCACTGGTTAATGTTTAGAAACATTCTTAAATTATTACAGATTTTTTTGATAATAACCTTACTGATCTTTCCTAGTTCGGTTTTAGTAGGGTTAAGTAGTCTGAACTCAGGGTGATTGGGGAATGAATCTTTATGATCTTTAATAGTTAAAAATGAATTTTTTAGGGTTAATTTTTCAACCCTATTGAGTAGTTTAAATTTAGCTACTAATGTAGTAGCCTCTTTATTTAAATTAGATACAATGTCAGGTGCTATTTTCTTATAATGTTTGGCTACGGAATTCTTTAATTCTCTATTATATTGCGATTTGGACATAGTATATATATTATTCGATTTGTCACCTTTTATATAAATATTACTATTTTTACTATATAATTTTAAAGTATTTCTTAGTTGTTGGAAATTATTTTGCGCAATTTTTCTATATTTAATTTTTCTAATCAATCCTATTAGGTCTTTTTCAAAATTTTCCAGTTCCTTACAAAAAGGTGGGTGTTTATATGTTTTAAATCCATAATCTTTAAAATTCTCGCTAGTGTTTAAGCTGTGTAAGAAAAAAAAAGCTCTCCATCTTAACCTAGCTATAAAAGCTTCAATTTTTTGGAGTAATTGTAATTCATAAATATGTTTTTTAGGTACGGGTATTATTCCTTAAGTGAACAATCTAATATTATTTGTTCCATTGTAGTACAGTTTAAAGTGCTCGATAGGTAAACCCAGAGCTTATAAAAATAATAACTAAATAGACTCTGTAAGTATGTAGGCCGTAAATTTATGCTAAAATAAACCTTCAAAAAAACCACTAACAAACAGAACCTAATTCCGTTACAATCCGGTGCACCAAGGCGTCGGATAAATGGGGAGAAAAAAAAGAAATCCGCGGAACAAGAACAAAACATTCAATACTCCGCAGCAAAGAAAAAAAAAACCCCAAACGGAACCAACCACAAGAAAAAGTGCTCGATACAAAGTACAAAAGAAAATATACAAAAGTAGAGCAAAGACACACAAAAATCTAAAGTGAGCCAAAACCTACCGCGGTTTCACACTACGGATCGTCAGGGCAAAGGCTGAAACACTAAAGATAAAACCAAATAAATAGATATACACTAAGATAGGGGGAACCATACCAACACAAAAAGGGGGGTTAGAACAAAAAAAGCAAAACACACTAAATTAGGAAATTTTTTTATTAAACACATAGCTAAAAAAAAAAATTAGTTATTAATTTAGTTATTATATATATATATATATATATATATATATTATCGTTTTATGCACTATTGTAAGAACTGTGACCTTGAAACTTCTGAATATCGTTTCTTACGTTTTGTCTATGAGTGTATCAAATTTGATTAAAATCGGACCACTCCTTCTATAACCTGATTTTTTCGATTATCAATTTTCGATATTTATCGGGGGTACCTCAACACAAAACCTAGCTAAGAACACTCGCAGACGCTTATAGTACAACTTTGTTAATTTTTCAAGAAAATTAGTTCAGCCGTTTCGGAGTCACGGACACACAAACACACAGACACACACACACACACACACACACACACACACACAAAGTTCCATTTATAAATAAGTTTAGATAATGCATACTGTCTTCATATGCATTATTTAAATTATATATAGTTGATACTAGATGCTGGAATTACTTCTTGAGAAAGCTTCAAAATGTGTGTATATTATTTTTAGACATTTTATGCACACACACACACACATATGTGTGTGTGTGTGTGTGTGTGTGTGTGTGTGTGTGTGTGTGTGTGTGTGTTTAAGCAGACACTTTGCCAAAGATCGGTAAGAGGCTCATAGGGCGGTAATTAGCGGGGCCCGAGGGTTCTCCAGTATTCTTAAATATAGAAACTGCAGAAGAAGACTTCCAACTGGCAGGAAAGCAGGAAGCAGATAGGCAGTAGTTGTAGAGTCTAGAGTTCAGGAGAGGAGAGGAGAGTTCAGGGGCACATTTCTTCAAGACTATGACTGGGATTCCGTCCCCTCCGCTCGCTTTATGGGAGTCAAGCCTTTAGATTATGTTAGAGACCAGCGAGGGTGTAATGTGGACTTCATTCAGTTGGGCCTCAGATCTAAGTGGGAAGTCGGGTGTAGATACGTCAGACGAATCCAGTCTCGAATTGGTAGAGAATCTGCGAGCAAAACATTCAGCCTTGTCCGCTGAAGAGATGAGGACCTCAAATTCATTGATAAGGGGGTATTGAGGTTTTTACAATTGTTGAGCACATTTTTACAGAGTCGCCAGTAGTCTTTGCTGCCAAACTTACGGGATGCTATGCGTTGCTTCATCCTGGCAGCAAACATCTTAGCTTCATTATGTATTTTTTGCACTTATTACGAGGTGACGCGAAAAGGTCAGTGGTTTCTATACAGCCGGAAGAAGTGATTCCGGTGGACAATGGCGACCGAGCAAGCGGGCAAGAACCAAGGGGACGAACGGGATTTAAGCTGAAACTACCTGGCTGGGATGAAAGCATCGATGCCAGCCTTAACCCAAGAGGAGACCTCGGTTGCACAGTCTTCAACGAAAAGACAAAAAACATTGTTCCAAGGGACGTCACACAGGAAGTCGCGGAATGAGTCCCAGTCTGCTTTTTGGTATCAGTGGGATATTCTGCTGGTCTGAGTTTCTTGGGTGGAGTGGAAGTGGAAGGAGATGTTAACGGAAACTACCGCATTGTCAGAGTTTCTGAGAGGGCATAGCTGCTTGGCATTGCAAGAGTCTAAGATGGAAGTGAAGCAGAGGTTTAGCAGTGAGCCCCTTCCATTAGGGTTATTGGAGAAACGCGTGGAGAAATCCACCACTCGCGTAAGAGACTGGGTGATTGAAAAAATCATGGTGTGGACATAAGCAAGATCGGTGACAAAGTTTTCCAGCCACTTGGCGTGGTGTGCGTTAAATATATGGGCAGATGGATGAGAAGAACTAGCCTTATCGATATTATAAGAGATATTATCAAGTACTGAACAGTCAGAAGATGAAGGGGAGCGGTAGAGAAAGAAAAGATAGCTAACCGAGCTTAGAAGCGAGAGACGGAAGCACATGAAAGAATAATCTAGGGATTCAAGAGAGATCACCCTAGCTAGAGGGAGGTGTTCACTGACATAAACACCAAGCCATGCATATTGACATTAGAGTCCTTCCTGAGGTAACCAGGAACGTAAAACTCAGAAGAGAGGATAGAAGGGTCAAGGTTAGTTTCACAGAGAACTAAGATGTCAGGTGAGTTTGTTTGGAGGAATGATTCTACGCTATAAAAGTTAGAGCGAATACCTCGTATGTTTGCGAAGGAAACGCAGACAGGTTTGAAGCCATTATCAACGCCGAGGTGGTTTTCACAGCCCACAGACTCTTCTTGAACAAACAGTATGGTTTTCGCTTCACCAGGTCTACTGCTGATATGTTAACAACAATAACTGAGTATATATACCAGGCTCCCTCGAACCGTTGCTCTGGATATTTCCAAAGTGTTTGACAGGGTCTGGCATGCTGGCCTTCTACGCAAGCTGCGGAGCTATGGTATAACTGGACAATTATTTGACCTAATCCAGTCATTCCTCTCTAATCGTACAATGAAGGTAGTATTAAACGGACATGCCTCCCAAAACTACCATACGAACGCAGGTGCCCCTCAAGGCTCTATTCTAGATCCTACGCTTTTTCTGCTCTACATTAACGATCTTCCCGATGTTATAAGATCCCAAGTAGGCATGTACACCGACGACACCATTGTTTACTCTCGCCTCGAGCAAAAATCTGCTGAGGTTGACAAAGCAAACCTTGCTGCCGATCTTGAGAAGGACCTCCAATCCGTGGTGGACTGGGGTAAGAAATGGCTCGTAAATTTTACTGCTTCCAAAACAATCTATACCGACTTAGCAGCTCGACTGCAGTCGCTGTCGCACCGGCGTGACGTGGCTTCCCAGTGCCTCTTCTATAAATACTTTCACGGCTTCTACTCCAATGAACTTAGATCACTGATGGCCCCTAGGTATGAATTTACACAAGCTACTAGATTATGTATTACTGTAAAATTGTGTTGCTATATATTACTGTAATTTTTCTGCTTTAAAAGAAATGTTTGACAGCTATGCTTAGAGTTCATTAGAGCGGAATTTTATTTTTGTGTTGTAATGTCATGGTCATGTAATGTTGTATTATCACAAACTTTATTAAAGATAAGCAGACATAATGTTCGTAATTTATTAAATCACACACACACACACACACACACACATATATATATATATATTATTGCAGGTTTCATTGAATAATATAGACAAGTTTTGTCTATTAATTTTGTGTAGGATCCGTTCATACCGTCTGATATACTTGATGGTGATGTCGTTGAAAGACAACAAAAATCACAGTATTTGTTGAATTTTTTATCGGGTCTAAGCTTTCGGCTCACATAAGCCATTATCAAAGAGTAAATATTAACACACAGTAAACATAGAACATTTAAGCTATTAACAATAAAGATAATTTAATTGAAAATATAAGTCCATCCCTACCGTGGCGGATGGCCGAAGACAGTGACAAAATAGTGGTGTTGTGGTCCCTGGTCTGATTACACGTACATACTCAAACAAGAAAATAATAAGCAGAAACTAAAAATCCTCGAAGCACTCTACATTAAACAATTTAAACCTGGTTTGAATACAATCAATTTCGATATTTCCAATAACGTACTCAGATGTCTGTAATCAGACCAGGGACCACAACAAACCTTCAGTTTCGCGAACAGATGTGACTTGAAATAAGTTCTGGACTGTAAAGAAGAGAGGGACAGTTTTGATGCTCATTTCTGTCTACATGTCACTTCAGTTATGATAAGCAATGTTAAGTAAGGTGTATTCAAAGAACTGTTACAGCGGCTGTATTCAATCTGGAATAGCAAATGGTTTTATTCGATGTATAGTAATAATATATCAAAATTCCAATAATATCAGTCAGTCAGTTAAGTGCCATACGTGATACACGTTTTGGGCGATCATGTCTCGAAAGAGACATTAGTGACTGGGCAGAAGATTATCCCGTAGTAGGTTGCCATTGCTTTCTGTGGTAGACTGGTTGCCAGCCAAGGCTATAGAACTCAATCTGTCCTATTATTTAACCCATAACTAGATGGAAGAGACAGATTAATACTTTTGCCAAGGGTATTTGTGCGTAAGTGAATGGAATTAATTCAACTGGAATTCGAACTCGGCTCCCCAATTTGTCGTTCCCAGTCAATATTCACTGCACCACAACACAGTTATATATATATATATATATATATATATATATATATATATACAAAAAAATCTTTAAAATTTAATTAGTTGCAATGTTTCATTGATAGCTTATGCTCCAGTATAACTTTAACATTATTTTACCAAAATTAATGATTCACACAATACTTAATTTGTTTTGTAAACTATAATATACCTTAGTATACTATATTTATTAAAATCCTGATTCTAAACTATATATTCCACCCTCTTTTCTCGTGAGGTAGTACTAAATTTAATTTTTTAAAAATCAACCCTGAAGTTCAGCCTGTTGTTAAAGATCATTATCTGCTTATTTAAATAATGTAAGTTTCCACAATGTATCTTACTATCTATTCTATTTTAAATTAAAAAATAAATACAATGTTTCATTTATAACTTACGCTCTAATATAACTTAATTATTTTACTAAACTAAATGTCCCACACAATACTTAATTAGTTTTCTTGACTATCAGGTCGGTGCAAAAGTTTTTGCCGGTTTGTAAAAGAGGCATTTTAAATTATTGTAATCTATTTCATGCATATTGTTACTACTTAAACATATCAACATGCTTAATTTATAACTTTTCTTTCAGATTATTAAAGCATCATTCATATTTTTCTGAAATATTTTAACCTATGCTCTCCAGAGAACCTGCAGCAACGTGGTTCTTGTTGCGAATCTTTGCTTTCACGACACCTTTATACACCATTTTTGGGTAGGCTTCTCACAGGTAATGAGAAGTGCCATCTTGCGCCATCCTGCATATTCTCTTGATCTAGCCACGGCCTCCGATATATATTACCAAGGCCTGTCCTATGATTAAAGTTGACTTGCTGACGTCACACTTAGTAGAGTTCTGTTTTACACGGCGTCCGTGAGCGTTGACTTATTTTCAGAACCAAACATGCCTTTCCCTTGTGTGGTACCAAATTGCAAAGGGAATTATAAAAAGAACATGCCATTAAAAGGAAGAATTTTACCCAAGTCCATTTAGCAAAGTGAGTAGTTAAAATTTTAATCACCATTTATTTCAACAGGCGCTAAAATCAAAATTTGTTAAGAAATTAGTTTTGCCATAAAAGCACTTTTGTTTATATATCTTTTAAATTAATACAATAAAATAAGTTATTATTTTTATTTCTTTGAATAAAATTGAAATGAAAATTATCATAAAAAAATATCTGAATTAAAAAAAATAAAATTTAAATATGGCTATTCGTTCGTAAGTATTTTTTTTTTCGAAATGTTTTAAAACTTAAACTGAAGCCGAAAAAAGTTGTTATTTTCTAAAAATATTTGAATTAATTTTTTATTTATATTTTATTTCAGAAAATAGTGATTTTTTTTTCAATGAAATGTTTAAAAACTCTTAGAAAACGAAAGTAAAAACTTAACTTTTCTATACTTGCAACTTTATGAATCATTTTTTAAAATCCTAATTCTAACATAAACATTCCCACTATGCCCCTTACTCAGACAAAATAATTTTCTTTAAAATTTAATTAATTACAATGCTTCATTTATAACTTATACTCCAACATGATTTATAAAAAAATAAAAATTATTTTACTAAAATAAAAGACTCACACATTACTTAATTGTTGTTCTTAATGCAATATAACTAAGTATACCACAATTATGTTCTGAAACATAAAAATTTTAGTGTAGTGGTATTATGCTTTTATAAATCATTGTAAAAACAAAATTATAGCATTAAGCTCTACTCTGTACCGAATACTCATTATAAAAGTAAATACTCGAACAGTGAGTTTTAATCTACGTGTTCTTCCACTTTCTTATAATTACACACACACACACACACACACACACATATATATATATATATATATATATATATATATATATATATATATATATATATAGTGAAAATCATAAGTATTGGATACATGTTATTTTCTGTTATAACTCTAGTTTATGTTCGCCATTTTGCCTGATATTTGGTAAGTAATATCTCGTAAAGTTGTTTTAGTTGTATGTGGAAGGAAAATTAAAAACTCATGGTTGAAAATAACATGTATCCAATACTTACACGTGTCACTATATATATATATAATTTGCAAATGAGTGATATTACTCTACTAAGGTTTCTACCATATGGTGTCTTCAGGCGGTTTATAATAACTGTCGGTATCTTACTATAACTGATTTTACCATTTTTCGGACGCTCGAACAGGGAATTTTTGCGAAAAATAAAAATAAAACGCTTGATAAACGGTAAAATCAGTTATTGTAAATCACCTGAAGATACCAAAAGGTTGAAACCTAGGTATAATATATATATATATATATATATATATATATATTATTATTATTATTATTATTATTATTATTATTATAAACGCTATTCCTAGTTAGTACATGTGTTCGAGTAACTATCCCTGCCTTTTTTCTAAAATAATAGAATTGATAACAACCAGTCTTGCTTAAGAACTTCTAAATTTTTTTTTACGTTTCTTTTAGCAGATAGATAAGAAGTCATATGAGAAATGTACCTTTTGCAAATAGATAAACTAAAAGGATTTATTGATACACGCAGATAAAACAAATATACAGAGTGGGTAGAAATAAACACCTTATTTAAATATAAACTGTTAATCACTTTATTCAATATTAATCGATTTTCATAAAACATATTTTATTTTGAACAGTATATTTATCGAATTAGAGTACAATGTTCAAATTCTACACAGGCAACAGCGAGTGTCCACCAGTGTGTGAAGTCGTCTTTATTATTTTCTGTACCTTTTGCACATGTTCTTTCAATTTGAATGTTGAAGTTCGACCGCTTCTGTGTGTATCTACTACAGACAAACATGCTCATCAGTTTGGAATGAGTTACTAATGGTCTTGACATCTACTGAAGCACGAGGTCAATGATCACTGTGTCATCAGCTCTGCACTTTCACACTTCGTCATGGAATACTAGCTGAGACCGCTAGTCAGAGTCAGGCGTTGTGCAATTCTGGGCCACACATTCTTTAGTCGATACTTTATCTGAAGAGTCCACTTCCAACGTTTCGGTCGAATTAGGTTTTAGCTTAACCTGATGTTGTATTGTAATATTAGTTTTATGGATAGATATTTCAGAGATATTGTAAAGTAAGTCCATCGGTGAATTAAATTGTACAGATTGCTTATTCTGTGCATATCTAGACCTCGATTAATATGTCTTTTACATCGAAATCGTCTACCTTCGATAATGTACATCATACTACCAAGGCATTAAATTTTTTTCTCCCTTCCAATTTT
This sequence comes from Ascarosepion bandense, assembly GCA_037127315.1. NCBI lineage: Eukaryota > Metazoa > Mollusca > Cephalopoda > Sepiida > Sepiidae > Ascarosepion > Ascarosepion bandense. Next base: position 343,480 of record JBBBDQ010028937.1, read on the forward strand.
CATTTCAGGCTTTAAAGCTTTTAAAGAAGACTTTATCGCCGATCTTAAATGATTTGGTAGCTTGAAATTGTCCAAATATCCTTTTATTCGTTGGCAGTAATTTTCGAAAATGGATCTAAGTTTCCTAAACTCTGCCAGTGATATTTTCGAGGTGACGTTTGAATTTGACGCCATTCGATATATGCTCAAAAATTACTGTACTTTCGTTTCTTCAGCTTCGAAGTCTTTATCTTTTCTTAATGCCCTTTTGAAATAAATCAACACTTCTTGACCATTCGATCTCGGCTGATACATTGGCGTTGTCAAATGTTCAACTCTGTAGTTTTTGCAGAAATTTTAAAACTCACTGGAAGTAAATTGAGTTCCATTATCGAATACCCCATTGTCAGTTAATCCACGCCTTACAAAAAGAGTTTAATCGTTTACTCTTTAATATCTCGGGCTACTTTGTGAGACTGTCGAGCACAAATAAATATTATGAACCATTTAGTAATCCATCAAAGTCTTTATGTAATCTTGCCGACGTTTTATTAGTGCTCTGCCATGCCTGATAATTTAAAAGTGATGATTTTACTGCTGAATTACAACCATTGCATTTTGTAACTGTATTTTTAATATATTTGTCCAACTTTGACCAATACACGTAACTTCTCATCAAGAACTTCATCCACACTATTCTCAGTTGTCCTACGTGGAATTGTTTAAGAACCATTTTTTGTAGTGATAACGGAATTACAACTCTTTTCATGTACAAAAGTACTCCATCACAAATAAAAAAAAACGCTGTATTATTGTTACCAGGTTGAATTTTACTTTTACTCCATTTCGACCTTGTCATTCATAGTTTTTTGAATAAACGTATCCTTTTCAGAATGAATTTTGATATCATCTATCGTGACCGGCAATTCTTTAATTTAATTCTTTACAAGGCTTTTAATTTCGCTTTGGATTCCAGCGAAACAATCACAGTATCTTCAAAATCCATTTTATAGTTTGGTATCAACCTGGACAAGCCATTTGCGTGTCCCATTGTTTTGACAATAGAAATTCCATCATGAAATAATACTTCAATAAAATTGTAGCCCAACGCTGTAGTCTGTTTGAAGTTAGTATACTTGGGAATCGCTTTCTTAGAACTGAATACACTTTACAATAGACGATGATCAGTTTATTGTATGGATTTCCTTCCTAATATCATCAGGTGAATTTCTTTACAACAAAAATTATAGAAAGAACTTCCTTTTTAATTTGACTGTATTTTTTCGTATTTGTCAAATTTCTTGAAGCGTGGGTAACTGCATTCGTTGTACTCTTCGAATTTATGGCCTATTACCGATCTTTTGCCATATTCTCTTGCGCCCGACGCTACTATTTATCTTTCGTAATGATTCAGTTGTAGTTTTTTAGTTTCTTCAAAAGCTTATTGACATTCCACTGACCAATTCAATTTCGTATCATTCTTAAGTAAATTATTATTGCAATTTGTACATATCTAGCGCATAAATATTTTCGGGTCACCAAATTTGTCGGGGAAAGGCATGTCTTTAGTTGCACTTGCTATAGAGGGATCTGGTCTTCTTGCTATTTCGTCGATTATCTGACTTAAATATTTAATATTATCCATAAAGAATTGACATTTCTGTTCATTGAGTTCGAAACTGTAATCATGTAATTTCTGAGATACTTGCTGAATCAATTTTACGTGCTGTATTTTTGTAGCTCTCTTAATAAGTATGTCATCTATGTAAACGACGGTACCGTCTAATCAAGCCAAAATAGTATCCATTATTTGCTGGAAAATACATGGGGCTACTTTTACATCTTTTAAACTTGTTGAGTCATTTATATATATTAACAGTCAAATACTTCTGGCATTCCTCATCCATTTCGATTTGAAGATATATCTCTAACAGGTCAGTTTTTGAAAAAAGTGTACTACCATATAATTTGGCAACTGAAGTTGGGAGGGATTATACCTGTCGGAGGAAACAGTCATTCCAAGAAGTCGAAAAATCTGCACATAAACGAATCTTATTTTTCTTTCTAATATAAACTACATGCGTAGCCCATTCTGAATAATCTATTTTTTCAATAACTCCACAGTCTTCTAACCTATCAAATTCGGTGTTAATAGACTCCAACGCAGTAAAGAGTATATTTCTTTCAGGCTTAAAACTGGTATTACATTTTCTTTTTATTTAAAAAATGCTTTTGACTTTATACATATTCTCAACTCCCCTGAGAAAATATTCGTGAATTTATTTTTAGTTTACTCAGTGTTTCTTTAGAGGTAACCTTTTTTTTTTCTCTAAAGAACAATTATTTTTTCCACAGAATGAATTAATCAGCTAATTCCATAATTCAAATAATTCTAGCTAATCGTCACCTAGTAAATTTGAGTTGGAATTTGTTAATACGTAAACATCTGCTTTTTATGTTTTACTCATAAGAGCGACGTTACACTTAATTTTTGCAAGAAAAATTAATTTTTGTTCGATATTCCACTTGATACATTACCGGTTTTTTTCCAGGTTGGTCTTGCCAATTCTGTTCCGCGTTTGTTCATCAATAATTGTAATATCGCTACCAGTGTTCAACTGAAATCTCATCGTAGTATTATTCATTGTTATAGTCGCGAGTTTTCTATTATTTGAACATTCCAGTTTTTAGCTGGTAGCACCACTTTCAGCAAGTTAATCCGTGTATTTCTTTTGTTTTTCGACTTACTGTAGTTTTGTTTTGGACCTGATTTTCCACAATTAAAACATTTTGTGTTTTTTTTTTGTGTTTTTTTTTTTTTTTTTTTTGGTTTGTTTTGTTTTAAATGGACAGTTCTTTCTGAAATTAAGTATACCACAGCCATAGCATGGATTAAGTTTGGCAGTATTTTCGGATTTTTTGCTTTGGTACTACTCTCTTTTTTCGAACTACTTGTACATCTGACGTGCTACTTTGTTCGATATTTGCTATAACTTGACAATTTTTGACACTATTCCGCAACAGTCAGTATCGTTAACTTTGAATCTTGTTCAATAGTTGTATGGATTCGAGAGTGTATTTCCACATTGTTGCTTGAAGTTAGACCTTTAACAAAGATTAAACATTTACATTTGTCTGGGCATAGTTCGTCCAGTTTAAATTTCTCACATTCACGGTTGACTTTATTGACATATATGACAAAATCTTAATCTTCGTCCTTAGTAAGTTTCATATACTGCCAACGTGTATAAAATAATGAACCACTTTCACCAAAAAGTTTTGATAATATCAACACCGTTCCGTTTATTAACACTTTTTCTGGGGTATTCGGCAAATTGAAATTCAGATAATTTTCATGTTCAGCGGAGCGCAATATTTGTAACAGAATGCGTACTTTCTTTTCATCCGTACATCCTTGACATTCTTCTCTGAAAATAGCCTCGTATTTTCTGAAGTACGATAGAAATGTAATATTTTCTTCTGAGACGTAATTAAATTTGTTAACAACCAAGTCCGGCAAAAATGAAACTGATTCATTGCCTGTTTCTTGCTTTTCCGGGGTTTGCTTTAACTGTTCTCGATATTCAATCCGCTTCTGCTGCATTTGTTGTAATAATGACTTCTAGAATTTATGTTCGTACAATTAGGAAGAACTTTTTTCTTGTTCATATGAATTCGAATCCTTGTCGGCACTGTTATCTTTCATTCCACTGAACAAAGATAACATAATCCTGAAACATAATGTCGGTTGGAGTCGACGTAATCTTAATTCTGTAGCAAGGATATAATAATCGCTCCCGGTTAGCTTACCTGACGATTCTCGATATCTGATTATATGCTATTTAGATGAGTCCAGGTCATATTCTGGAGAGGTGTGTTCATCTCCACCATAGATACACATAAAACAAAAATTATTTTAAAAATATTTTGACTCGAAGATTTGTATTAAACTCTACCTTTCAACTAACCTAATTTCCTCTCGGTGCAATTTTTTCTTTTTTTTTTTAATATTCTGAGTTAAATGCAACATTTGATTTTTTGGGTTTGACAAAGCAGTGTGTCATTTTTACAATTGCTGAAATAAATTCTGGATTTATAACCGTTTAATTATGTGTTTTAATATTTTATATTGCTCTGGATAACATCCATTGAGCTGTCTATTTTTATCTATTTAACGTTTTATATTAATTAGATAAAGATTTTGGAGCATCCTCTCTTTTTTCGATTAACATAATATCACATATATATTTTACCATAGCTCAGAGGTAGAATCGCCGACTGATGTAAATTCAATCGGGTTTCAGTTCTGGCTAGAAGCAATCGGCTGTCTAACTGTACTGATGAGCTGTGATACAACGAAACAGGACTGTCTGCGGATGACTATATATATATATATATATATATATATATAGGGGAGTATAGGGATTAAATATCGATCAAAGAAGGATTAGAATATTTCTGTGTGAAAACAGTCATCGGTTTAATTGGTTGAAAGACATTGGTTTAACTGAAGACAATATTTCTAGATTTCGTCATTGTAGATAGATAGATATGAACAAACTTCATAGATAGATAGATAGAGAGAGAGAGAGGGGGGGGTAGAGAGAGAAAGAGAAATATAATTATCTCATTATTCTTATCAATAGAGAAAAAAAAAGCCAGAGTGTTATTTTATTTTTTAATCAAGCTAATCATAAAAATCGAAATCATACTCTATTTTTGGTTTTTATAAGAGTAAAACATAGTGTTTAAATAGTTTTGTTTTTGTTTTTGTTTTTTTCAAAACACAATTTATAAATGTTTTTAAACTGCAGTGATAGAATGAAATCGAAAAAGCTGGCAATAGCCAGTCATTAAATTTAATGTAAACTTTAGGCTCATAACAAACAGCGCTAGACTTAGTAAATACCAGATATAATGTAAACTGTTAGACATTAACTCACATTCGTGTGGGTGGGTAAGGGTCGGTTTAGATAATGTCTTAAACCTATCAGTAGTCGGAAAGCCACTCAAAATAACATTCCCTGGGGAACATTTGATAACTGTTGAAACGAGGGAGAAATATACACGAAATTTTTATTTAAAAATATACAAAAAGAAGCAGAAAGAAAGAAAGAAAGAAAGAAAGAAAGAAAGAAAGAAAGAAAGAAAGGCATTCGATACTGAAGAGTAGCATAAGAAAGAAAGAAAGAAAGAAAGAAAGAAACAAACAAACAAACAAACAAACAAACAAACAAACAAACAAACAAACAAACAAACAAAGGCATTGGTTACTGAAGAATGGCATGAAAAAGAAAATAAGGAAGAGAGAAATAAAGATAGGCAAGCATTCGATACCGAAGAGTAGCATAAGAAAGACATGCAGGCGTTGGATACTAAAGAAAGAAAGAAAGAAAGAAAGAAAGAAAGAAAGAAAGAAATTTCTTGCGATAGTAGCTTTCTTCTGTACATCTTTGCTCTGTGATTGGTGAATTTTGTGAGGTATAATTCAGTAAAAAAAAAAAAAATACCTGCCACAGGAGTTTGTTTTTAGCCGGAAGTGGAGTAATGTTTCTCCACATTTTAGATGGTAGAGGTGTGCATTACCGGGAAAAGCTTTACACAAGGCCTCTGATCGGAAGGTTTTGGGGAGCTTGGAACTACCTCATAATTGCTGTTGTTCTCGGGTCCCCTCTGATCCGAGATAAAAGAACCTATTAGAGTCCCGGCTATGGGCAAATAGTTAACCCCTAAAATGGGGTCAAATCAGTAGGAAAGTATAAAAACATATTTTTAAAGTAAAAATATCAGCAGTACATTTTATAGTAAAAATACTAGTAATACATTTTCATATTAAAATAGATTACCAGCAATATATTTTCATATTAAAAGAGATTACCAGCTATACATTTTTGTTAAAAAAATACCAGCAATATATTTTTGTAAATAAACAAAAATATCGCCAGCAATACATTTTGTAAAAGAATTTACTAATTCAATAATTATTGAACTCCTTATTCATATCAACTCCTTATGGGCCATTTAATGTTGAAATTAAATGGCCCATAAGGAGTTGACATGCCGCTAAACAAACAAATAAAGCAAATGCACCTGAGCATATTCGGAAACGAAAAGCCATGCTGATGATGAGAAAACACACTGATTTGAAGTGGGTTTTCTCTGATGATAATAATAAGTTTATTTTTATATAGAGAGGAAGCATGTTGCAAACATTCACGAGAGGTTATTGTTTATAAAAAAGGCTGCGCATGAAAGTGTCGGGCAGATTTACCTAGAGAGAAGAGCCTTTAAGGAGAACACACAACCCCCAGAAAAGTGATAGTCCCTGTTTGGGGAATCAGAAGAGATTAATATTGTTAGAGTTTATGCCCAATAACACCACGCTCAATTTTGATTCACGTTGTCAAAATTCAGATAAAGGTTTCTTTCAGTTAGTCTACATCTTTACAACAATGCTATCCTAATGAAACCAGAGACTCTACCAGGATTTACTATCGGTGGACGTAATCTTAGCAATAAAAGATATGCAGATAACACTGCGCTGGTGGCTGACTTGGAAAGTAAAATACAGGTTTGCCTAGACTGAGTCGTAGAAGAAATTAGGGAAAAAACTACTAACCACCAACTGAAAGAAGAGAGAAAATGTTGTCATTAGCTAGAATAAAAAAGCCCAAGATGCGCGTTAAGAATTAAAGATATAAACATCAAGCAGATGAATAAGTTTAGATATGTGGGAAGTGTTTTAATAGAGAACAGAAAATACCACACAGGTCCGAACATGCGTTGGACTGGAAAAAGATGAATTCCAAAAGCATATTTTGTTTTTTATATAATCGTTTCAACCCAAGCAAGGCAGTACTGCCACTGGTGCACAGGGTTACATAAGAGGACAGTAAAGAGAAAGAGGGACAGATCATGGGGGTGTTGGAGAAAGCAAAGAGACGGATGAAAACATTGGTATGAAGAGAGCTGCGTGAGAATAGCGTGGAAAGAATGGGATTCAAGGAGATAAAAGATGGCAACTGACATTGCATTTAAGCTCTTGGAGTTTGTAGCTATCATTATAGCAAGTATACAGAAGAGAGTTCCACAGGCGAGAAGTCTGAGAAAAGAAGCTAATAGAGTAGAAGTTACGGTTACATTTTATTGGTTTCACTGTAAAAGGGTGGGACTTCGTTGTCAGTCTAGTAGCTTGAGTAAATTTTTTCAAATGTTCTGAGATACGGGAACATTTCGTTAAAAAATAAAAAAGACTTCTTGATTACTATGCGATATCCATCCTCTTATATGGCAGTGATAATCACTCCATAGATGAGGAAAAAACTGGAGGCAACGGAGATGAGGTTCAATGAAGGATACTGAAAATTGGATGGAGCAAGTAAGCAACAATGAAGTCTTAAAGAAAATGGCAGATAGAACACTTCTACTAGGAATCAAGATGTTAGCTGAAATACTTTGGATACATAATGGACCATTTACCTGACGAGCTTGTTTTAATGGATGACGGAAAAGTGGGTAAAAGTTGTAGAGAACCATGATCGTCTACGATCTAAAGGGATGCGCCACATATAAGAAGAAGAATGTACTTTCGCAATATCAAATGCAAGTCGTTACAATAGATTAGATAAGCAGTCACTGCTTATGGCTAGACAAATTTACTTCGTCTATCATACATTCGTAAACTGGCACTCTCAGACTTTCATATGCTTGGAACCTTGAGGAAAACACTCAGAAGAAACTGGTTCTTTAATGATGATGATGATGATGATGTGAAATAGGCAACTTGTAAACGACTAACAAAATCCTCCATAAGTTTCTACGAGGCAGATGCACATACCGTCATTTAAAGGTAGAATACGACAACTGAAAAAAAAGATATCATTTTTACGACTTGATTTAGTTTTAATATGCTTATAGGATACAAATCCTATATAATCCAACAATTAACTATAACACAAAAAGTAAAATTGCACACATTTTGGGAAAACCCAGACTAAGGCAAATTTGACATGTCAGTGTGAAAATTAAGATTCCGATTACTCTTATTGAATAGGAAATAGCAAATTGATCTATGATCCCTGTCAATTTTTCTTAACACCTAGAAAATGGGTGCGTGATTTTGATCCAGTCACATGACTAAATTCCACTACCTAACCAAGTCCCTTGACAGGCAAAAGTCAGTCTGATATGGGAACGGTAATCTGAAGGGCCTCGTTACAATGTGACTAAAGAAAATTTAATTTGCCGACCCGGACATAAGGGAGCGTCATACATTCGTTCTACCTCTCCTTCCAATTTTCCTTTCTTCGTTTTCACTCACGCGCCGTAAACAACAAGATACTTCAACTGACTCCTAAAAACTAAAGTCCGATAAGTACAATTTTCTTCAATTGCTTGACCTTCCTTTTCACTCTTTAGCCGGTCATAAAAAGGAATGGAATACAGACTTTATAAGTAACCTTTTAATCTTTTTACATCCACACATTCTGTCACTCACTACTATGTCTCTGGAACATGTAAGTACGGACATTTTTCTCTTTGAATATTTTCTTCTATTTACAAATTTGTTATTCAGTTCTATTAATAAAATTCCACTTATTTTACAAACAAAATACTTTTATTTTTCCAACGATTCATTCAACCTTCTGATATTTTAGATTGTAGAGACTTAGGTTGTGCTTAGCACAAGGCCAATTTGACAAACATAGCCGAGGCCCCTACATGCTTTATGTGCGTATGCTGTTAAATCTGTTGTAATCAAAGCAGAACAAGAATTACTTTTTCACTAATCTTCGTAGCTATATCTAGACAACAAATCAATAATTTCTCAACCTTTTTCGCTTACAGCATTTTATTATATTTCAAAATTCCATTCTGCACTCTCAAAAAGTGCATGATATAATTGTAATTTGTATAAAGATAATTACTGCAATAGTTTAAGTCTGCTAATCTATGATCAGTCAGTTAAGTGCCATACGTGATACACGCTTGGGCGATCATGTCTCGAAAGAGACATGACTGACTGGGCAGAAGATTATCCGGCAGTAGGTTGCCATTGCTTTCTGCGGTAGATTGGTTACCAGCCAAAGCTATAGAACCCAATCTGTCCTGTTATTTAACCCATAACTGGAAGGAAGAGACGGATTAATACCTTTCCCAAGGGTATTTGCGCGTAAGTGAATGCAATGAATTCAACTGGAATTTGAACTCGGATGTGAGTTGTGGTACAGTGGATATTGGCTCGGAATGAGAAACCGGGAAGCCGAGTTCGAATTCCAGTTGAATCCATTGTATTCACTTAATTTAAATGGTGTGAATCTGTTGCTAAGTTTAAGCCTATTCGTTCAAGCGTTCGAACGGATGTTAGAACACGTATCGAGTAGAACGAGATGAATTTAGCTGCTTGAAAATAAAAGAAATCTACTCTGTTGAGTTATTTTCTAGGTTTTATTTATTTATTTATTTTTTTAATCGTATCACCCCGAGCAAGGCGGTAACGCCACTGATGTGCAGGGGACTACATAATAGTGAAAAGATTGGAAAAGAGAAAACCGGAAACCACATCCTAAACAGGGAACAAGGGACGAGCCTCTTAACCTGTTCAATAGACGTGGGTGGAGTGTGAACCGGGCGATAGATAGATCTATCTACTCCAATAGGAGTATAAGCTGGACACAGTAAATATTCATTAGTTGAAAAATAAGATCTTTCTGTAGCGACTTGCGATTGGCCATATTGACTTTTTATTTTATGTATGAAATTAATATGGCGAATAAAACACTCTGGTTAGTGTAGAGACTGAGTAGTAGATATTTTCTTTACGGGTATCTTCTAGTTGATTAATTAAGTCTACTTTTTATCTAGTGAAATGTAGACTTGCCGCATTGCATGTTTAATCATGCTGCCAAAGTTGACAACAAAAACAGGGAACGGATTCTTTCCCAGTTTATGTCCAGTAAAAGGTTTTATTAATATTAGTTTATTCGTGCCGTAAACGATAACGGCATATTTGGTTATGTCCTTTGTATTTTTTTTTTTAATCTTTTGGCCCCAGGCAAGGCGGTACCGCCACTGGTGCGCAAGGGACTAAATAAGAGAAGAGTGAAAGTTTAAGCAGTAGGAGAGCGAAGAGAAAGACGAACCAGTTACAGGGGGTGTCGAAGAAAGGGCAAGACAATGATGGGATTACAAGTGTGAAGACAGTTGCGAGGGTAGAGCGAGAAAGGAAAAGAACAAGATTCACGAGGTGATGAGGAAAGGAAGAGGGAAGAATTGGAACCAAGTGAACAAGGATAGGAATTGACATTGCATTTAAAATATTGGAGATTATAGCCGTCAGGGAAGCAAGTATACGGAAGGGTGTTTCACAGGCGGGAAGTGCGAGAAAAGAAGCTACTGGAGTAGTAGCGGCTGCATTTAGTTGATTTAACTGTAAAATGGTGGGACCTTGTTGCCAGTCTGGTTGCTCGAGTAAATTCTTGTGGATTGGGGCATCAGTGAGCTGAGCTCGTCGGAGCAGAAGCCATGAAAATATTTGTAGAATTGAGAGAGGGAAGCCACATCCCGCCGGTGAGAAAGTGGCTGGAGTCGAGCTGCCAAGTCGGGACTGATCACGTTACAGATTCTTCTTTGGAGCCTGTCGAAAAACCTGAGATGAATGGCAGAGGCGCCCGACTACATATGACGACAGTATTCAATGCACGGTCCGATGGTTGATTTGTATATGTTATTAGAAGGATTTTAGACGTGAATCTTTAAATTTAAATATTGTAGAAATTATCAGCACAACGGAGAATACTCTAATACAACGAAAAGTTACAGACGTTACAGATCAAAATCACGTTAAAATATTACATATTAAGATTGATTTAGTTTTTGTCGTTATTATTATTATTATTCTCCTTCAGAATGCGTGCATATTGAAATCAAATTCTTCTAAATGGCATTTACTAATTTTGAATTGCATGAATCCGATCTGATTTTGTTGATAGAACAAAGAGAAATTTTAATTATTTCACGTTTATTACACTGATAACATTTTTATTATATGTCTACGTTGGTTAATTTAACAACTTATTCACTGTTGCTAGTTTTTACTTTTTTATTTTTTTAATCAATTTTATCAAGGCGATAATGCGACTAAGATGGCAAGAAGCTACTGGAAGTGAAAGAGCATTAAAATTACTTAAGAAGGAACCGGAAACCCAATTCTAAGCAGAAACCATGAGATAATCCTCTACGCCTGTTCAAAAAATCGAAGAGGAGTGTGCACCCGTCCTTTTAATGACGATTTTAATTCGATAGCACAAATTCAGATCTTTGCATTCTCAGCACCCGTCGTTAGAACAACATCTCTGTCGCTTCAAGTCTTATTTTCTGTAAAGACATATTTTAGTATTTACTGTCATAACACAGCAGTCTCATATGTTACATATAATTCCAAGGTGTTCAACACCTCCCATATAATAGCATCAAAGCTGAGATCAGGAGAATTCCTTGGTCACTTGTGGTGTTTATCTTTTAAAGAATTGAAGATTTTCATGTTTGTGCACCACCCCGAATGCTGTACAAGCGATCTGTTTCTTGACCAAAGGGGAAGTGGTCCCAAAACGATATTCCACGTCTCACAGATGCGACAGAAGATAGCTGGATTACTTGTAATTGCATGCCTGAGTCAGTATAAATAGTTATAAATCATCATTGGCCGATTTTATCGTGATATTTTTTCAGTATATCAAGTATTAAGAATATAGTAACTAGGCTCAACAAATTGGAGAGGAAAGTTATCAATGATAATATTCTAACTTCGAATCTACGGTTGTTTCTTTTTAATCCTCTCTATTTTCTTAAATTACTTTTTATCATATAAAATTTGTTAAGGCACAGAGAAAAAAAAATGGAGGGACCACTGCCAAGGGATCATTCATCAAATTTCACAAAAAAGGAAAATATTACTGATTAACCCTGACACCAAAATCTTTTGGGAATCTTTGTGAATGACATGTCGTGGATATGAAAATTAGCTGTGGAAACATCTAGTTTTAAATTTATGATGAGCAGGGTATGGTTCTGTTATTGGAGGAGAAGCAATTGGTAAAAATTTACATGAAAGGAAAGAAAGTATAAATTTAATTATACAAACATTGGTCATACTCAAAATTATTGCAAAACAATATATTTTGGTTAAGCGCCCAATAAACTGTAATATCAGCCAAAATTTTGTCACACAAGTTGAAATTTATGCAGAGTCAATTCACAAAGGTATGGGACTTACAGCCGCACGTTGAAAAATTGGTTCCCGTACAAACACCGAGGTTAAGAAACGTCGATACTTGTCAGTACCTAAATGGGTGACCGTTTGAGAATACCAAGTGCTGAAAATTTAGATTTAGAGGTCATGAAATGCTGAGATCCAAAGGCGAGTTGGAATGGCCAAGGACGCATTCTAGAAGCTGACAGGAAAATTTCACTAGAAGCAAGGAAGAGTGTTCTGGATTGCTATGTGATGTCGGTCTTTCAATATGGCAGTGAATGCTGAACAATATTATCAAAGATGAAGGAAAAACTTGAAGCAACTGAATTTTTTTCTACAGAAAGATTCTGCGGATATCATGGATCAAGTATGTGATGAGGATTTAGAAAATACAGAAACGAAAAGGAAATTAATACTGAGCATCAGAAAGAGACAGTTGAGGTTCTTGGAACAAGTGATGAAGAAGGAAGGCTTGGAGAATCTGATACTCACAGCACAGATAGAGGGAAAGCGAGAAAGGCAAAAGCAGCGGATAACATATTTGAAGGGCCTGAGCAGGTGGATGGCAGAGCGGGGTTTGGGTGGGGTAACAGTAGAAAGCCCGCTAAGAGCTACCAGAGAGCGCGCTAAGAGCTACCAGACGTGGAAAGCCATGATTGCCTACGTCCTGAAGGGACATGGCACATAGAAGAAGAAGAATGGATAATAACTCGGAATTGTTAATCGGTGAGTCGTTATTTTCACTGATGCGCAAATGTCTTTGGGAAAGGTATAGATCCATCTCTTCTTCCCCAGGTATGGGTTAATTTATAATATTTGTAATATTAAACAATTATTATCTCAAACAAAAAACTCTTACAAACTAAAAATATTTTTTGACGTTAAATAACATGCAAACGGTTGAAAAGCCGTAGTAAAACAACTCAATCAATCAGTCACAAAACATCGGTTCGGTATGAATGCTTTTAATTTAGTATTGTCTTTTTAAAAGAAAACAAATGGCAAACATGGACATTCGTGTCTATAAAAAACGGAGTGTCAAATGGACGGTTTTTAAGCAATGTTTATTGTTTTAAAAACGCTAATTGGAAGTGTAATAAAACCGAAACATGTGAAGAAACTGAATTTATGTGCGTTGTGGTACAGTGGATATTGGCTCGGAACGAGAAACCCGGGGGGAGCCGAGTTCGAATTCCAGTTGAATCCATTGCATTCACTTACGCGCAAACACCATTGGGAAAGGTATTAATCCGTCTCTTATCTCCAGTTATGGGTTAAATAGCAGGACAGATTGGGTTCTATAGCCTTGGTCGGCAGCCAGTTTACCGCAGAAAGCAATGGCAGACTACTGCGGGATAATCTTCTGCCCAGTCAGTCATGTCTTGAAAAAGACATGATCGCCCAAGCGTGTTTCACGTATGGCACTTAACTGACTGAGCAAAAATATTAAAAACTTTTTATTTATTATATTTGCTTGTTTACAAGAATAATTTAATACTTACACCATTCTAAAAACTAATACAATTAAGACTAATATCATTCAATATTTATCCTTTATCAATTTATAAAGAAATAAATATGAAAACATTTTTTATTTATAAATTTTTAAATATTTAGTAAATTATTAAAATATATGAACCATAAAGATCGAATCAATTGGCAATTAGCCAAAGTTCTGCCAATCATTTCAATAAATAATATAATAAATAGTGTTAATGAAGAACCTAATAAATAATATTTATAATATTTATTTAGGTTTGTGGTGATACCGACCGAGCAAAAGCGAGGGACCGGATGTTTGGTCTATAACAACCAGAAAGCAAATGAACAAAAATCGTCTCTACGCAGGTGTATTTGCGCAGATGTTCCGGTTGAAAAATAAAAATTAATCAAATATCAAATTTCCATTTCGCGAGCCTACGCGAATTTGATTTACCAGTCAATGGGAAGCCCAGAATCAAATACAAGTATGAAATTTCAAACGAGCTGTTTTCATCCAAAAAGCAGATATAAAAAGCGGATACAGACAAGACCTCAGCAGACAGACTGACGCAGAGACCAAGGAGAAGAATGTAATTAGTATCTCCTTGACTTAAGTTGAGCGGCTACTACATTCACCTCCCTTGTCTCTTCGCCTTCTCCACTGTCTCAAAAGTACTTACTGACCCCAGGAGCGACTACTTCAAAGACATTCCTCACATACCTCCGCTCCCCACATTCCTAAGCCTTTTATCTCTTTCAGCTCATTATTTGCCATGAACATTCTAACCTCCGTTGGACCTATATTCAAGTATTGTTTTAATTGTAAAAACATTAATTGATATGTGTATATATAAATGATATTTTCTACTCAAATTGCTTTATAATCATTTTATGAATTATAGTGGGCTATCTACCACAAGGCTAAATTCCATTAACCTGCAACAATTTACAACTACCCTTCACTAGAACGGAATCCTACCACAACTAGAAAAAAGAATAAATAAGATATACCCGCTATAGGTTTTATTCCAATTCTATTTGTTGCTTTTTAAATCAGTCAATCAGTTAAGTGCCATACGTGTTACACGCTTGGGCGATCATAACTTTTTCGAGACATGACTGACTACCTAGAAGATTTTTTCGCAGTAGGTTGCCATTTCTTTCTACGGTAAACTGGTTGTCAATCAAGGCTATAGAACCTAATCTGTTTTGTCGGTTAATGTAATAATGAAATACTTAAACTTCGCTACCTGCTCGATTCTAACGTCCGATACCCAGCCCACAATTGCACTGTCATTGTTTGCTGAAAAAATGCGTAAGAGTCTCACTAAAATACTTATAATTTCTTTATAAGTTTTGTTCCAGAAAAATTAGAAATATAACACATTATATAACGCATTATCCTCTCTACAATAATAAAAACCGTTGTGCATACATATATATATGTGTGTGTGCGTGTGTGGGTGTGTGTTTGTGTGTGTGTGTGAGTGTCCAGTCCGTAAACAGTTAGGATAAGCCAAAAAGATTAACTTAATATAATATATAATAATAAGTGTTATATCTATATAGAGAGCTCAATGGATGAGCAAATTATATTTATAGAGGAAAACTCAACACGTCATTTCAAGTGGTTATAAACTATAGTTCATTTCTATGAGCTAATTAGCTCATTTCCTCAGGACCTTACAATATAACTTCCATTTGGTACAAAACATTTTGCCGGAATAAGCATTTTCTTTAACTGAGGAGAAAGATAAAAATTTAAAAAAAGTAAAAATGAAAATAAAAAATAAAAATAAGAAGAAAGAAAAGGGAAAGAAAAAGGTACTGGCGTCAGATCTGTCTGGGATTGCCCGAGCCGTCGTGAAGAGTTTGACCTGTTAAGGAATTTCTAAATCTTTGGACGTTGGTGTTTGTTTGACCCCATAAAACTAACCCATCCATTTATACTAACTTATATCCATATACACATATGTGTACATTCCCACATATATTTACAAATGTGACTTTGTTCATGTCTACATATATTTACCGCTTTACACGTTCTCGTATTTACTTACCGATCCTGGTGATCGTGTACTCATACATATACATCTTATAAAGACGAGATTTCAGCGTTATATATATATACATACATATAATTGTTAGTAATTCTCACACATATTCCCAAATTACGCTAATATGTTCTTACTTCCATACATCCAGTTGATTTACGTATATATGCCTACAGATCGTCTACATGCATATGTATATACAAACACAACTATAATTATATAAGTACACGTGTAACTTTTTATCTCTATGCAAAAAGATATTGTACGACTGTGTACATTTAATTTCCAAATGGGGTGATAGATTTTCTTTTCATACGTCTTAATAAACCTTACTCTTCTATATCCATATAAACATGCACAAAATTCTATAGAAGCATGCACAAAATTTGGTGCACCCATAGATATGAGAGACATATCTCACCTTACATTTGAGTGCCCCATTCTACACGTGAAATATTTATGTCGATGGGACATAAATGTTTATATGTATTTTTGTATTATTGTATTATTGTATGCATTATTGTATATATAAGGGGGCACTAGGTATAAGTATTTCGCATGTAGATAGACTAAACTATCGCCCGGTTTGACACTCCATC
Source organism: Ascarosepion bandense (assembly GCA_037127315.1). Taxonomy (NCBI): domain Eukaryota; kingdom Metazoa; phylum Mollusca; class Cephalopoda; order Sepiida; family Sepiidae; genus Ascarosepion; species Ascarosepion bandense. Next base: position 359,847 of record JBBBDQ010028937.1, read on the forward strand.
CACGTCTATTGAACAGGTGTAGAGGCTCATCCCTTGTTCCCTGTTTAGGATGTGGTCTCCGGCTTTCTCTTTTCCAACCTTTTCACTCTTTTCTTTTTCCTTTTTTTCAATTGGAGTAGATAGACTAAACTATCGCCCGGTTTGACACTCCACCCACGTCTATTGAACAGGTGTAGAGGCTCATCCCTTGTTTCCTTGTTTAGGATGTGGTTTCCGGCTTTCTCATTTCCAATCTTTTCACTCTTACGTAGCCCCCTGCACATCAGTGGCGTTACCGCCTTGCTCAGGGTGATATGATTAAAAAAAAATATGTAAGAACGGACCTATACGTATATATGTATACGTTTTTCCGATCATTCTACCCATAGGTGTACAGGTTAGCATCAACAATCCGAATGAGGTAGACCAGTATATATTGATACATGAACACTGTTATAAAGATCACTGATTCGTTTCCTTAAAAATCCTCAGAGAGAAGAATGTGAAGAAACTTACAAACCTGCGGGTGTTGTTTTTTAGTTGAATTAATTATATTCATTTTTTAATATACACATATATTTCGTGTAGGCAAAGAGATGCAATAGAAAAAAAATAAGAAAATAAAAAGGAAGAATAAACAGAGAATAGAGGATAAAGTAGAAGAGTGAAAACAAAAGAAAACAAACTGTGAGAGACAGAGAAAACATGACGTCCCTAATATGTACTTTACACTTTGGGCTAACTCTTTTGCTGACAACTTTGTATTTCGTATTCTTAATGGGTAAACCTTTCATCTTGCATTACATTACTATCTCGTTTTAAGAAAAAACAAAGAAATATTTAAACCTTATGTTAAATAGTTTATTTCGATTAGTTTTTCTCTTTATTTGTTTTTAGTCCTGATACTTGTTTCTTTTGAAAATAATAACTTGAACTGCTATAAACGACGACAGTTTTTGGAATAATAAAAGAAATAAACAAACAGTTAAATGAAATTTAATCATTTTTTAGAGAAATACGCCTTTGTGTGTAGGATATCTTATTTTATCTGGCTAATTGTCTTTCTGGAGAGAAAAAAAAAAGACTATAATACAGAAGTCAGAAAAAGAAAATGTATTTATTGAAACATACCAAAGTATGTCATATCACTTCAATCAGCATTTCAGCTGTACTTGCCTATGCGGATTGCATAAGAGCCTAAAAGTAAAACTGAAAATAATTCCTTCTTGAGTAAAATGCATAATTCTTTTTAAGTATATTATTTGTGTTCATCAAAATTATTTTCATTTTTTACGAACATTTAATTCAACGTTGTAGTGCAGTGTACATCGACTCGAAACGAGAAATCGTGAAGCAGAGTTCGAATTCTAGTTGAATTCCTTGCATTCACTTACGCGCAAATACCCTTGGGAAAGGTATTCATCGTTCACTTCCCTCCAGTTATGCGTTAAATAACAGTACAGATTGGGATTTATAGCCTTTGTTGGCAACCAGTCTACCGCAGAAAGCAATGACAACCTACAGTGGGATAATCTTCTGCCCTGTCAGTCATATCGCTTTCGGGACATGATCGCCCAAGCGTATGGCACTTAACTTACTAAATCCAAAGCTTATTTCATGCTTAAATGTTTAAAGACTAACTATATTATTATTATTATTATTATTATTATTACTACTACTACTACTACTACTACTACTACTACTATGATTATTATTAATATTATTTTCTCCGCTAAGGCGTCGGAATTGTTTTCGGTCACGTTTGTCTGTTTGTCTGTCTGTCTGTAGACAAGTTATCACAAGACCAGCTGGACGGATATGGATGAAACTTTCAGAGATGGCTGGCTTCGTGACTGTCACGAACTGATTAGATTTGGGGTTCGATCCGGTACGTGACAAAGTTTCTTGTTTGTTTTTTTATTTTTTATTTTTTTGCTACTATTTTTTGTACCTTTCCTGGTTCGTTTCAAGTGTTCACTTGTTTTTTGCTTTTTTTTGGGGGGGGGCAGCGCACTCTCTTTTAGTATTCTCTCTCTTAAGAGCGATTTCGTTCACTTTAGATTATCATTGCTTTCTACAGTGCTTAAATCAGCAGTGTATTTGTTTATTTTTGTATGTAGGTACTAGTATTATGTATTGAGTACTGATGTTTTTGGTTTGACTAAAGGAAAGATGTTATGTTTAAGTATTTCAGAGTTTATATAAGTAACTGCACATTTCTTTGAAAAATACACAGTCTATACTGTTGACATACACATGATCATCTTCGACTCGGCCAGCCGCTTCTTATTCTGTTCATTTGGCCCGACCTCTCTTTCATAACCCCGTCCAAAGTCCGACGTTGCTCATTCTCTTCTGACGTCTCTCCCTCGCTTTGTTTCTTTATTTGGATTCTAATGGAAGTCAGACGATTCTCCTTCTGCTCCGACGTCTTTTCTTCTCTTTGTCTCTCTGTGTTTCTCTTTCTTGTCAGAAACCCGGCGTTACTTCTTCACTTTGTCTCTTCATTTGGATTCTAATGGGGACCAACCGATTCTTCTTCTGCTCCTTTAACTCGATCTTTCTCTGCGTTACCTTCTGGATCCTGTCCGAAGCCAGCTGTTTTCCCTTCTGCTTCTTTGACCCGACCTCTCTGTTTCTCCTTCTTAATCCTGTCCGAGGCTCAGTGTTGCTCTATTCAACTGTTTCCTTTTTTCTCTGCTGCTGTTTCTTGCTTCTGTCTAAGGCACGTTGAACCTCTGCAGCCCTGGACAACTTCTGCTGACGGAAACGCTTCATAAATTCGGCATTCTGTTTCCTCTTTTGAGCGGAACTTTTCGATTTTCGGCATGTCTTCTTTTTATACACTCTGTAAACTTTAAAATATTTAATAACAATGCACTAAATTATCCTGTCTAGTGTATAGGTTACTTTTTCTAAAGAGGACTCATCGAAAAACTGATGCAAAAAAACTTGGTAACAGTAACGAGTAATTTATCACTATAAAAATTAGTAATAGCTGTATCAGACTACTTCAATATTGGCAAATTGACTGAAAATTTCTCAACTTAGATTCATACTTACCATTTGATGTCTCAGACGGATAGACACCCGCAGAACTTCTCTCACTTTACCTAATCTCCTAACGACAGACAGACTTATTTCTCTCTATTATTGAAATAATTATACTTTGACCGCTTCCTTTAAACGCTTTGAGTGCAAGTGAGACAGACAAACCTTTTGTTAACTTTCAGGGTTCATTTTAAGTTTGAATTTAATGATGACAGTGGTCGAGTTCATGTATTTTCGCTCTTGAGAATCGATTAACTATAACATTGTATGAGAAACTGAGCCCCTAAAATTGTTTAACTATTGACATTTTACCAAATTTTGTTTGATAATCGAAAACTTTACGTAATAATAGATAAGACTGCGCTGAAAATGTAAAAAAAAAGAACAACAACAAATTTAAAGGTGCTGGTAGTCTCCATCAGGTTCACCAGAATAAAAAACGAAAATACTTTTGATACTCCCTAATATTATTATTATTATACATGGAAAATAAGTTAGCAATTAACTGCACGAAATAAATAATTTTTTAAAATCTTTAATCCACACGCAGTTTGCACGTATATAAAAGGAGCAGAATTAAGAATTTGTTTTTAAAATGCATAAAAACGATTGTAACTGATACCAAACATTATTTACGAATTATATAGTTTATTTTTTGTTTTTTTTCGCAAGGAATTGAGAATCAAATTTGCAAATAATTTGCTTTCTTTCTTAATAGGACGAAAAATAAATCTAAAAAATAACATTAACTTTTTATAGACTGAACACGTAAGCAACAACGAAGTTTTAGAGAAAATGTAAACGAAAAGGATACTTATGCTATGTATAGAGAAATATACAGTTGATATTTCTTGGAAAAAATGAAGAAAGAAGGCTTCGAAAATGTGACACTCGCAGGACATACTGGAGGCAAAAGGGATAGAGTTGAGCAGTGGGTAACCTAACTAACGAGCTTTTTGACAGAATAGAGATTAGGAGATATAGCAAAAAGAAAAAAAACTAAGTAATACAAAGGAAAGGAAGTTGTGGAGAATTACTCAAAGTACACGTTGATTCCGTTACCAACCGATAGTTCTCTGGAGTCTGCCTCCCACAAAAACTGAGCTACAACTGCACCACACTGCATTCTGCACACCCTCACTGAGTCAGGAGAGTAGTGAGAGGGAGCAAAAGAAACAAGTCGCCAACTAGGAATTACGACCACTTTTAAAATTTTACGGTAACAAAAAACCCTATGTGACTAACGGAGGGTTAAATTAGACGGGTCGATTTACGACACGCCAACCCTTGTTGAGTTATTTAATGTCGAAGTTTATATCCGACACTCAATGAGTTTCGAACTCACTAGTAACTAGATTAGATTTACTAACAGTTACCCCATGCCGTGTTACCGCAATGCTTACGTCTCTACAATAACATAAAATAGAAATGCAGTATTTAGTTAATATTGTTTAAAACATATTTTTAATTAAAAAGTCTTGCTTTTAGATAGTGTTTTTCACTTCTTAAAAAAATATATAAATAAAATAAAAACAATTTTTTGCTTTAAATAAAAGGCAAACTCGCAATATGATACACGTTGGTTAACATTACACCAGACAGAAAATGTATGCAAAATATTTGCGGTACTGCCCCAACACACATGATTTGAAAAATGGTCTTCACTTGTTTGGTGCTTGATGTCTTATAAGATACAACGAAGGCATTATTATAAAAGGCATGTCATAGAGAGAAAGGGCGTGAGCGAGATTTGGGAAGAACATTCCCTAAAGAACGCCAAATGTTTGGCAATAGTATTTTTCTTTTTTTTAAATATAACAACGTCTTTGTTGAATTTTTTTTTTCCCGTTTTTCCCCTTTCTTTTACAAAAAAAAATGGTACAGTGTTTGTTTTAAAGTTAAACGCACACGCACAAAACAAAAACATTTTTCCAGTGGGACGAACAACTCTTTGATGATTCATATGCTTTTCTTCTTCTTCTTCCTCTTCTTCTTCTTCTTCTTCTTCTTCTTCTTATTATTATTATTATTATTATTATTATTACTGCTGTTGTTGTTGTTGTTGTTGTTGTTGTTGTTGTCTTCTTTCGCACGGTTTTTTCGTTTTCAACCGGAGATTACATTATGGGTGTTCTCCATAAAGTCGCACGACCTCAGACAGAGAGCACCTTCAGCAGAATATTTACAGATCTAAGTAAAGCAGACTTCTGAAATGATGAGATACTAGGCTTTATTCTGCTTTTATCGATCTAGTAATTTCAGTAGACTCAAATGTTCTGATGATAACTGGAACAATAGTAGCCTGCATTTTAGCAACTTTAATCCAGGTCAGTAGAGGTCTGTGTATTTTGAAAGCTTATCAAGTTTTTGACCATATTAGTATGGTCACCAGAATACAACCCCGACGAGGAGGTATCTTTCTTGTTTCTTTGTCAATAATGATAATGTCTAGTGACATCAAGGACGCGATTTGTTTGGATGCTGAAATCTCACATGACCTTCACTTGGTAATATTCGATCATCTTCCCTGGTGGTAACATTTCTCGTATTATTATTATGTCATTTTTCATCATATTTCGATTTCTGCTATGGTCGCACTACCTACCAAGTCTGCAGGAAGATCTAAGGCAGGTCGTGTTGTGTTGTTATGGCTCCATTTCATGTGGTTTCTATCTCCCGTAACATTCCTAGCGTTACATAAACAAAGTTCTCCTTAGTGTGTGGGTTGTACTTAACAAAACAATTTTTTGTATATCTCTTAAACTGGGCTTTCCAGGGATTCTTTCAATGTGTTGTTTTGTTCCATTTTTTATCATTCCAAATGCACCTACTATCACTGGCACGATTCTTGCTTTCAATTTCCACATTTTTTCTATTTCAATTTCCAGGTCTTTATATTTTGTCATTTTTTCGAACTCCTTGGTTACCATGTTACAATCCGCTGGATAAACCATATCGATTAATAGGCAAGTTTTTTCTTTCTGGTTTGTAACAATAATGTCCCCACTATTTGCTTCAATTTTTCTGTCTGTGTAGATGGTGTAATCCCATAGAATGGTTCTATTTCTGCAACCGGTGCTGGGTGATGTTTATATCAGTGTTTGTTTACAGATTTTCCATAATGTTTGCACATTGCCCAATGTAAATATTGCCCAACTCTATCATGGCGATTTTTATATTCATTTGGGGCAAGTACAGAACATCCTGAGATTAGATGGTCTATTGTTTCTTGGTGTTTATCACAAAACCTGCATTTTGGATCTATATTATTATGTATAATATTTGCCTGAAAATTTCTAGTGAAAAGACTTTGGTCTTGCGCTGCAAGAATAAAGCCTTCAGTCTCAGATTTTAATCCAGATGCACGTAACCATAGATGAGTATTAACTTTATCAACATTGGATGTATTGGCACGTTCTGGATATTGGCCATGCAGAGGTTAGTCTTGCCAACGTTGTTTCATCTATTCAAGAGCTTTATCTTTGGCTTTTATTTTCATATTTTTTGCCGCAATAGTTGGTTCTTGGCTTCTGTTTTGCTTTTCTACAGAATCTACTAACTGTAAATCTTGATTGTGTTTACTGCCTTCTTTTATTATTGAATATTTTTCTTTCTGTTTTCATGTTGTTTGACTAATTCTATTATCCAGTCCTTTGTTGTTTCTACGTATGTTAGTAAGCCAATAGTTGTTGTGTTGTATGACAATTCTAGCTGAATAAGACCTCTTCCATTTTCTTTACGGGGTATGTATAGACGGTCTAAATCAGCCTTTGGATGATGCATCTTATGCTTAGAAAAAAGCTTTCTTGTTTTAGAATCCATTCGCCTGATATCGTTTAGAGTTCAGTTTAAGATGTTGAAACTATATTGGACAACTGGGATTGCAAGGCTATTAATGGCCATAATTCTGTTCTGAGAATTCAATTCAGTTTTTAATATCATTGGTAGGCTTCTATAGTACTCTTTACGCATTATTTCTTTCATTTTTTATGGTGAATTTTTTCACCATCATTTACACCTAGGTATTTATAAGCTTCTTCTGGCTTTAATTCTTTTATTGTTACAGCAGGGACTAAGCTAATTGAGGATGTTCCTTGTAGTGATCCACGTAAAAGTGTAGCTTTAGCACATTTATTCAAATTGAATTTCATTCCAATGTCTTCGCTGAAGCATTTTACAGTTTGCAGAAGACCTTCCAGCTCATTATCATTCTTAGCTACAACTTTAAGTCATCTATGTAAAATAGATGGCTTATTTTCTTTTGGCTTATTTTGTAACCACATTCTGTCTTATTAGGTTGACTGGTTAGTGCTATTAATGATATGCACAATAGTAAGGGAGACAAAGAATCACCTTGAAATATACCTCTTTTGATGTTTATTTCATCAGACTTATAGGTTCCATTTATATGATTGAGATAAAGGGTTGTTTTCCATATCAACATGCACTGTTTGATGAAAGTTGATGATATCTTGTATATATTATTATTATTATTATTATTATTATTATTATTATTATTATTATCTTGGTTATTCTTTTATTTTATGGCAGTAGGATTTGTGTGCGCCATTAAATCAGAAGTTAACCTCCATATTTAAGAAGGTAAGATAATGAAATGCAGCGGACGAAAACGTAATAATCAGTTGGTACATGGGGAGCTTCAATACTCTCAAGAAAGTCTAACTTTGGCATTAAATGACCCATATGAATGTGATATTCTGTTAAATAAACAAAACAAACAAACTAAATGTTTATAAATTCATCAATAAAAATTGATTTCACCTTTATTTGTAAATAAATTGGTAAGTATTAAATATTGTATTGCAGTAGTTCGAATTGTATTCATTTTTAGAATGCTGTAAATATATAATTAATAATGTTTACCTCTCCCTCTTTAGGAAGGAATCTAATGTTAACATGCATGGCCTGAGAGTTTATGTCTGCAAAAATCAACCTCTAGCTTGGGAGATCTCTTTTCAATATCCAATCCACGCATACATGTGTCTCCGTCTCTACCTACTAAACTCAGTCAGCTATCACTTCTTTCGCTGCCGCTCCCCTTCAGCTCATGACTGTCGCGTGCTAGATAGTATTTCGGATAATATAGAAAAGGCCATTTCTCTTCACTCGTTTGCTAATATATTTGTGTTCATTGACTTTAATGACCATCATGCCAAGTGACTGAAACACTCTGTCACCAATCTTGCTGGTGTCCGAACACTGAATTTCTCAGTCACTCAGTCTCTCACGCAAGTGGTGGAGTTTCTAATGCGTTTCCCCAGTAACCTTGAAGGTCACGCTTTACTTCTAGATCTCTTTCTTACTTCTATCCCTGACTTTTGCCATGTCATGCTGTTTGCTCTCTTGGCACCTCTGATCCTGCTGTGGTGTCTATAAATTTTTCTTTCTACTCTTCCGCCATTCAGGAACCTCTTACCAGCAGAATATCTTCCTATTATAAACGAGTGGACTCATTTCGTGATTTCCTTCGCTAATTCCCTTCGAACAAAGTTTCCTGTACCCCCGTTCAAGACTGCGCCTCTGGGGCCTCCTCCTGGGTGAAAGCCGGCATCGATGCTTTCATCCCAGCAATGAAATTTCGAGTTAAGCCTCTTTCATCTCCTTGGTTCTCTCCTGATTGTTCGGTTGTCAATGTTCACAGGAATCACTTCATCCGCCTTTACCGGAGAGACACATCTGACCACTATAGGCGTCTCTATGTCTCTGCTCGTAATGAATGCAAGAGCGTCTTAAATGATGCTAATCTCTTGTTTGCTGATAAAATGAAATATTGTATAACATCTTGTAAGTTTGGTTCCAAAGATTACTGGCGGCTCTGCAAGAGTGTACTGAACAATCGTAAACCGTCTTCACATCCACAGCAGACAAGGCTGAATGTTTTGCTCGCAAATTATCTTGCAACTGAACACTTTACTCGTCTGATGTATCCACTCCCGATTTTCCACCTAGAACAAAGGCTCAACTGAGTGATATATGCATAACCCCGTTTCTAGTCTCGGTCATCATTTCTAAACTTGACTTCAATAAGGCAAGTGGAGGTGATGAAATTCCAGCCATCGTCCTAAAGAAATATGCCCCTGAGCAGTCTCATGTCCTCTCTAAACTCAATAACTTTTGCCTCACTGCTCCTTACTTTCCTGCTTGGAAGTCCTTGTTTATAGTTCCCGTTTTAAAAACTCTGGGGAGTCCCCTGACCTCTCTAACACTTACCGCTTTTTAGCAAAGTGTTCGAGGCTCTAATCAATGCTGAATTAGCTCAGAATCTCACATCTCACGACCTAATTTCTAACAAACAGTATTGTTTCCGCTTCGCCAAATCTACCGCTGATGTGCTAACTGCCATCACTGAATACGTATATCAAGCTCTTGATAAGAACGGCGAAGCCCGAGCTGTTGCTCTTGATATCTCGAAGGGGTTCGGAATGCTGGTCTTTTGCGCAAACTCTATGGTTAGGGTATTTCTGAACGATTGTTTGATTTACTTCAGTTGTTCCTATCGAATCGTGAAATGAAGGCCGTTTTGAACGGGTAAGCTTTCAGATCCTTTCATACGAACGCGGGCGTTCTTCAAGGCTTTATTCTAGTTCCTACGCCTTTTCTGATCTTCATCAATGATCTTCCTGATGTAATCAGTTTTCAAGTAGGTATCTATGCAGATGACAACACAATTTACTCAGATAAGATTAGCATTTGGATCCCACCATTTTACCTTTCAAATAGTTAAATATAACATCTTCTTCTACTGTAACATTTTCTTTAATTGCACTTCCCACCTGTGGAACTCCTTTCCATTTACTTGCTTTTCTAATAGCGTCAACCTCCAAAAGTTCAAATGAAACGTCAATTCCCATTTTCTGTCTCCTTGAATTTCATCCATCTTTTATCCTTTCTTCAATGCACCCTCTACCCTGTACTCTTTTTATTTTATTTTATGTTTTTTTTTTTTCAAGTGGCGGTCCCGCCTTGCTTGGAGTGAAATGACTAAAAAATAAAAATAAAATGAATAATTAATCTAATCAATAAATCATATTTAATATTTTTTGTTAATACTCAAGAACAAAAAATGTTTAAATTCACGTTCATCAAATGTTTAGATTTTATTTCAATTCTTATCGCTTTTTAAAAGAATAAACATTGCCAACAAGTTAAGGTGGTTAAAAAAAAACTGTTAAAAAAGTGGTGTATGAGAAAAACCGCCCTTGTGATACTATTGTGGGTACGTTTTTTCATATTTAACGAAATTATAATGTGCATAATTTGAAGATCAATTCTATATTACAATCAATTTATAAACTGATCCATCGCTTTTTTTATTTCTATACATTTATAGTCCAGAGAATGTAAATAACTCTAAATTTGTTTTCCATGGGTTATTAACTCTTTGTAGGTTATTTTAATCAAGAAAATTTTTTTTTGATTGTAAGAGTATTTTGTGTGTGAGAGTGTGGGGGAGGGGTAATAATGGTTTAGTGTAACAAGTCTTACTAATTAAACCAGAGCTGGGAGGGAGAAGACGTGAATTCGTACCTTTCCCAAGAGTACTTGAGTGTAAGGAAATATAACGAACTCAACGGGATGTGGAACTCTGCTCTCTGTTTAATAATTTAGAATCATTATGCATTAAACCAACCGCACACCCAAGCTTACCTTACCTGGTATTCCCATCGGTTTAATAAAGAAAGAAGAAATATCGTGTGCTGAGTTTCGTAAGATCAACAATTAAAACAAATTTTCTGTTTGTCAAATAACTTTTGCTACATTACAAAAGTGTGCTGAAATTTCTCAGTCAGACGTATTTACTAAATGGCCAATTTACTTATTTTGGAGTTCCTTCATATTCAGACTGAGAACTTTTCAGCACCCATCGTATATTTTTATAATTGTGCTATTTTATGCTTTTAATCCCTTACTGGAAGTAATTTCTAATTAAAGTAAACTTCATCATAGATATATTTATGGACAGAAAAAAATCATGGTTCTCGTCATGATTTGTCTTTCGAAAAGGATATAAGAACATATCCCGTAAAGATGGTGGTTGGCTATTAGTAACTTAAAACTGATTTTGAAAATAATGGCCTAATAAGACAATTTGGATGAATTTTGTCCAAGTCTCCATCTATACATACATATAAGCTCTGGCTTTACATCAATCTTTGATGTAGAATGAGTCGCCGATTTCTTCTTCTTTATGGACGGTATCTCTTCAGAAGAGAGGCGATCATGGGTATCCACAATTTCCTGTTCTTTGAACTTCTTAATAAATGTTGTCTTTTTGTTATATCGACTAAAGTTTGATCCTCTAATCGATTTACCCAAGCTCACTAAGTAGTTTATGCGTTGTTATCCCTTTTGCTTTCAATATGTCCTGTGAGTTTCAGATCTTCCAAGCCCACTTTTCTCATCACGTTTAGTATGAGATTATCATATTATTCTTGACTCAAGTTGACTGGGCTTCTCTATATTTGATTTTCCATGAGTTTTAATTTCTCGTATCATGCCTTCTGTACGTACTTTTCCAAAATGTGTAATATTCAAGGCATTGAACCACACACACACACACACACACACACACACACGCACACACATATACTTTTTTTTGTGTCCTCACACTGATTTCCTCCCGTACGTATTCGAGAAAATTCCATCTCACATTTTAATAGGCAGACGTGTGGGTGATGTAGCAGTGATAGCGACTTGGAATGAGAAATTGGAGAGCTGAGTTCAAATTTCAGTCTGGTTTGTTACATTCACTTACGCGTAGATACCCTTGTAAAATATATGAATCTATCCTACTCCCTCCAACTATGGGTTAAATAATAGGACATATAACTAGAAACTCATTGCTACTAATATAATAAAAGCAAGTAAAATTAAGATGAAAGAAATACTACACAAAAGTTAATGTAATATTCATTCTAAGCAAAATAAAAAAGAACCCTTTTTACAATCCAGCGTATGTTTTGGCTTTAAATAACTCACAAAGGGTTGATGATCCGTAAAAAATAAAGCAATCAATCGCGCATTGACATTTATACAAATGATCACACTCATTTTAAATATGCTTTAAGTAAACTGTGTAGCGACAAAGTTGTAGCAAAAATGGAAACAAAAAATATACGGAGCATCAGAAAGAGTTTGAATTTCTAGGAAACATAATAAGGAAAGACGGCCTGGAAAATCTGACACCCAAAGGGCATATTGGGGGCAAGAGGGGCAGAGGAAAGAAACGAATAATATATTTGTTGACAAAATAACAGAACTAAGATTAAGTGATATAACTAAAAAAAAAGGCAAAGTTTTCTAATGGCTACAAAGAACAGAGGAGTGTGGATAACCATGACTGGTTACGCCCTGAAGGGACACATGGTACAAAGAAGAAAAAGAAAAAGAAGATAATAATGATTTATAAAGAAGCCTCTATTTAAGCACGCTCACACAGAGGGACAATCTGAATCCGATTCTTCTATTTAAACTCTTCAGTGATCAAATAATTGACGAACAAAGCGAAATATCACTTACTAATTCTCTCTTCAAAATTAATAGCCGAATCTATTCTTGTCTCGCTTTTATTTTATCCTGTTTTGTGTAATTTTAACGAAAGTCTTGTTTTATTCGTAAATGTCAACATTTAAAAATCTTTGCCGATGCGACTGTCTCTAGAAGGGTAATTGGCTTGTTAGTCGAATTGGGTTGAATTAATGTGACACTGATCGCTGTGAAAAGAGCGGGATACTGGGACATCAACCCAATATATCTGTACCGTTTAGGACACAACAGTGACGACACTCTCAAAGCATCTCATATTGCAACAAGTACAGCCAATTATTACCAGACATAATGGAATGGCGTCTAATGCTCAGATGTTTGTTGGGCCATGATTCACCTAAAAAGCAAAAAAAAAAAAAAAAAAACAGCTTGGAAAATCAATCTTGTTGTTAGTCTTCCAGACTTTTGTTTGAATCAAGACTATCATTAAATAAATCACTCTGTTTTCTGGGAGTAAGCTTTCCATTTTGAATTGGTGTTAAATCTAAAGCGTTGTTTTGATGACAATAGTGTAAAAATATTTTAGTATGCAATTATTCATTTTTTACTAAAATTCTTTTCACCTTAATTTTTATTGATTTTTCATCGCAGCAACTTAGTCATTCTACAAACACTAGTAAACTATTAATAAATAAATCATTATAAATTAATATTTAACTTTTTACGATATTTTTTCCATCGCGATTTGAAATGATTTTCCATTGCAAATGCTCAGATTGTAGTACAGAAATTATAATAATATGTGAAATTTATTATTACATGACGCATTATAAAACATGAATTTTTGTCTAGATTTCTTTCATTTTAATTGTTTTGTACATCGTAGCTACTCACATCGTCATGCTACGGAAACTATAGAAAGTTTGAGAAAGGAAGAAACAGTCATAGTTTATTGACAGTTTGTCCGTTTACTAAGGTGAGGATTAAGAGTAAATACGTGAGAACATAACAGTCAGTCAGTAAATTGCCATACGTGAGACACGTTTTGGCGATCACGTCTCTTTCGAGGCATGACAGACTAGGTAGAAGATTTTCCCGCAGTAGGTTGCTATTACTTTCTGCGATAGACCAGTTGTCAACCAAGGCTATAAAAGCCCAATTTGTCCTGCTTTTCAACGTATAGCTGGTAGGAGAACAGATGCATTCATACCTTTCCCATTGGTTATTTGTATGAAACTGAATTCGACCTGAATTTGAACTCGGCTCACCGATTTCTTGTTCCTAGAACAAAATCACAAAAGGAAGTGCATGTAGTGTAATAAATAACGATGTGGAAATTGCATCGAAGAGCTTAGTTCAGATTCCGAATTAGTTTTTATGCGCATACTTTCGTACAAATGCTCTTGGGATGAGCATGAATTTTGTCACTACTTCACCCAGCTAGAGGTTAGATATTAGAATAGCAACCAATCTAAGGGAAGGAAAGACTCTGAATTCAAAACCGAAGAGAAGACAACGGGAAACCACTCCCTATCTTTCCCATAAAAGCATAACAATTCATAGATAATAAAGAGAAGATACCCGTGGAGAAGGCAACATGAAACCGTTCTGCTATCTTTTCTAAAAAGTAATAGCAATGAAATGTGCTCTGTGGTGGAGTCGATATCGACTCAAAACAAGAAATCAGGAAGCCGAGTTCGAATTCCAGTTGAATTCCTTACGTACACTTACGCACAATGGAAACTGAACAGTGAGTTCGACCTTCAGTAGGTACCCCGTACTTTCGTACCTCATGACATGTATGATTAGTAATTAAGATGATGCATTCGTTCCTATAATGGATGCTCTAAAACAAAGATTACATCTCAATGAAATAATATCTAACCAAACTAACAACGGAAAAACCAGGTTATGTAATGTCATCCTACTTTCTTTGACGGTTTATCAATCCTTTGCAGATTATTCAAAGCAATAAAATATTTTAGAGTGCTAGATTTTTTTTAATAATGATGATCTTCCCTCTTATAATAATTGTGTATTTATTTGTATATATATCTATATATCCCTCCTGTCACGCCCCTGGTGAGAGAGACCATTACGAGGCAGTGTAAGATCAATTCATTAGAGAGATAATAGTGAGGCAGCGTTGACTCAGTTCATTGTTTTTACTTCCAGTTATGAAAGCTCTTGCCGCATGTTTGCTCTTTAACAGTGACTTACTATTTTATTTTTCTGCAATAATTATGTCGCTGAGTAATGAAGATATATATATCTATGTATGTATAGTCTCTATTATAATAAAACCGTTGTGCATTTATATATATATATATATATATATATATATATATATATATATATATATACAATCCTCTTGAATATTTTGACGGTAAGGGTACATTCGTTTAGGGATATAAGTATTACTAATTAACCCATAGATAGGAGACAAGAGGTGGATTTTTAACTTTCGCAAATGGCTTTTGTGCGTGAATATAAAGAAACCCAAGTGGAATTGGAATTCAGTTCTCTGATTAAAAATTTCTACTCATTATTCATCACACCACTAGTATATCCAAGCTTACAACGCCTGGTATTCCGAAGCAGTCACCTATCTAGGTACTGGCCACGACCGACGTCGCTTAACTTTAGTGATCGTCAGAGGAAACCTGTGTTTCAACGTGATGATGCCGCAAGCCGTTTCATCTTGCACGTTTATTATTCATAAAACTTGTGATGCTTACATAATTTCCATTTGATGTAAAATATTTATTTAAGTTTACTGACTTAATGATGAATTTCAGTTAGGGTCAGTTGGTTAAAAAGTAATTTTTATTAAATCAAAACTTTAATGATATGAAAGAAAAATAGTACGCTTACAAGATCTTTTGAAGAAAAAGGCTACGCACTGGACTATATAAATAAATGTTCATACATATGTTGCCATGTAAGCAAATACTAGTATTAACTAACATCAAAAGTTTTAGTTATTTATGTAAGGAATGAACTTGTCAAGTGAAAATAACCAACACCTGCTCATTTCAACGCGTTAGAGCTGAAAAGGAAACGCAATAGCGTCTGTTGAGGGGAGTTTCTTAAATTAAAATCTTTGAAAATAGTTGAGTAATAATAAAACGGATATGGCTAAATAAAAGAAATGGTAAAAAAATATGAAAAAATATATAAATAAAGATCAGAAAGTATAGGAAGAAAATTTGGTTAAATTATAGAAAAAAGAAAATATAATTTAAGAGTTATTTTTTTAATTACAAAAAAAGAAAGAAGCAAAAAGTGAAAGGTTAAGTTTGGAAATTAAAAAATGAAAATATTATTATTAAAAAAAGAAAAACAAGATCAGATCAAAGTTTTGCGAAATTTTCGCGAAGAAGCCTGTAACAACAATGTCAACACGAAATTCTCTGTTACGTAATCACTGTTTATTACTTTGCTTCGAGTCATAGATGATGATGATGCTTCATAGCTTCCTTATCTTTTTAATATAGATTGATATATAGGATGGAAACGAAAAGGGAATTAATACTGAGCATCAGGAATAGACGGCTAAAGTTCCTGGGACATGCAATGAGGAAGGACGGCTTGGAGAACCTGAGCTTGGAGAACCTGATACTAACAGGCCAGATAGAGGGGAAAAGAGACAGGGAAAGCAGAGGATAACATATTTGAAGGGCTTGATCAGGTGGATCATAGAACGAGGGTTGTGTGGTGTAACAGGAAAAAGCGTGCTAAGAGCCACCAGTGATACAGAGACATGGAAAGTCATGATCGCCTAAGGACAGGGCAAATAGAAGAAGAAGAAGAAGAAGAAGAAGAAGAAGAAGAAGAAGAAGAAGAAGAATATAGGTCTCACTGTTTTACTGACGAACTAGCTAGATGCAACTGTCATTTCTAGTTTAGCAGTTTCTTTCTCGCAGCTCCCACCTGTTGAACTCCATTCCGATTTATTTCTTCCCTCATAACTACAATCTTCAAAAATTTAGGTGCAACATCAATCTCCATCTTCCGTTTTCTTAAACCCTGTCCCTTTTGGTTCTTTCACTAATCCTGCCCCTTCTCGGTCATGTTCTCTTTCATGTTTACTCCCTGCAAACCCGCTTCATTCTCGTATCATTGTCGCCTTGCCCAAAGTGAAACTATTGAAAATAATATCTGTGACCTACCATGATTGTTCTTGGGAAAAGTAATGGATTAGCGTCCCGTTGCATTCTCAAAGCTTTTGAATTATAACAGTAAATTCTGGGCAATTTTCTCACAAATAAAAAGGAAACTTGAGAAAACCAAGTTGTATTTTGTATGGAAGAATGCTGAGAATACAGTAGGAGAAGCAAGTGAGCAACGCGAAAGTTTTAAGAAAAATGGAAACAAAAAGGATGCTTTTACATAGAATTAGAGCTAGAGTTTAAATTTCTGGTATATATAACTACGAAAAAGGGCCTGGAAAATTTGACACTCACAAAGCATATTGAAGGTAAGAGATGGAAATAGCGACTAATTAATCTTGTTCAAATGCGTGGCAGAACATATACTAAGAAGTATAGCAAAGAGACAAACATTGCAAAAGTTGGGGAGAGCCATGATCACGCGCGTTTCTAATGGGCATAACACAAATAAAAAGAAAAAGTCTCTCCTGCTATTTAACCCATAACTAATTGGAGAATAGATGGATTTATGACTGTCCTAAGAACAATTGTGTAAAAGTAGACCCAACAGACTAGGAAATTGAACTCGCTGATTCCACTTTTCGTGACAACAACCCTTTACACCCTTCATAATTCTGTTACTAAGGGTACCTCATGCTTTCGGCCCTGTGTCACATTTACCAGTTAAGTACCATGCGTAATACACGCTTTGGGCGATCATGTCTCGAGACATGACTGACTGGGCAGAAGATTATCCCGCAGGAGGTTGCCATTTCTTTCTGCGATAGACTGATAGCCAGCCAAGGCTATAGAACCCAATCTGTCCTATTATTTTACCCTATAACTGGAGAGAAGAGACGGATTAATACCTTTCGCAAGGGTATTTGTGCGTAAGTTGATATCCACTGCACCACAACGCACATCTGTATGTTACAGCAAATAACTGAAGTACAAAAGAGTTGAAGACGCAGACACAGAATCTGATCAGCATCATTAAAAATCGGACTAGCAAATTTTAGGTACAAAAATAAGATCTAAAATAAATTAAGTGATTCTGGTTGCCGATTGGACAAAAAACAAATTCAACATTCAATGACCCCTGTTTATGGTTTTTGCCGTCAAAAAATACGTTTGCGTTTGGAGACGATCACGTGATTTATTCACGTCTTCGGTAGAAGTCAGCCAATCAAGCCAAGTCAAGTCAACCAGGCAGTCATTAGGCAGTCAGCGAAGCCAGCGGACAAGAAAAGGGACAAGAAAAGGGAAGAAAAAACTTCCGCTGACTCATCAAAAATTGACCATGATAAGTAGTTTTTTTTTCTCTGATCATTTATTTCTGTGGTTTTTCTCAAAACAATCACAGCTCACATTCTCTTTCACGCTGCGTTCTTACTTCCTCACGTTCTGACAACAAAGAAAGAGAAACAAACGACATTCATATCCACTTTCAGTTTCCTCACAGCGAGAGCAAATTTGTCTTTTCTTCACAGTGACACCATTTGCCTTTTCTTCACAAAAGAAAGACTCAATATCCGGACTTTATTACTTTTGTTCACACAGATAGCGAATTATAGACTTATCTTAACTTCACAAATCACATTTCGCTTAACAAACGAACTCTTTGAACATTTGAACTGTGTAGCTCTTTTATTACCCTAACAAACAGATCACTGAATAATACCAGTTGTCTATTTATTGTGTATATATATGAAATATATGATTATTCTTTTTTTTATTTTTCTACAAAACATTTCCTTTCATGTTGTTTTTTCTGGAAAATTGTGCTGTATTTTGTGGACAGGATACTAAGCATTAAATTTTCCTTCTAATCCGGGTATTCTGCCCCACACATCTAATCTACGCTGAGAAAATCACAGTGAGTCTGTTATTAGGTCATATTAACAAACATATAATGTTTATGCCACCAATGCAGACGTCAAATATTGCCCGCCTTTAAATAATTAACTATATGTCAAGACGACTTATTTCGAATTACAACGGAAACTACTTCTTGATAAAATTATGATTCCGTCAATAAAAAACAAGTGCATTATTTTAATATCTAATTGAAAAATATACTAAAAGATTTTAGGAAAACCATTCTGTGTGATATATTTTTTAAAGATTTGAATATACATTGAAATATGAACAACATTAACTCTGTTTTATCTTTAAAAATATATATTTTATAATTGTTGAAGGAAAATGGCATACCGTTCTTCTTGTAGTCCATATTATAATTTTACGAGTGGGCTCATGCCGTCAAAAATTACACTAAATATTTATATGGATATGCCGTCTAAAATGACGCAACATATATTGATGTACCTACTACTGAGTATCTTACATTAAGACGTAAAAAAAAATAATAATCCAAACACATTAGCATGACAGAAGGATTATATATATATATATATATATATATATATATATATATATATATATATATATATATATAAATTAGAGAAAATTTTCAAAATTCAAAGGTGTCGGATGCACATTTCGACATGGGATCTCATGTCGAAATGTGCATCCGACACCTTTGAATTTGAAAAATTTTCTCTAATTTATATTGCCTCTGTATTCTTAAGTACATTGAGCTCTCCACCTGCATCACTTTTTTATATTAAAACATTTTTAATATTAATTAGGTTCAGGTTCTTGGAATTTACCTTCCTACTCTTCCACTTCGGATTAACTGAAAAACAATATATATATATATATATATATATATATATATATATATATATATATATATCAGAACGGTCTTTATTATTATAATAGAGAAGATATATATTCTTTACTACTCGACGATATAATTATTGCAAAAAATAAAATTAGGCACTGTTAAAGAGAAAACGCGCAGCAAGAGCTTTCATAACTGGTCATAAAGTTTAATAACTGGAAGCAAAGAGATTAATCTGTGTCGACATTGCCTCGCTATTGTCTTTCTTTCTCTCCATAAGCGTGACAGGACCGACATATACACTCACTTAATTCGTCTATAGTTTAAATACTCTTAACACACATTATTTCTGCTTACATATACTTACATTCATAATAAACATCTAAAGTTTTTATTACACGTTGGCATACACACTTAAATAAACATAAGTATTTTTGTTTTGTTTTTTTTTCTTCTACAATTGATATTTATCTATTGCTTTATCACACGTGACACGTATATGTCCAATGAAACGATAAATTAATCAACATACTGTCTCTTAGATTTTTAGATAATTCGTCTTTAATAAATCTCTGAAGAAGCTTGTTAGAGTGAAACATATTAGATGAAAGACACTTTTTCTACGTGTTCTTTACTTATTCTATTCATTTTGTCTGATTCCGATTCATGTACTCAACTCATATATATATATATATATATATATATCAGCAGTCTTTATTATAGTAGAGAGGATGACACGAATATAATAAGAGTATAAAGTCTGTTAAAGCCAAGTATTGATTGAATACTACTTCATTTGTCATTATTATGACATGATTATTATAGGCAGGATATTAAATCTGTTAAAGGCAAAATCTTTAACTAACAATGTTTGACTACAATTATTATATTATTTCTGGTTTTGTATTAAATTTATCAATATTGTATTCAAAAGTATTACATTTATTACCCGAGTTATAAGGTCTTACACGAAATATTTGTTTCTCTGATTTATTATCCTATTTTTCATTTTCTGCCTTAATGCTGTTGTTACTTGCAGTTTTCGCTTTAAGTGAAATAGTAACGGGATTTACGATGTTAAAAAATGTTTTAACTGTATTAAAATATTATGAACTGCATTAGCTGAAAACAGTTCATCTATCCGAAAAAATGATGAGAATTAATTTTTACTTATTTCCAACATGAGAATATCAACTTATAAAAATATATACTGCTTTGGTTCAATGAAATTTTAGATTTTTGTTCGTTTAAGTATAGAATGTTTTTATTTCTCATAAATTTTGATTACCGCAAATATTTTGGGCAATTTTCCTGCAGCGGATGCTGTAAATAAAATTTTTAAAAAAATAAAATAGAATTTAGTAAAAATAAAATAAAAAATGGCTAAGTTCCTGCATGTATGTGTTAGTGTATATACATACTATTTATATTCACACACACACACACACACACACACACACACACACACACACACACACACATGTAGTAATATATATATATATATGTAAAATGTTACTAAGCATTCACACATTATCATGTGTGTGTGTGGTTGAGAGCCAATGAATTTTTTAAAAAATATTTATTCTATTAAAATTTTCAATAATTCATACATTACGGTTGGGTGTGCAACTAGCGTAGCGGTTGCAGATTCAAATTCAAATTCCAGTGGAGGCCGTTGCGTTCACTCTCACACAAATTCACATGGGAAAGTTATAAAAACACTTCTTCTTCTATCCCCGAGCCATGATTGGCAACCAGCATAAAAGTACAGTCAGTCAGTTAAGTACCATACGTGATACACGCTTTGGGCGATCATGTCTCGAAAGAGACATGACTGACTGGGCAGAAGATTATCTCGTAGTAGGTTGCCATTTCTTTCTGCAGTCGACTGGTTTCCAGCCAAGGCTATAGAACCCAATCTGTTCAATTATTTAACCCATAACTGGAAGGAAGAGACGGATTAATACCTTTCCCAAGGGTATTTGTGCGTAAGTGAATGCAAGGAATTCAACTGGAATTCGAACTCGGCTCACCGATTTGTCGTTCCGAGTCGATATCCACTGGATCACAATGAATTCAAAACTTCTTACAGTGGAGAGACCATCTCTATTCCGTAAGATTTAGGTATTACGGAAAACACTGCACCAGCATCAAGCATAGTAATGTTGTTCTTCGACAGTGCAGTCTACAGTGGATTCTACACTTTCAACCAACTGACCATCGTTTCAAACTGTTTTTCTCGTTTGTCCAATATCTTTTGAGTACTTTATGAAGCATTGTCAAAAGTTTTATATTTATTTTGATAGGGTTGCGTTTGTCTGTATAATAAGTATAAAAATAAAATACTTTTATAATGATTTTTGAAATGCAAAACGAACATAGACATTGGACAGTTTATGCTTGAAATTCTTCACGGAAACCAACGAAAATGTTCCAAACAATATAAAAATTAAATATAAGAAAATGTAAACAAAGGACTTTCGCTGATTAGAAACCAAACATATATAAAAGAAAATCAATCCTGTATAAAATAAACCCCTCTCTCTTAAAATACCATATATATAATTAGTATCTGTCGATATTTCTGAGTTGAGGTAGTGTAACTATTTACATTATTTACATTGTTCGGACTGTTGTCTTCATTTGTATTGTCATATTCATGACATTTCGACCATTGTACTCTCCAGCCTACTTCAGGAGATATATATTGGCATTTCAAACCGAATTTACCCTCGTGGACGAAATAAAAGATACGAAATGCTAATGTATATCACCTGAAGAAGGCCTAGGTGAACAACGGCCGAAATGTCGTTAAATTGATAATAAAGATAACAACAATAATCTGAACAATGTAAATAGTTTAAATATAATTAGTAGTAATAAAATAATGTAGTTCCTTTTTTGCCGCTTACCGTAGGTGATCAAGACACTCCACAATTTCCTGTCTTTTGTTGCTCTTAATAAAAGTCGTCTTTTTGTTATCTCGCCTAAATCTTGTCCTACCATCCATTTACACAAGCTCACTAACTATATTACGTTTCTGTTCCCTTGCCTTCAATATGTCATGTGAGTATTAGATTTTCCGAGCCATTTTTCCTCATTATGTTCTCCAAAAATTTCAGTTGTCTTTTCCTGTTTATAAGTATAAGTTTCCTTTTTTGCTTCTATTTTCGCTAAAAATTTGTTTTTGTTAGCATGTTCGGTTCATTGTATTTTCAGCATCCTTCTATAGGATCATATGTCGCTTTCTGCGTCAGGTGATGTAAACAATCTCTCGGACGAACGCTCTCGCAAAATACGTTTCTAATTTAAATTTTAAAATCATTTGTTTCTGATGAAAGGCCGAGGACGGTCTGAAATATCAAATATAGTAATAGAAATAAATAAATACTGTCAAAAAATACATTTTTAAACTTACAACTTTTAGTAGTTTTTCCTATACATATTATTAAGATAGTATATATATATATATATATATATATATATATATATATATATATATATATATAGTCTAATTATCTCTGTATAACTCCACTCTGTTAATAATAATTTAAAAGTTCTATGTTTACTGAACATTAAATGTTCATACTTTGATAATGGCTTATGTAAGCCGAAAGATCAGACCTGATAAAAAAATCAACAATTATTGCGATTTCTTGTCGTCTTTCCATGACAACAATATCAAACTAATCAGATCATACGAACAGATCTTACACAAAATAAATAGGCAGAACTTGTCTATATTATTCAATGAAACCTGTATTAATGAAAAAATGCTGCCAAAACACACAATATATATATATATATATATATATATATATATATATATATATATATATATTAGGAAAATCAGCCGTTTACGCTACTATGATTTCAAACTTTTGGTATCGTCAGGCGTTACCGAAATATTGAAAGCATGGTAGCGTAATCGGCTGATTTGTCTAATTTTAATATTTAAAACCTCAGCATATTAAATCTTTATCTTTTTTTCTTCAAATGTGTTTTGAGCACTTTTTAATACAACTGTTTACTGGTCTAACTTAACTCTGACCAATAACAGGTGATAATAATAATTATATATATATATAAGAATTATAATAATTATATATATATTAGTAATGTATTTTTCACTTATTAATGAGACATATTTTAATTTATTGCTTTGTTATTTTTAATAGTTATCCATATTTGAGTAGATGTTTTGTTTTTGTTTTGTTTTTTTTTTCGATTTATTGAAAAAGTATGTTTATTTATTTATATCTCCCCGCTTGAATATTCGAAAATTTTTCTAGAAATTAGAAAAACGCGCAAAAGATTTCTCGGAAATTCAAGTCAGTAGACTGAAATATATAAATATACTATTTGATAATTATAAACAGAGATCTTCTGCAATATGGACATCCATTAAAAATAACTCTTGAACAATAAATCTCTATATATATATACATGTCAGTCAGTTAAGTGCGATAATTGGGTGATCATGTCTCGAAAGAGACTGACTGACTGACTGACTGACTGACTGACTGACTGACTGAACAGAAAATTTTCCCGCAGGAGGTTGGCATTATTTCTGCGGTAGACTGGTTGCCAATCACGGCTATAGAACCTAGTGTGTCCTGCTATTTAACCCATACTGTAAATAGAAACGACAGATTAATACCTTCCCCAATGGTATTTGCACATAAGTGAATGCAATGAATTCAACTGGAATTCGAACTCGGCTCTCCAATTTCTCGTTCTGATTCAATATCCACTACACCACCACGCACACGTGTGTCTGAGTGTGTGTGTGTGTGTGTGTGTGTGTGTGTGTGTTTTCTTTAAACAACTTATATTAAATTCAATCGACAATGCTATGTCTATTTAATTTTGCGATTTTTTCTTTTTCTAATTTTCGAATGGAATATATGTTCATCTTAATTAGAATTGGTTATGAATTGTTCAATATCTGCCTGTATTTCTGAGATGAGGTATTGTAACAATTTACATTGTTAGGACTATTGACTTCACCTTTATTGTCGTATTCACGACGTGTCGGCCATTGTATGCTCCGGCCTTCCCAAGAGAAATTAATTCTTGGGAGTTATAAACTTAATATTTCAGTTTAACATTTTTTTTAGGAGCTCATATTACAATTTTTTGTTATCGCTGTTTTTCTCTAACTCTTTGTATTACAGGTTCGCATATTATATTCATATCTATGCTTGGTCAGCTTAGGAGATTGTTGTAATCTAGCACTGATTCATTAAATTTTCGTATTTTTTACTTGTATTCTCTGTGTATTCAACGGATGTGCGTTGTGGTGCAGTGGATATCGGCTCGGAACGAGTAATCCTTCCTTGAAATCACTTACGCGCAAATACACTTGGGAAAAGGTATTAATCTGTCTCTTCCCTCTAGTTATAGGTTAAATAACAGGACAAATTGGGTTCTATAGCCTTGGCTGGCAACCATTCTACTACAGAAAGTAATAGCAACCTACTGCGGGATAATCTACTGTCTTTTAAAGACATGATCGCCTAAGTGTGTATCACGTATGGCACTTGACTGACTGATTCAATTTCATCTCACTGAAGGCAGTGATCTCTTTTTTCCTCTATATAAAGTCACCCATGCCTGATTTTTCTATTTCGCCACCGAAACGTCCTGAACACGACAATAAAGATAATGATAACAGTCTGAACAATGTAATTAATGTAAATAAACTGTCCAATGTTCATATTTTTTGTGATTTTGTTCGAGTACTTTCAAAAATTTCTGTCCTTATCAATAGTTGACTGTTGTCAGTATGGTAGATAAGATTTTGCTGTCTGTTTGGCATTTTTCTTTTTTCTTTTCTTTTCTTTTCTTTTCTTTCTTTTTCTTTTTTTTTTTTTTTTTGTGCACTAGAATTCAAATTAATCCAAATACGCGTATCTTGTGATATCATGTGTAAATCAGTCTCCATAACTTGGACTGCACCAAAAAATACGTATTATTATTATTTTAGACGCATATTAAACATTTTTACATGCGTTAACATATTATCTCCTGCCGTGAAAGATATTTTAATCTAATAATGTCGTTTGTTTGTTTTGTATACTGATAGCATCGAGTATTCCGAGTCTTTTGATAAATTAGGCAACAAATTATTTTCCTAACAAGATTTCTTAATAATTATATATCGTAAAATAATTGCTACTTTTATTTTACCTATTTATTTACTTGTTGAAATTTTTATTGCAAATGACTTTCCTAGTACGTTTAATTTGAGTTTTGATTAAACGAACAGGAAATAAAATACAAACTCGAAGAAACTCCACAAATGTCAGATATATCGACATGCTTAATCAAACCATTGTAAAAAGTCATTAGAATAACTTACATAAGTTCATTAAGTTGTATTTGATTGAACATAAACTTGGTTCATTGAATAAGACTCATGAAAAAAAAACACTAAGTATAATAAGCTTGGTTTTGATTCATTTTACGACAAATAGCATAACATTCTCATCATGAATATTTCAAGTGAATTGAGAAAAATTCCTAAGTATATACAGACTTTCATGTATATTCATGTAGATGTGTAACTAAAATAGTTAATTCAAACCTGATGATTTGTGCTAAAGAAGATAATCTTTGCCAGATAATCCTAAACTTTAGCAGAAATGTAAACGTCATTTTAATTAAACTAACTGAAATTCAGTTTTTAACAGCTAATATATATCATTGCATTTATTGTTCGTAAAAGCAAATCATTGAACTCTGTTATTTTCAGACATTGTTAGAGTGTTCTTTTATTTCCTGAAAATTTTAGATATTCATAAAGGTTAATGTTGGTAGAGTTTGTAATTATTTCATCAAACCATTTGCTTGAACAACAAAAGTTTATAATTTCAAAATAAAAGATATTTGGCAATATTTAGCAATCAATGCTGAAAAAAAATAATGTGTAAAATGAACGGTTATTCTCTTAACCTCGCCATCAGTTTTGACTTCATCGGAAATGCTTATTGTTTTTTTTAAAAACGATGATTAGCTTTTAATATATATATATATATATATATATATATATATATAAGTGAATTTATATATCATTATTCTTGAGGATTGACGACAACAATATTATAGAGTATTTATTTATTAGATTGAATAAAAATGTGTTTTCATAATTAAATTTATTTCATCTGTCCCGTTATGTTCTGCAATTGTTTCTCTATTTGAAAGATCTGTGCGTGGCATAACACAAATCTTTATATAATACAGAATTTAAGTAAAACGGGTTTAGGTACTGGTTTAAGTCAAACCGTTCTAATTGAGCAGTCCGATGGATATAAACATTTTGATAGACAGCATTTTATATAATAATTAACATTTTCTTTTAATTTCGTGTTCGATAATTATGTAGGCGATCATGACACACTACACACTCTGATACTTTATTATCTATGAATTGCTATGGCTTCTTGGGAAAGATTCTGGTGTAGTTTTTCATTACAGAATTTTCATGATCTGCAACTGAGTTTTCATCCTTTTAGACCCCAGTCTGTTCCGATTTTGAATCTATAGGTGAAGGAAAAGAAACGGATTCATGACTTTCCCGAGGTCATGAGTGTGAAACACGGCCTGAAATTTGAAGTTGGCCCGCAGAATTTAATTTCCGCGGAGGTATCCGTTACGCTATCTACTCTACTAAGTCCATAACTAAATATCATATTTCCTTTATTTTTTAATCCCTTCTTTTTCGTCGGCTCGTGAACGCTTCAGTACACCTCGTGTATATATATATATATAATTATACTTATTATCCCCCACCGGTAGCTCTCAAATGTATATGAAAAATTATCCGAATGTTCTGCATGACCGATTGCGTTCGGCTATTCGTTTAGCCATTATCGAGGATGATTTCGTTTTTACTTTTAACTGATTGTATGGATTTTTCTTTATATATATATATATATATATATATATATATATATATATATATATATATATACACGCACACACACACACACACACACACACATATATATATATATATATATAAGTAGTTCCTTGAGGAAATACTGCTGCCCTGTGTCAAAAGGGTGACCGCTAAAAGATACAATGTCTAGCAACAGGATTCTGCACCATGCTATACAAGCAAGAGAACCCAGTCATGGCTGTCAGACAATTTCTGTGACCACATCGCCCCTTACATCTGGCCACCTAACTTTCCAGATTGCAACCCCTTTGATTATTATGTGTGGGACGAAGTTGAGCGAGGAATCAGCATAACAACCTGTAACACTAACAATGAATTGAAGGCAAGGGTTATGGCAGAATTCACCAATTTAAAGAAATGAAAAGTCCAGAAGAGTTGCAGTTGATTCCGAAGTTGTCGTACTAGAAGCTAATGGCGATTTTATTGAATAAATTTACTCTTTAGTATTTCAAGATATTTTTGTCTAATTTTGGTAAAGATATCCGTTAGAATAAGTTACAAATGAATTCCACCCTAAGCAAGAAGGCAGTACTGCCACTGGTGCGTAGGGGGCTACATAAGAGGAGAATAAAAGGTTACATAAGAGGAGAGAGAAGAGAAAGACGAACTGATTACAGGGAGTGTCAGAGAATTGTTAAGAGAAGGATGTGAATACTGGTGTGAAGAGAGTTGCGTGAAAGTAGAGTGAAAATGGAGAAGGACAAGATACAGGGAGTGTTGGGGAAAAGATAAAAGAAGGATGGGAGTCAAGGGAATAAGAGATGGCAGTTGACGTTGGATTTAAACTCTTTGAGGTTGTAGCTATCAGGGAAGCAAGTATACAGAAGAGAGTTTCACAGGCGGGAAGTGCGAGAAAGGAGGTGATGGAGTAGAAGTGGCAGCTGCATTTAGATGTTTTGACTGTAAAAGGACGGGATCTTGTTGCTAGTCTGTTTGCTAGAGTACATTCTTGTAGAGGGACACCAAGGAGCTAAGCTTGTCGGAGCAGAAACCATAAAAAAATTGTAGAGACAGAGGGAAGCTACATCTCGTCGGTGGGAAAGTGACTGGAGTCGAGCCACCAGGTAAGAATCGATTACATTGCCGATTCACCTCTGGATCTTTTCAATGATTCCAAAATGAATAGCAGGAGCGCCTGATCAGATATGACAACAGTATTCAATGCATGGGTGGATGGCTGATTTGTATATATGTAAAATGGATTCAGACGTGAAAAAATTGCTGGCCAGACAAGAAGTGATTTCTGTGTGCAATAGCGGCCGAGTAGGCAGGAGAGAACCAGGGGGACAAATGATGAAAGCATCGATACCAGCTTTCACCCAGGATGAGACCTCAGAGGCGCAGTCCTCAACGGGGAGACTAAATGCTGTTTTCCAATGGACGTCACATAGAAAATCACGGAACGAATCCCAGTCTGCTCTTTGGCGTCAGTAAGAAATTCTGTTGGTAGGAGTTTCCTGAGGGGAGTGGGATTGGGAAGAGATATTAATGAAAACAACAGCATGGTCGGAGTTTTCAAGAGGTTAAAGCGGCATGGCTTGTCAGGTGTCAGGAATACATAACCAGAAAATATAATGCGAGTTTTTAAATCCAATTCATATGGAAAAAACGCATTAGATTCATTTAAGATTGTAACAAATGACCATTGCATTGTTACAGAATTATTACATGCCTGTGATGGAGGGTTTAGTGTGGGAAATAGGAAATTTCCATTTATTTATACATTGACTATAAAGACGCTGACAGCAATTTCTCATAGACGACACTCTTTTGTCTTTAGGACACTCTGCAGTACAAATTAAGCTGACCCACACTCCTAGCGCACAATATAATAAAACTACTCAAAAACGTCGTATTTTAGGATATTATATGTCTACCTTGGTTTAGAAATACCCGTAAGCACTTGTGAGTTTATAACACATGAGAGACTGATACTTCCCTGTTTTGAAAATGTATATATACGTCTATAGCAGGCAATGTAAATTTCGTAAGAGCGTATAAGTACATCAACAGCATTGAAATCGTTATGTTAAGTAGCTATTCCATGAACCTATCATTGTAGTCGCAAAATGGAATATATCACCATCATCATCATCATCATCATCATCAAAATCCCAATCCAAAAAAAGTAACATAAAACTTCTTCAGTAATGATCCTTCATAAATTTAAGTAGATCATTAAGCAAGTCATTTGACTTGTTTTTGTTTTAGATATTTTTTTAACGCCAAAATCCGTAAAGCGTAGAAAATTAACTAACGTGTATCGTTGCACTGGTATGAATACGTGAGTGGGTAAGTTATTACACGCGTGATCTTATTTTTGCATACAAGTGGTGGGGCGGAAATGTTCTCGATTCGTTGAAACAACTTTTGCTGCTTTGTCAGTTTTAGGGGAAATGGAAAATTGGTCAATCCGAAGACCTTTCTGCACTTCCTCATACATACAGGGTGAGGCAAAAGCCGTGCACTATAGCGATTAATTAAGCATGTTTTAAATGTTTAATTTGTTTCGATATTTTCTTATTTTGTGGGGTCATTTGAAATCAGTTATCAGACGCGTCCAAGAAATATTGAGAAACTTAACCTAGAGAAAATATTAAATATGAATGCAGTAAAATAATGTCAGCATCATGCAGACACAATTGAAATGTGTTTTGAAATAGGAGGACATTTTGAATAGCACATATAACAATTAAATAGCTATTAAATTACATTTCGGTGTGTAATTATATTTTTAATAATTTATTCCTATGGTGCGCAAATTTTGCTTAACTGTATATGTCTAAGCATTGAAAAATAGATACTATCGAGTAAATATGCAAGAGAAGGAGAAAGTGAGTGAGTGAGAGATAAAGAAAGAAAGAGAGAGAGAGAGATAGTGCGCGCGTGCGCGTGTGTTATTCACTCGGAAATAAAATAATTCAAATAGCCTGTGGAAAGTAATCCAGAAAATGGTTTTGATACTATTAGTGCTGAGGGAGACAAATATCTTTGGGGAAAACATTAAGCCAAGTTTCTGTACGCTGTGTCACAGCCACTTCTACCTTTGGTAAAACATCAAAGAAATCGTCATCAAAGTCACGCTCTAATTAACTCAGCCTTTACCAGCGAAAAGAAATTTGACATTTTAACATTACTTCAGACACGCGCTAATGTTTGTTCATTTTTGGCCTAACCCGGGGAGGAGATCACAGCTTGGGGGGGGGGGGGATCTTTTATAATTTTCTTGCTTTTTTTATTTGCAGAATTGAATTATAATAACCTGACATTCTATTGAACAGTTTGATTATTGAACTATGCTTCAGTTTATCTACTTAATGATTATGAATTAAAACAAATTATTATACATGTATTCAAGTTTAAAAATCCATCAAATTTCTTTTTATTGCTATTAAATTTTTAAATCTCGTCTATAAAAATAATCCACGAGTATGTATATGTATTAATATAGAAAAGAATGAAGACTTTCAATAATATAAGCATATTATTTGGAATGTACCTTTTGAATCAGACAATCTAGGAAAGAGGGGTAATTATATTCTGACTTATGGTGAAAAGGATACATATTTGTCTATATTTCTGAGATGAGGTAGCATTTACAGTATTCACATTATTCGGACTATTGTCCTCATCTTTGTTACCATTTGTACGACGTTTCGGCCGTTATACGCTCCGGCCTTCTTCAGGTGTTAGGAATTTCGAACCAAGCCCTTTCTTACAATCACTGGGGTATATCATCCTCATTCGTTGCGTAAAGCCTCGAGTGGGAGTCATGAGTTATCTCACTCTAACCCTGCAAGTTACTTGTTCACCACTGCTGTAGCCTGGTATTGAACTCACAACTGTAAGCTCAGGGTTCGGTTCGAAAAGGGTTCGAAATAAAGGGAATAAAGGGTTCGGTTCAAAATTTCTAGCACCTGAAGAAGGCCGGAGTGTACAACGGCCGAAACGTCGTACAAATGGCAACAAAGATGAGAACAATAGCCCGAATAATGTAAATACTGTGAAAAGGATACATTGAACAAAAACAGTTAAGAACCAAAGTTCTCTGAAAAATGAGACCTTCTTCTTCTTCTTCTTCTTCTTCTTCTTCTTCTTCTTCTTCAGGATATGGTCGATAATATCTCTTCACAACATCCTATCCTTTGCAGCTCTAAATAATATTTCCCCCTAATTGTCCTAATCCCTGTTTTATCATTCATCGTGCTATCTCCCATAAAGTTGCACTAGCAAACTCGGATGTTACTTGCTGTTTACCCCCACCCCTCTTGTTTTCAGTATGAGTATTAAATTTTCCAAGTATTTTTCCTCGTTATATGTCCCAGAAATGTCAAGTGTTTAATGTCCTTTTCGCTTCCTTTTTTTTTTTTTATTCGCTGCTTACGTGTTCCATTCATGGTATTTTCAGCGTCCTTCTATAGAAACCTCATCTCTGCTGCGTCAAATCTACTCTTCATCTGTGAGAAAAATTTTCCATCATTCACTGCCATATAGGATGATAATATTACCTATCAATTCAGCATTCTTTTATAATAACTGATTAAGTTTTGGCGGGGCATCTTTCGTTATTCCAACTCGCCTAGATCTCTCTGTGTCATATTTTCTGTCATATACAATTTTTCAAGTAGTTTCCATTTTGTAATTGCTGAATTTTATCATCTCCAATTTGTTCTCTTTTGCTAACGACAATACATTCTGTTGTCTTACATTTGAGGGTTAGTACTTTCTTCTTGCTTTCATTTACTACCTTGTCTAGTACGTACACTTAAATACTTAAACCTATGCATCAGGATGCTTAGATGTGTGTATGTTTGAAACAGATGTTTTTTGACTTTTTTTTTTGTTGTTGTTTTTTGTTTTGGCTTCAACGTGTATATGTGTGTCAGCGCAGTTGTCTTAATCGGGAAATTTCTTTTCTATTCCAAAATTCAAGGATGAAATTCAAGCTGAAATTCGAGATCTTAAAATCTAATGAACGTTATTACAGTTTATATACTGTTAGTAATTATGTTTTAAAAAATCGTGTCATGTCCGCAGACTTCTTTTATTTTTTGCCATCCTATATATTTAAGGATTGTTGTGTGTATATAGTTTACATAGAATACATTTATATGCTATTGTCTTTATCAGTGTGTGTGCATTTTCTGTATTCATATCTAAAAGGTGGTTTTGAATCATATATAAACATATGCCAAAAGATCTCATATAAAACATAAGAAAAAAGAGGCTACAATTTTATGTTGACTACATTTAATTTTTCCGCCTGTAAATTTGCTTTGTCTTTGCCAGTCTGAAGAACTGAACAGAGGTCATGTCACCCATAAATTTACACAAGCATTTATTTAAAAGCTAAACTGTGATGCAATTATTAGCTTAATAATGATAAGTTAATAAAAATAAGTTTACATGGAAGATGCATTTAGGGATAGACATTAAGTTCAATTAAATGAAGCATCATTTAGTTTATTTATAAAAAGTAACGTCATTCACTTGTTTAATAACATTAACAGTATTATTTAGTTCAATAATGAAAAGTAGGTACCTCCAATTATTCGCTAAAAAAAAAAAAAAAAAAAACATAGCATGATGTTAAAAGGCCCCAGTCCAAACTTAATAAAAACAATGTTTTATCTTACAAATGTTTGTTATTAACAGGAAAAATCAAACCATTTTTAAATATTTTATTAAATTTTTTAATAATTTCTAACACGTTCGAAATTTTGATTAAAAATCTTGTTTTAAAAATATTGTCACTTGCATGTGACGATATTTTTACCAGAGTTTACTATGGCAAAACGTAATATTACGCAACTCATTGTTTGGCTGGTGAAAGCACAATAAATTGGAAATTCTTTCAGATTTTTATTAAACTTTTCGAACTTATTTACAAATGACTAAAATTATTTTTTAAATCATTATTTTTATAAAATCTTGGTAAATTTTTATTTTTAACATGTGATAACCCCTACCCCTTCAATTAATTTCCTGAAATTTCGAGAAATTGACTATTGTAGCGTAACTTTGTTTTATTTGTTAAATGCAGGTCTCATCGGGGAATGTAAATCACTTTTTTTTCAAACAGTTGCTCCTTTTCAGAAAATCTGCTCTGAATAGTGAAAAAAAAATGCAATAAAACTATGCCATTTTTTTCATTTAGATAAGCGTTTAAATGCTTTTATAAACAATATATATTAAGGATTTTATAGTTTAAAGAGAAAAAAATTGATGAATAATGAATTTTTACAAGAATTGTTTCCGTTTTATTTTTAATTATAATAATTTTAAAAGATTCAAAAATCTTTAATTTTTTTTTTAATAACCATGCCCATTAGGTTATTAAGTTAAGTGAAGACTATATTCATTAATAAAAAATTGAAAAGTTTAATACAAATCTTCACGCATCAAGATGTTTTAAAATAATTAAAACATTTTTCGTGCAGATATCTGGGTTTTTCATTTTCTATGGTAGAGCATAAGTGACATATCATAAATTATTGAGTTACCTCTATCATGTTTTATAATTTCATTCTCTCAGTTATTAAATTTTAAAATTAATTTTAAAAAAAGTTTTATATTATTTTTATTTTTATTTTTCAGTTTTTCTTCAAAAATAGGCTATAAAGCTAAACTAACTAAAATTCTATAAAATAATAGATTACTGAAAAGATTATGTTAGATTTTTAATTTTACATTGTCGTTAAAAACCAAAACCAAAACGTTCACTTAGGTTATATAAATTTATGTCAAATCTGGTCAACCATACATAGCTTTTTGATAGGTCTAGAGGTCACTAATCAATTAACACCTCAGAAACACAGGACCACCGTGATTAAGAAATGCTTTTATACTACATTTCAAGCAGTAATATTTGTTTAAAATCTGATTAATTTAACTTTATTTTGCTAATTTTCATAAAATAACGTGTCAGCGATGTAAATTTTATTTTGCAAGATTTTTAAAACTGAGAATTAATTTTTGTTTGCAAACGCATAGATAGCACAAAAATGGCCCAAAAAGTTAATTTTCTTTTTAAAATCACAAAATTTTAGATTTCACTCAATATAATTTTGTTTGAAATACACCAGAGTATTTTGCTTGCTAGAAATAGTAAATTTAATCTTTTAGCTTTCAATTAAAGCTAAACTGAAATTTTCAAGAACACTTTTTTATTTTTTAAAATTCATTTAAAAGGTAGACATAGGTGGAGATATCTAATAACAGTAACGTTGCTTAATAATATTAAGTATAATTTAGTTCATTTACAAAAATAATGTCATTCAGTTGTTTAATAACATTAAGTATCCTTTCGTTCATTTATTAAAGTTAACGTCATTCAGTTGCTTAATTTTTTTTTTAATCGTTTCACCCCAAGCAAGGCATTCCACTGCCACTATTGCGCAGGGGCTACATAGAGGGGGAAAGTGATGAGAAAGGATGGGTAGATATAGGAAATGTCAGAAGGAGGGTGATAGACGGATAAGGATACCGAGAATGAGGGTTGGGTAGATGGTGAGAGTGTTTGAGAAAATAGATGCAAGTTAGTGTGATAGGAGGTGTCTATTGACCTTACATTTAAAGTCCTGGAGATTGTAGCAGTCGGTGAAGCAGGCATGTGAAAGGGAATTCCACAGGCGGGAAACGTGAGAAAAGAAGCTGTTGGAGTACAAATTACGGTTACATCTTATCTGTTTCACTCTAAAAGGGTGGGACCTAGTTGCTAATCTAGTAACATTAAGTAGTAACATTAATCTAGTAACATTAAGTTCAATAATAAAAAAAATAGCGCAGATCAGTTGTCATTCGGATACCAGTAAAATGTGCGAGTAGAGATACAAATATTGGCACGAAATATGAAATCGGTGTATCGCGTCCAAATTCACTTTCACTTTCACTTTCACTCTTGAAAAAGCATGAATCCATCTCTACTGCCCACACCCTCATCACAAATCACAAGGTTAAATATCTTTCCAAAAAATGCATGGCAATTTGCAGATAATAAAGAAATCGAATCTGTGGAAAACAATGATTGCCTATGTCCTGTAAGGATTTAGCATTTTAAAAAGTGCCATTCATTTCAATAATATAAAGTAGCATTGATTTCCATAAGGTATACAACAATTCACTTAAGTACTTAAAAAGATTTTATACCAATAATAATATCATTTATTTTTCAGTTTACTAATTCTTTGCATTCACTTACGCGCAAATACCTTTGGGAAAGGTATCAATCCGCCTCTTTCCTCCAGTTATGGATTGAATAACAAGACAGATTGGGTTCTATAGCCTTGGCTGGCACCAGTGTACCGCAGAAAGTAATAGAAGCCTAGTGCGGGATAATCCTTCTGCCCAGTCAGCCATGTCTCTTTCGAGACATGATCACCTAAACGTGTATCACGTATGGCACTTAACTGACTGAATAATAGAATAAAGTCCAATAATTGAACAAAAAAAAATTGCTTGTCGAAAGTTTTCAGATGTGAAATTATCATTTTTAAATGCTTTGCTATTTCGTATGCTTTGTATATTTCGGCCTTCTTCATGTTTCTATTTTCATGGTCGATAACTTTTTTTGGAATTTCAAACCGCCGAACCCTTTATTCAAGCCACATGGATAAATTACCCTCTCTCTCTCTCTCTCTCTCTCTCTCTCTCTGTGTGTGTGTGTGTGTGTGTGTGTGTGTGTGTGTGTGTGTGTGTATGTGACTTTGATGGTGCTGAAAAGTCACATTGTCTATAAGAAAAAATGGTAAAAATTAACTGATATACAATAACCCCAAAGCACGAAAAAGCAGAATTAAAACAATCTACCCCCGTGGGTTTGATTTGAAATTCAAAAAGGTTACTGAGTACGAAGGCAGAAGAAGTCCGGAAGACACAACGGCCGAAACATTGTGATCATAACAGCCAAGATGAGCATGCTGCTATGAAATTTCAAATCTTATAATAGTAAGATAATGTATCATTCAGTTAGAAGCAACCGCACCCATGACAAAAATACCGCAGATGTTTTCTTTAAAAAACAAAACTTCTCGAGAACAAAACAGATGTTAAGTAAGATATGTTTGACGAATTCTAGAGTTTTTAGATTGCTGGAATTGTAATTCAAGTCCGTTAATGTCCTAAAATGTTCCATACATGCTATTCTTTTTGGCCGTTGCAAATGACGTCACCTTTAAATTACTTAAATTCTAATTCTGTCTCGTTTAACATAGTAATCACTCACAATTCTTAATAACATCTGTAATGACAGACGAAAATACCCGCATATATAAATATAAATTTTGGACAAAGTAACAATTTAAATCCTGATATAAAACACCTTAGTCTAAACTGGAAAGACAATATAAAAAATTAAATAAACATACCTTGCTGGTATTATTCAATTTTTGTGGTGCAGTGGTTATCGGCTCGGAACGAGAAATCATAGAGCCGAGTTCAAATTCCAGTTGACTTCGTTGCATTACCCTTTGGACAAATATTAATATCGTCTCTTCTCCTTCCAGATATAGGTTAAATAGCAGGACATACTGTGTTCTATAGCCTCGATTGGCAACCAGTCTACGACAGAAAGTAATAGCAACCTACTGCGGGAAAATCTTCAGCCCATTCCGTCATATCTCTTTCGAGATAGGATCGGCTAAACGTGTATCACGTATGGCACTTAAGTGACTGACTGATATATATATATATATATATATATATATATATATATATATATATATATATATGAGAGAGAGAGAGAGAGAGAAAGAGAATATACTAGTTTTAAAATGCGAAAATTTCGCGGTTTTCTTATCTTAATATTCTGATGAATCTTAATTCTTCACTTAATGATTGAATAAGCGCATGGCAAATTCTATAATAATAACATGTTCGTAGAAATTTTTCTATTGCATCATTAATTATTTGAATTTAACAATTTTAACAAAATATTGCAATAACAATCATCTTCGTTCATATCATTCTTCCTTGCTTGCATTCGTTCGTTGTTATGTTTACGGATTCTGCTCGTAATCGTCCTCGTCTTTTTCTCTGGCGTTCTCTTGCTGACTCTCTTTGTTATTTTTTCCATTATAATGATTTTCTCCGGAAATATAATGAATTTACAAAATACATTTCATCCATTACAGCAAAAGCGTGACACACGTAGGTACCTATGTAGGTATTACTGTATTATAATATAAAGACTACGATATGTTCTGTTGTACACAGCGAGAACTGAATGACGGATTGTATAAAATAAATATTAATAAAATTAAAAGTAATTTTCTTAGTTGAAGGAGAATCAAGAAGAAGACAGCAAAGAAAGACTTGAAATTATTATTTAAAGCACAAAAATACTATAAGTACAGTAATACTCTCTCTTTTTTTATAAGAGATGATATATAATTTACAGTAATTCTCTTTTCGTTTTACATTCATTGTTCGACATTTTCTTTCACTTATCATGCGTGTTTGTGCGTACGTCGTCCGGCGTTTCTATGTTTAATCTTGTGTGTGTGTGTGTGTGTGTGTGTGTGTGTGTGTGTGTGTGTGTGCGTTCATATCTATTTCTAGAGCATAACACACGTAAGTACTATGGTATTAATATATAGATAATTTTTTATGTATAAAATTAGTACGACGAAATACGTAACACAAAAAGAATATTTCCATTTTGTCATTAATATGCCTTGTATATATAGAGAGAAAAATACAGAGAGAGAGACAGAGAAAGAGAGAGAGAGAGAGAAAGTGGGACAAGAAGAGAGAGAAAATTAGTAGAAGTAAAATGTTGTCACTTAGCTGTTTAACTATTTGATGTTACCTTTAACTTCCTGACTCCAGATTTTCGTAGAAGGACACTACATTAGTAATTAAACCATTCACTCACAAGGGGATATCGGCAATTGAATGCTTATACTTCACGATTTTTTTTTATATAGGCACTTATCATGAGTGCAAGTTTGTTTTCCATAGTGTGTGTGTGTGTTCACGCTGGTGCGCCCCTGCTCCTGTCTGCACGAATGTGCGTACGTATAGTGTGCCGTGATTATTTATCTTTTTGGTCGCTTTTATTTTTCTCCCCTTTACTATTGTTACCATTTGTTTCTATTTATTTTTTCGTTTTTCCTTTTTTTTAGACATTTTTAGTTTTTAATTTTTGAGCTTTCTAGCTTTTCGTGAGTCAGGAAACATATATATATATATATATATATATATATATATATATATATATATAGGATGTTTCAAAAATATATGCCATATTCAGGACTCTTCCCCATGCCTAAATAATGAAAAAACTCTTTATGATCATATGTCCGGAAACGCTTGGTTTCCGAGTTATAGTCTTTTCAAACATGTGGTAACCAGAATACCTTCATCTCTCACAGGTGGCACTTAACTCGCTAAACAGTGGACCAGGTAACAAGTCATATCTCTTTTTTGCCGCCAACCGAACAGGACTTCTCTCTTGTTTCTCGCTTGTGAAATGTTGCTGGACGACAGTTAGAGATGCATGTTGATTGGAAATGTACTCTAATGAGGAGAGGGTAGATATGCACTTCGTGTATTGTATGGTTTGGTGGACGGTAACTCTGTACAAGCTCGTTGTCTCTACCAGGAAAAATTCCTACAACGACAATGTCCCGATAGGAAAACATTTATGAATATCCATCATTATTTTATATTTAATCTTTGATTTTGAAAGGGTCCTAGTTTTTCACTTCTCCACTCTCTGTTTCATTCTGTAGTCTGTTGAAATGGCGGCTTCTAAAAACCTACCTTATTCTGTGGGTGAGGTCATTTTCATGATTGTTATTATGATTATTATTTGTAATAATTATACCAGTGATGAAAACAACAGTAATAAAAACAACAACAACAATAGTAGTAATAATAATGAAACCATATAATATTAGATTGTTACAAAAATAATAGCCGATTTCAGAAACATAATTTTATTCTTGAAAAATTAACTGTAGAAATGTTGAAATTAATCAAAATACGAGCCTTGGGCATCTATGCACCTCTGCCATCGATCGAGGAGTTTATTTTTTTCTCGTCGATAAAAAGTGATGCGACGAAATCTTTGTAAATCTGATTCCACCTTTGGTTTAGACCTAAACGTTATGCCATTTAAAAATGTGCTTAAGTGCTTAAAAAATGATAATCAGTGGGTGAAAGTTTAGGAGAATATAGAGGACGGGTTAACCTCTCGAATCCCAAGTCTGTAAGGTTTTGCAACGTCATTCTTGCAACATGTGGCCGCGCATTATCGTAGAGCAGAATTGGACTACATCAATTCACTAATGCAGGTCTCATTTTTTGCAAGCGTCCATGCACTTCTGCATTAATGCTCTGATTGGCTTCCAGAAAGCTGTAGTTAATAACACCAATTGCTGACCACCAGACAGTCGCCATAATCATTTAATGATGCAACTTTGGCTTTGGAAAATGTTTGGGGGACTCATCACGGTCAAGCCATTGATCTGATCGTTTACGGTTATCATAAATGATCCACTGTTACAAGTGACTATTCGGTCAAGAGAGAAACCACTGGTGTTACGCAGAAACAGCATCGAGCACACTTCAGAACGCCTAAGTTTTGATTTTCATTGAGATCACAATGAACTCATTCATCGAGCTTTTTCACCTTGCCAATACTCAGCAAATGGTGTGAGACTATTACAGCGTCTGAGACATTTCCTTGACACTTTGACGTGGGTTTTGCTCAACAAGTGCTTGCAATTATTCGTTGTCAAGACTGCATGACTGTCCACTAGCTACTTCATCTTCAAGGCTCTTATCACCAGTAAGGAATTTCTGGAACCACCTTCCGATCACCTGTGAATCCATCTCCCCTTACTCTGTTGGTATTGGCAGAAGTTTTGGAGGCACTATGCCCAAGTTTGAACTCATGCAAGAAAATTAAACGAAGATCATATTTTGGCATGTTCATAATTAAGGACTTCTATGCTTCCAGAATATTTCTGACTGAAAATAAGCTGAAAATCATTAAAGAGCACAGCTTAATTATTATGTATACGAAAATTCACCTCATATTCACCGGCGAATAATATGTTAAAATGGTTTTTCAAAATACACTTCGAGCGGCCATTATTTTTGTAACAACCTAATATTATCAACGTGTGTTTATTTGTATATTTCCTGCCCCATCTTTAGCAAAAAGAAAACTAAATCAACTTAAATTAGTCAATTTACGAGTGATTACTTCTCTTAGTCGTTTTAATAATCTATACAAATAAATTTTTTATCTGATTTTAGACAAAATTAATTTCCGAGAAAAATTAATCATTTAATTAATCAATTCCATTCTACGTTTCTTAGATTATTTGTTCAAGCCTTTCATGTGAGACATTAAGATACATTTGTTTGTTAAGTGATCGTCTTGCTTCAACTAGCCTTTGTCATTCTGTGCTAAACATTTTCTTGTGATAGATATTTCCATTTCCATAATATTTTTAGCATGAAGAGATATTAAGCGAAAAGTGATTTGTAAATTATCAGGTGTAATCAACGAATAATAGATCATATTGAACATCTAAAAATATAAAAGGAACAGATTAATTAAACGGTCTATTAGTCTCTATTTTAGTCATGATTTTTTAATCTCCGCTTTATTTAATCTCAATGCATTGTTTCAAGATTTTTCTTTCATTGCATCTTACTATTAAAACTTTCTAACAATTGCCATCATTTTTATGGCGCTAGTACTCTAATAATAATAATAATAATAATAATAATAAGAAGAAGAAGAAGAAGAAGAAGAGTTGTAGTTGAAGCCCTTGGTTTGATTGGAGTGTATATAGAGGTCAACACCAAGCGACGACAATCTGCTTCATGCCTGAACACAATCTTCACAGACAATCTCTCCTACCCTCCATTAGCATGGATCAGGTTAGCCTTCCTGAAAGCAAAACACTGCGCCTTCTTGGGTTAATTCTCTCAGCAGACCTCAAGTGAAATGACTATATCGAATCTATAGCTAAATCCGCTGCTTACAAAGTCGGTTCACTGTATAGAGCCAGGAAGCTTTCCCGTCTGAATCCATCTAAATCTAAAATGTATAAATCTAACATCCGCCCGTATATTGAATACTGCTGCCACATCTGGTGGGGTGCCCCTGCTATTCACCTCGGGGCTCTTGACAAACTCCAACGGAGAATCTGTAATGTGATCGATCCCGACTTAGCGGCTCAGATGCATTCATTTTCTCACCGGTGAAATGTGGCTTCCCTATGTCTCTTCTACAAATACTTTCACTGCTTCTGCTCCGATGAGCTAAGCTCACTGGTACCCACTATGTATGAATTTACTCGAGCTACTAGACTAGCAACTAGGTCCTACCATTTTACAGTGAAACCGATAAAATGTAACCACAACATTTACTCTATCAGCTTCTTTTCTTGCACTTCCCGCCTGTCAATTCCCTTCCGTATACTTGCTTTCCCAATAGCTACAATCTCCAAGAATTTAAATGTAAGGTCAATAGTCATCTCTTATCTCACTGACTCACATCCTTTCTCTCATGCTCTTTTCTCTGTTCACTCCACTCTCATTACACCAGTATTCTCATCCTTCTCTTACCCACTTCCTAACACCTCCTGTGACCTGTCCCTCTTTCTCATCACTTTCCTTCTATGTAACCCCCTACGCATCAATGGTGGTGAGGCTGCTTTGCCTGTAGTGAAATGATATGTCATGCTCATACAACAACACATTCATCATGCGTCTGTCACATATTGGCGCCACTATAATGTTTACATTAATCACTCGTTCGATTTTGTTTGTATGGCAATGACATACTAGCTGGTGGTTAATAAATATACTATACATCTTTCATTGTCCAAGGGGGGTTTCATAAAAATGAATTAAATTTAAAAGTATGCATGTAAAAATATAAAACAATCAAAGAAGTTTTATCCAACCACAAATCCCAAAGACTCATCACTGCTAGATTCATGTAAAAGCTCTAAACTATTTAAACTATCATCTGTTATTCATGTACAATAAATGATCCTCACTACCATGTCATGGTCGTATCGAGGGTGGTAACTGATACATTCGTCTTGGGAGACGCACACGTATTTTTCAAGGTATTATTTAGGAAAAAAAAATGCGACTTGTAAGCTGGAAAGATATCGTAAATGTATTTTTAATCTGTATATACGGACAGGGGTGGGGGCATTAATCTGCATTTTATCAAGTTCGCTACACCCTACATAAACAATTTCACACATGCACACACACATACAAAAAGATTATCGAAC
Organism: Ascarosepion bandense; assembly: GCA_037127315.1. Classification (NCBI taxonomy): domain Eukaryota; kingdom Metazoa; phylum Mollusca; class Cephalopoda; order Sepiida; family Sepiidae; genus Ascarosepion; species Ascarosepion bandense. The sequence goes on from JBBBDQ010028937.1 coordinate 402,456, forward strand.
AGATGTTAAATTTCTTTATTAAAAAATTCATTACTTTGATAAAGTAGTTGTCGACGCCGGGAAAGAGGTGAAGATTTGAACAGCAACTGTTTATAATGACAGTAGAATGAATCTTGAGAATTGCAATAGTGAATCGGTAAGACATTGTTAGAGTTAATCTATGCGAAGCAGCTGGGAATATACAGTACAGAAATGTAGTCATACATAACTTTTGATAACAATGTGAAAGAAATTAAACGTACCACTAAGAAATGTCTATTTTAAAATCGTTACTATCAATTAAAAATGTATTACTGTCATCGCTTTCAACAACAGCTGGACACCATGAGTGATGCCTAAAATCGTGTCGTGTCGTGCTTGAGATTAATACCAAGAAAACCTACTCTTGTAACGCACTACAACTCCGTCCTCACACGATTTTCAAGTGGGGAATGTCGATGTCGGTAATGTGAGCTTGTTCACATATCTCGGTTGTGTGCTTGCTAAAAGTCATGATCTCTCAGAGAAGATCCAGTGTCGTGTTTCACATGTCTCGGCAGCATTTGAACGGCTTTCCAAATGTTTCTTCCTAAACAGGAATCTTACTAATAAGACCTAAGTCGCCGTATACAAGGCAATTCTAGTTTCAGTGTTGTTAGATGGTCGCGAATTCTGGGTCCCATACCGTCACCATTTACGAATTCTGGAACGATTCCTCGTATTCCGCCAGCAAAGAATGCTTGGATTACATTAATAATATTACATGATAAGATGCCGCATGCTAAAATTCAGAAGCGTTCCTATTCAATTATTATCTAAGCTATGCTTTTCAATCGATGGCTACGTTGGAGAGATCACGTCGTCGGCGTGCCTCTTAATCGATACCTACAACGTGTTTTCTTCGGTTACTTAAAGGATTGTCGGTCGCCAGTACAAGCAATACAGGGGCAACACCAGAGTCATTTCATAGACCTTTAGCCAATTAGAAAAATGATCGAATCAGTTAGCGTTTGCATAGTTCTGCTCAAACTGAATCAAAGTTGGTGCAGTAGTCAGTGGAATGATGTCGATGACATTTTACGTAAAATCCTTCCTCTGCTATCAACCAAGATTTTTTTTTTTCAAATGGTTTATTTGTGGAAAAGTGTGCCGTTGTCGTGTGTTTCTAGTTACACACTCAAGAATATATGAATGGAAGCGGTAGACAGCGCCTGCAAAGATTCTATAACGACGACTAATGTCATTTTTCATGTTCGTTAAGGTTCGTTTTCAGCAACACTGGTAATACAGTAAATGCAAAATAGAAATTGATAGTCTACAGAAAAAAACACAACAGATTTATTTTGTTTTGCCAATTTTCCAGTAAAGAAATACTATGACAAGTAGAAAAATATATTCTGAGGTGAAAAATTATTTTGTGAAGGTGCTTTGTAAAAATACACCAATATTTTTTTCTCTTTTCCGGGCATTAATAATAAAGAATAACTATAGCTTTACACTAACCGGAAAGAAAGAAATATGACAAAAAACTTCACTTTTCTCCATAATAATGAAGATTATGGTATAATGAAGATCGGCTCGGAATGAGAAATCGGAGATCGGATTTCGAATTCTAGTCACGTTTACTACTTTCACTTAGGCGCTAATACTCACGGGAAAGGTGTGAATTCATCTCCTCTCCTTCCAGGTATGGGTTGAAAAGCAGGATAGATTGGATTCTATAGCCTTGGTCGGAAACCAGTCAAAAAGAAAGTCTTGTACGCAGAAAGAAAGAACAACCTACTGCGGGAAAATCTTCAGTCTAGTCAGTCAGGAATCGAAAGAGACATAATCGCCTAAGCGTGTATCACGTTTAGTACTTAACTGATTAAAATCGTATTCATTTGAAAAAACATTTCCTGAGTCTAATAAAACCACATATTAAATTACACTTCTCAATTATATATATATATAGTCATCCGCAGGCAGATCTGTTTCGCTGTATCACAGCTCATCAGTACGGTTAGACATCCGATTGCTTTTACCCAGAATTGAAACCTGATTCTACCTCTGAGCTATGGGCGCTCGGTAGGAGGGGCAGACTTTTACCGTATGATGCATCATACGCCAGTAGTCAGAGTGCTCTAATTCATTACTGAATGAGTGATGCGTAAGTGATATAATTCGTCACCGATGATTTCCCCCCTTTTTTAATGTCTTATTTCACATTTAACTCTTCTCTTCTCCTGTCTACCCAATTTTTCCATTTTTCCTTTTTTTTTTTCCTTTCTTTTCCTCGTGTGACACTATCTCCCTCGGGGATACTTTCTTTTGTTTGGTTTAATACGGCGGAAGGAGAGGAATTACTATTAGTAGTATCATTGGTTGTACTTTATTGTGATTCGCATGTGAGCTTATGTAAAAAAAAAACTAGCTGTTTTAATACTATCATGTACTTGTAAAATCCGAGGAATAGATAAATTAGCTGACAATTTGAGGGAAGGAAAGAAATATGATTTTCTTTCTTTTTTCATATACGATACGCATTATTTTGGACTAGGTGGAAGTTTAACGAAATGGTTGCAGTCATAATAAAATGTCAGGATTATTTGATGGGGTCAGGCGGGGTTAAAGTCTCTCAATAGATACTTCCTGAGAACAGAAATTTGTAGGAATTTAAATATTCTCACTTTCAGGATTCTACCTCATTCGTTGAGCCACAAATCGTGTGCGTGGAAATAATCTCATTGGTTAAAAGCTTCGAGTCGGCTAGATCCCCTGAGAGGATTGGAGAGGGTTATAAAGGTCCGGACTCTGCGAGAAAAATCAGGTTTTCAGTTTAAGTTTGTTGAGTAGCTGTGAGAAGCTGTCAGTTGTTCTCAGTTTAGAGTCGGAGTGAGTCTCTGGAATTACAGTCAAAATGTAACGACTGTGGAAAAAGGTTCCCAACCGGGGAGCCATGTCACACGGCTGGTCGCCTACCATAGTATTTATGGCTAAAGAGTTAATGTCGAATGAAGCCTGCCGCCTATAAACTTAAAGAGTTAATTTGGAATAATGCGCTTTCGATATGAATCCCGAAAGAACGTTATTGTTTTTTTTTTTAATCACGGGAGAATCGAAAGTTCTGATTCCTCGTTCGCTCTACTTCGGTAAACTCCGTTAAACTCCGATAAAGACCCGAAAGGACTTTGTTATTTTAGAAGTTACATGGAGAACTGACAGCCCTGATTATAGAGAATATGTGAAAAGACTTTAATGAAAATTTAATGAATACGTGAAAAGACTTTAGTGAAAATTTGAAGAGCCCTGTTTACTTTAACGAAACTTAGAAAAGATATTTTTATTTAAGGATTGAAAGCTCTGATATTTTTAAATGAACTTTCTCTCTCTCTCTCTCTCTCTCTCTCTCTCTCTCTCTCTCTCTCTCTCTCTCTCTCTCTCTGTTGTAAACCAACACTCCGACAACTGTATTATCTGCTCCTGTGAAAAAAAAAAAGAAACATTGTTTTTTTTTATACATATAAAGACATTCTTCGTAACTCTCCAGACGTGTTCCACCTTGTTCATTTATTTTATTAATTTTTTTTTTTTTTTTTTTGGTGCCGTATTTATTTATTTATTTACTTTTTTTTTACCACAAGTGTGCACCAGTGTCCGGACTGGCTCTAAAAGGCGACTACTAAAGGCGATCTCTGGGATCAATTCACAACGTGGGACAGTGGCGCGTTGTTGCAAAAGACGTCTTGTAAACCAGCTTTTGTCACGACATCATCGGACGAGATCGTCACAACCAGCCGGGTGTCAGTGTCACAACTGAGATCGTCACGACCGTCGACGAGAACAAACGTCACATTAGACGAGCAGCCCCGGGCATAAGGCGTCACACCCCGCACTACTTCTATTCCTGTTACACGGTTAAATTTTGATTTTTTGCTTCTTTACTACAGGCGTAATCTCAAATCGAATATCGAAGCTTGAATCTCTTTCTCTGCCCCTCAGTATCTAATCTAAACGACAAATTAAAAAAAAAATTATTTCTAGAATTCCCACCTTTTTTTATATATGTAAACTTCTTGTGTATGGACGTATTTTGGGGCTCCTTTCAGTATGTGAATTTTTGTACCATATTTGAAAGAAAAATAAATTGGTTTTCATCGTTGCTGAAGAAGCGAGATTTTTCTCGCTGAAATAGCAATACAACGAATGTAGAATTCGGAATTTTATTTTATATATCACATCCTGATTGAGCACTCTGGGAGAATGGTAGACTTTGAAAAACAGTACCTATTCTGGCATCTACGCATCATTCATTCAGCAATGAATTAGAACACTCTCAGCTATTAGGAGTGTATAATGTTAATATATACGCTAAGAAATCTGCCTTCTTCTACCGAGCGCCCGTAACTCAGAGGTAGAAGCCCCGACTGACGCCAATTCAGTCGAGCTTTAATCCTGGGTAAAAAGCAATCGGCTGTCTAACCGTACTGATGAGCTGTGATACAGCGAAACGGATCTGTCTGCGGATGACTATATATATATATATATATATATATGGGATATTAAAATATATATATATTATTAAAATATGTTTTATTTTAAAATTCTCAGTCTCTCTCTCATTCCTGCACATGTGTAATAGCATCAACATACACGTTAATTTAGTCCGATAAAATTCTAAAGGACGAGACGTGTCAAACACAAATTTTATATATATATAAGTTTAGTAAATACTGTGTTATATTATACATACTTGATATGTTGTCGCCACCAAGAATATTTATGTAATAATTGCATAGTAAAAGATATTTCGTAATAGTTGGTATAAAATCAATGGTTGAGTGTGAAATTGGATAAACAATCATTTTCTTATTTCTTCGAGTGAATCACGTAAGAAATTAAAATAGCACGCAGGAAAGTTTCACACAATGCTGGGTTAATCTGTGCTGCATGCAACAATTACTCAATCTCCTTTTGGGACAACTCAAACATCAGGAACTTATTCTTATCCCACTTTATCATAGAGATGAAAAAGATGCAGGCTAAGAGGAACTGATTGGAACTGATCAGAAAATACGAGGTAGCCTTGAAGGCTAGATATGCTAAGTTTTTAATTCCTTGTACTTTTAGACGAAGGCTGTTTCATTTTCTTTCCAATTTCCATTATTACTTATATATCTACAAACCACTAGTATATCGTTATAATGGGGACTCACATTAGTGAGGGGAGGCGGTGTGCAATAAACCGTTGAGAAGAAGGCCTCGAAACCGTGCACATTCTCTCCTGATGACTCCAAATTAATTTAAATATAAATTCGAGATTAAGACATTAAAAGAAATTCACTGAAATCCTATGCTGTAGATAGGCTCGGAGGAAATGTCATTGGCATGAGAAGCCTTGCACATTCATCTTGCTTCAGGTGAGTTTCAATTACTTTCCAGTAATTTTCTTCTTGAGAAAAATAGTGGAGTGGTTTCCTCTCCACGGTATTGAATTTAGTAAATTTTTTTTCTCTTAAACTGACCGTCACACAAGACTTGTAAGAGCCGTATATTCTCTTATAAATGGAGGAGAAAGATATGGATTCATGCATTTCCAAAGTCTATTAGTGCAAAAATGAACGCAACAAACCATTTAAACTCGGTTCGCTGACTTCACTATCTCTTGTAAACTTTGTTCCGTCATAATCTCTTGTAAACTTTGTTCCGTCATCCATTAACTCAAGCTTGCTAGATATATCATGAGTTGTTTTCCTCAGTCACTCTTTACTTCAGTCTGTCCTGTGAGTATCAAACTTTTTAGGCCTTCTTTCCTCATTATGTTCCCTAGAAATTACAACTATCTCTTCCTGATGTTAAGTGTAAGTGTCTTTTTGTTTCCATTTTCTATAAAACTTCATCGTTGCTCACATGTTCGGTCAATCGTATTCTCAGTTTTCTTCCGTAGAAATACATTTCTTTCTGTTCTTCAACTGTGAGAAGATTTTCACTTCCATGTGCGCTGTTGTGTATGAGAAATCGGAGAGCCGAGTTCGATTTCAAGTAGATATTCGTCTCATTCACTTGCGCACAAATACTCTTAGAAAAGGTATTAATCCATCTTTTCTTCCTCCAAGAGAACAGCAGGACAGATTGGTTTCTATAGCTTTAGTCGGCCACCGGTCTAACACAAAAAGTAATGGCAACCTACTGCGGGAAAATCTTTTACCTAGTCAGTCATGTCTCTTTCGAGACATGATCGCCCTAGCATGTATCACGTATAGTAATTAATTGACTGACTAATATTAAGAAAGCATTGTTTTTTCACTTCATGCTTTTGCTCGCTAGTGTACTATCCACTTGGTTTTCTCCCACGTTACTCTGAAAAGAATGATTTGGGCTCTCTGAAAATGAATGCTCTTTACTTATGAGATTAGTTACATGACGAACGATGCTAAGTACCACAAATATTCTCGGCATGTTTGCGCGAAGGGAATTGTGTTACTCTGCCATTGTTCTCGCTCTGATGAGTTCCCATTGCACTGAAGTTTTGTGTTGGGACACCATAAACGCCAAAAAAAAAAAAAAAAAAAAGAAGAAAACTATCTTCAAGTGTCTTCGTTAAATTATCACTGAGTTATCAACAAGTGAAAGAAAGAGCAAACAAACGGTCTCATAAATGCAGATTCTCTTGTTGCTGAGTGTACCGGGAAACACTTGCAGGTACAGGACCGGAGTAGACAGCAAAACTGGAGACCATAATTGTGACTCTAAATCAGCGCTTATGACTAATGCGCCCTAAATTGTAGCCCCAAGTTAACAGAAGAGTAATTTATGAATTATTTTTATATTTAAAAAAAATCTTTATTCTTAAAAATACTAGAGTCACCAAGCACATGGCTTCCATGTCTAAGTCAAATCTGTGATATTTGATATTTGAAAATGTATGCTAAATCCCTTAATCTTTAAAAAAAAGAGTAGGTAATCATTTCCCTTTTACCCTACTCAAGAGATTAAATCCTTCCTATTCTCAGTCCCTGTAACACCCTATGCACCGATGGCATAAAAATAATTCAATTAAACACATTTGATTTTAATTATTCTTTTACAATGTCGATTTACTTTATTAAAAATAAATAACATTATAATTCACTTTATAAAAATTATTAAAAACAAAAACTTTTATTTTATTGGTATTTTTCGATTTACTCCATTAAAAAATAATTAAAAACAAGTCTGTTTTATTAAATTATTTTTATATCTCAATTTACTTTATTAAAAATAACTTTTTTACCATTTACTTTATTAAAAATAATTAAAACGAAAAAACTAGTTCATATTTTATATAATGACTTATTTGCATAAAATATTCACTAATTAAAGTTTTAATACTTAATAAATTACTTTTATTCGGTTATAACAAAAAAATTATGTTTTTCTGGTGCTGAGTTGTCTTGGTCCTGAGTTTTCTCAGTCTTAAGTTGTCCCGGTGCTCACTTGGCGTGGTTTAGTCGGCGGTGTTGAGGTGGCGGTGCTGCGTTGTTTTGCACCCACAAGGAGGTCACCACAGCCTAGAATATGCGCTAATCCTTTCAAAACAATAATGATAACTCTTCATCAGACAAATTCAGTCAGAAATAACTGGTAATAACTGTAAAATGTAAAAAGGACAATTAGTTGGTTAAAAAAATAGATTAATTTTATCCGAAAAGCTATGACAAGTAGAATATATATTATATGAAATTGCCTTTTCAAATTACACAAATATTTTTATCACCCGGGTATTAATAATAACAGATAAATTCTATGGCCTTACATCGAATGGCCGCAAACACTAATCGTTACAATAAACGATATTTCCGCATAACAGAAAAGTAGGATCTTTTTCGCTGAACGATGTTGCAAAGGAATAATTTCTCATTGATATGAACTTTTCAGGCAACCCAATATTTATGAGTTTTGATCAAATATGCAAAGTATATGGATCGGAATCTGACAAAATTTTAAGATAAAGAACAAATTGGAAACGTTTATCAATCTACCATGTTTCATATTTATTAAAGCTCCATCTACCTTTTCCTCCATATCACATTATCTGATGAAGTGAAGCATGTTAGGTTGATTAACATTTCTTGTTTGTTCTTTATTTTATCATTATATATATATATATATATATATATATATATATATATATATATATATATATATATATTCCTCACTGGTAGCACAATTCGGAGTTTATTACACAACGCAATCTTTAAATGTTGAGTTGGGTCAGTCTCTTCTCCGCACCTAAAACTGCGTTGTGCATGAATTTCCGAGTCATGCTACCGGTAAGTTAAAAATGTATAGTTATTAATATATGCTTAATAAAAAAAATCACAACGTGGCAGGGTGGGGGTGACGAATTCGACAGATCATCAGCACCTTCGATCACACGGGGACGGAATTGCAGGAAACTGGCTGCAGCCACAAGTGCAGCTAACTTACGGACGCACGCAGATTTTTGGGTGAGCTGAGGACTCGGAGGACGGTTGTCTTGTGTCGTACTTGGTGACAACTGCAATGAAAGGCGGGGTGCCCAATTCAAGAATAGAGAAAAGCAGACAAGAGCAAAAATACAAAGAGACAGAAGCAAAACTCAGTCTATGCGAACTAATTATTATATGCGTAACTCTTTATACAGCAAAAGAGAGGGAAAAAATTAATAAAAAATATAAAATAAAAACAATATAATTTTTTCTCAAAGTTCACAAATTACCGAGGCTACTATGTCTAGTCGTCGTTATAGGTAAGACAGTCACTGATTCTTTATGCTACCCCTTTCCTTTCTCTCTGATTAGTAGCGGTGGATATGTTAAGATAACGTTTAAAGTAATAAAGAATCTGTCCAATTCATTAATTTCTCTAAAATTCGCTTTGTTTACGCTTGGATACGAAACTGCAGGTATGAAAAATTCCGACAGATCTATGACAAGAGATGTTTCGCTTAAAGGTACAAATTCGGCATTGCCTGAAGAATTAGTTCATTGTAGCTCAATTGGTCAGATTGTATCGATTTTAACGGCAGCTCCTTCTGCCCAGATGGACGTAGGTTTATATCCTGCCAGAGAGCGTATTTTGTTTTAATAAGATTTCTCGAACATTCAGGCTGGTAGACGAAAATAGATAGATATAGTTGTTTAATAAATAAACCGAGCGTCTACTTAAATAAGAGCATCCACTAAAATTAACGTTTAAAATGATTATATATATATATATATATATATATATATATATATATATATATATATATATATATATATTTGACATTCGACAAATGGAAAACCATTTCATTGAAACATTGAAACTAGATTTGATTTCGTGTTTCGCCCTTCTAAGCTTCATGAGTATTCAAACTTACTTTCAATGAAGCTGTTTTCCATTTGTCAAATTTTTGAAAACTTTGTCGGGATTTTGTATCTTATACACACAAATACACGCACACACGATATATATATATATATATATATATATATATATATATATATATATTGTTCATTTGTAAACGAGTTATTACTCGACCTAGGTTTCTACCATGTAGTATCTTCAGGCGATTTGCAATAACTGATTTTACCATTTTTTACCGTTTATTTTAAGAACACTCACGTAACTAATTTTTTGAACGCTCACGTAACAGAGAATTTTCGAACGCGCAATTTTTTGAATTAGAAGAAATTATAAGTTTTTTTTATTCATAGTAGTATGAACTTAATAGATATTTTATGGTATGGTTGCACTTAGTCAGAATTTCTGCTCTTTCATTCAATAATTCATTTTTGTTTGGGAATAGCAAAATTGCTAACTTTTCTTTCTGGCACAGTCTACATATTTTGCCACCGTTGTAAGGCTTGGCTGTTTTCACTATACTCCACGTTATGTCTGGGTCTTTTCCATATTTTAATTTCAATTTCCACACGTGGCTAGCCAATTTTGTACAATTTTTTAAGTTTTCTATTATAAATGTAGACCTGTGATTGAACCATCTGGTCTTAAAGGTGTCTTTGATTGATCTCGAATATGTTTTGCTTTTACCATTTAAGTCATGTACTTTTGCTTTTGTATTACGAGGTCCTTGAAGTGGGCATTTATTTTTGTCCCTGCAGTTGCATTCTTTATTAGTGATCTTGATTTGTACAATGCTATTTAAATTTCTAGCATTATGTTTCTTTTTGAAATTTTCTAAATTAATAGTACAGCTATAACTTAGCTTGATTGTATTCCTATTGAAAATTTTGTTGAAAAATACGTGTGTGTGTGTGTGTGTGTGTGTGTGTGTGTGTGTGTGTGTGTGTGTGTGTGTGTGTGTGTGTGTGTGATGACTAGGCTGATCATATTGATAACGGGACACAAATTTATGCTAAAGTTCTTCTGGAAGTTAGTTAAAATGCAAAGGCAGTTTTGAAAGAAATTTTAAACAGGACCACTAACACGACTCCCAATAGTTGTGATTAGAGTTGCGTTTCAAACACTTAGCAAAATATGCCGTTATTTTTATGACATCACTAAACTGTCATCAGCACGGCTTCACTTCACCAATAATGATTTGAGAAGTATTCCACAATTGTTACAAGACCACCCTCATCAGCTACAGGAGTCTTCAGTTTTTAAACCAGCAACTTACATGCTTCAGTTCAACGATGTGGAACAGTGAAGGCCCTTGGACTTAGGTTCACTAACCTACTGACTGTAGGGATTATCTCTCTCTCTCTCTCTCTGTCTGTCTGTCTGTCTGTCTGTCTCTCTCTCTCTCTCTCTCTCTCTCTCTCTCTCTCATACATATGTATATATATATATATATATATAGATATATATATATAGATATATATATATATATATATCTGGGGCAAGAAGTGGCTTGTCAACTTCAATTCATCTCAGACCAAGCTGTTGTCTGTCAACCATTACAGGCAACCTCTCCTGCCTCCCATAAGCATGGACCAAGTGATTCTCCCTGAGAGTAATACACTACCCCTCCTCGGACTTACCCTGTCCTCAGACCTCAAATGGAACCACTATATTGAATCCATAGCAAAATCTACTGCTAAGAAGGTTGGGTCACTATGTCGATCCAGGATGTTTTTTCCACCTGAATCCATCCTGCATATATACAAGTCAACCATCCGTCCGTGCATGGAGTACTGCTGCCATTTATGGTCAGGTGCCCCTGCCGTTCTCCTCAGTGTTCTTGACAAGCTCCAAAGGAGAGTCTGTAATGTGATAGGTACTGATCCTGCGACTCGACTGCAGCCACTTCCCCATCGTCGAAATGTGGCCTCCCTTTGTCTGTTCTATAAATACTTTCATGGCTTCTGCTCGGACGAGCTTAAGTCACTGATGCCTCCTCAACAGGTGTTTACTCGTGCAACCAGACTGGCAACTGGGTCCCACCCATTCACAGTCAGGTTAGCCAAATGCAGACGACAATTCTACTCCTGCGGCTTCTTCTCTCGCACTTCCCGCCTGTGGAACTCGCTCCCGTATTCTTGCTTTCCTGTCGGCTACAACCTCCAGAAATTTAAATGCAAAGTCAATACTCATCTACTAACCACTGGACTCTAGCTCTCTCCCCACCCCTGTATAACCTTCCCTTTCTCTCCACCTATGTATCTGTCATCGCACCTGCTTTCTATTGTTCCTTTCCAACTAGTTTGTACTCCTCACTCTTTTCTAATTAATCTTTTTACATTTATGTAACCCCCTGCAGTGGCGTTCCCGCCTTGATCGGGGTGAAATGATTAAAAATATATATATATATAATGCCATATATATAAATAATGTGTGTGCGTATGTATGTGTAAGTGTATTTATAAAGAGATTAAGACCGATATTCGAGTTACACTCAGATTTTTTTTATTTTCTTTAATCAATTAACAAGATTGGTATTTGTTTTACTAACATTTTGGTCTGTAGGCATATATATATATATATATATATATATATATATATATATATATTTTAATTCAGATACTTTAATCCAAGTGAAAAAAGCAGGAAGGTAAATTCGAAAAACCCGATCCTAATTAATTTTAAAAATTTTATTTTAATATTAAAAAATGATACAGGAAGAGAACTCCATGTAATAAAATATTACAGAGCAAATATAAATTAAAAAAGGATTAATTCAATGATGTTGAATGACCATTTCGATATGAAAATCCCCACGGGGTTAACACATCACCTCAGCAACAGAAAAATCCTTTCAGAAACTGGAGAAAAATCAGTCTAATTTTCCTTTTTAAATAGATTTATATATATATATATATACTAATAAATATTTTATTTCATCTTATTTTTATTTAAAATTTTAATTTTCCCTATATTTTTGTACATGTAATATTTGAATATTTAAATTTTTAAGACTCATGATTTGCGCCCGTTTGATTTCTTCTCTCTGCACTTTATTATTTTTTATTTTATATTTTTATTTTAATTTAGATTTTAAATTTTACATTTAAAATTTAAATTTTGGATGTTTATCTACATGTAACTGTGGAATATTTTAATTTTAATTTTGTTATTAAAAAAGTATTAACTTTATACGATTTAATTCCCATGAACATCGAGTGAATTTAAATTCAAATCTATTAAACTGTCAGTTTGGAATATGCACCTGATGATTGCATAACGCATAAAACTCCGAGTCGTGCTATAGATGTAGGCTAATATATATATATATATATATATATATATATATATATATATATATATATATATAATACAGCGCCGTTCATACATTGAGCACTGTTTTATTAACACTTGAATAATAATACTGTACATATGTACACCCTCCTCATATGTATATTTATTAATTTACGTCACTACATATATATATAGTGCTTTTGGGAAACTGCGCCATCGGTTATGGGATGATAGGGGGATTAGCCTAAAGTACTTGTGTATAAAGCAGTTGTGCTAACGATGCTGCTTTATGGATCGGAATCATGGAAAGTCTATCATAATCACATCCAGAAGCTTGATCTCTTCCACAAAAATTGCCTTAGAACAATTTCTGGTTTCACCCTAAACAATCGGATGTCTAATGCGGACCTATTCACGCGCTGCGGTATTTGCGGAATTGAGAGCTTTTTGATGCAATCACAGCTACGTTGGGCTGAACATGTCTTATGTATGGAAGATGACCGGATACCAAAGCAAGTGTTGTACGGCGAGCTCAACAATGGACAGCGGAATGTGGGTAGACCTCTGCTTCGCTTTAAGGATAAGCTGAAAATGAATTTGACATGTACAAATATTCCTCACCGTGATTTTGAACGAATTGCCTCTCAACGAATTGAATGGAGATCTGCGTGCCAGAGGGGCATCAAGTAGTTCTCTGAGACTGAGATTGACCAACTGCGCGTAAGACGTGAGAGAACCAAGTGTCCCAGCCGATCATTCGTACAATCTTCCTTCTTGCCTCCATTGTGGACTTGTTTGTAAATCTCTTGCAGGACTCAAATGCCATTTACGATTGAGTAAGTGCAGGCATACTACATCGAATTAAACAGTTGTCTAGACCTCCATACGTCGAAATCGACAGGGGGGAGAGTCCATCATATATATATATATATATATATATATATATATATATATATATATATATATATATATAACTCCACAGAAATATTTAAAATGTATGTAAATGAACTTATCACAGTGAACAACACTGAAGTTAGTGGTTTAAAAATCAAATAGATAGTACCAACCAGGATATAGGTACGGCAATGTAAAAATCCATAAGCCAAGTTTTCCTTTCCGGCCTATCATATTCCAAATACCTAATCTTGTATACCAACTATCAAAAACCTCAATCACATAATTTCTCTATACACAATCAACAATTACAGCATCGCATCAACTACTGACTTCCTCCATATCTTAAAAGAAAAAATCCCGTAGGTAATACTATCAATTCGCTGGATGTTGATAATCCTTAGGTCCTACTTTCACTAACATTTACATGCCTTCTTCGGAAAACAAAGTGTTATAAATAACTGATAAACTAGAAATCTACACAAAATAAACTGGCGACATTTTCTTTTTGATAAACATTAAAGACGAAATTATAACCCTAAAATCAAATTTTCAAAAAATTTCAACGCTAAAATTTATGTATGGATTCATGGTTAATAACAAAATCTCGTTCCTCGGCGTTGATATGGAACTAAAATCCAATCAGTTTACTTCTTACCCTTATAGAAAAACGCACAAGTATGAAATCTTGCCTTCTAAACTATGATAGCCACTACCCAGACATATGTAAAATAACAGTGATAACAAACTTCTGAAAGAAAGAACACCAAAATTCCTCTCCCCAAAAATATTTCTAAGCAAACTGGAACACATTAGTCAACAATGATTTTCCCAACTACATCACTGATAACCAAATAAATTTTTTTTTTTTTAAATACATGACATTAGTAATAAAAATACCTCACAACAAAACATCAACATATTTTACCGTAACCAGATGCACAGTTATTACAAGCAGGACGAATTCGCTATACGAAAAATTATTAAAAACCACATTTCTACTGTAATCCCCGAAAAACATGTAAAGTTTATAATATACTACAAAAAGATGACGGACGGCAAACCTTGTTGTTACTATCAAAATAACCCCATCAAATCTAAACTACTGATGTATCAATTTCAATGTATCAATTTCAATACTAAATACATGACTATGTTTCTTGTCACAAATCAATTATCTATATCGGACACACTACCTCCTTCTTGAGTAAATGCATTCTTGTGTTGAAATGTGTTACGAAGAAAAAATTAATTCCGTCTATCTCCTACTGCCGTAGCGATGCGCGCAATCTACACCTCCCAAGACCACTGACTGCCTTCTCATTCCAGTTCTTTACATAGAGCTCGGTACCTTGCCTATGCAAAACACCACGTATTGCATAGACAAGCCAGCTACCAATCACAGTTTCCGCGCCTGTCCACCTGTTCTTGCTTTGGAAGTGTCAAGTTTACAAGAAACTTTAAGGGAATTTTTCTGGTCGATAACACAAAAATTCTTTTTAAATCACATTGTCGTAGACATCTCACTTCTCACTATTCAAGAAGTTTTTTTGTATTAAATATCTTTTCCCTGCCATCAACCTTACATCGTTAAGTATTGGAGATGGCGTTTTGAAAATTTTCTAAAAACTCCAGCCGCACGGTACACGTGACTGCTGGAAATGAATGCTTCCCTTCAAAATGACAGAGCTAAACTACGATGGAAAAACAACTACACAAAAGACAAAAAACACAATTGAATATTGCATGAGAATTAACCGAAAGCCCCCAGGACAATAAAAATTATGGACAACTTTTATATTCCTTAACTCCTACAAAACGAAGAAATATTAGAATAGTGAAAAAACTAAAAAAAAAAAGATTAATTAAATATTCCTTGCCGGCCGTATTAATAAAAGATGCTTGAATGAAAGGTTGGTGCATATATATATATATATATATATATATATATATATACATATATATATATATATATATATATATATATATATATATATATATATATATATTGGATACTCGTATTTGAGTAAATACTCTGGGTTTTTTTTTTTGTTGTTTTGTTTTTGTTTTTTCAAAATTGAACAGTATATTCATCTATATCTGCCGGCCTGAATAATCGATAAAACTTGTTAGGAAAATATGCAACCTCCGGTAGGACTCGAAACTGCGTCCCATAGGGGAAACCATCGACTGATCTGGGGTGTGTTAGACTGCTCGACCCCGAAGGACTTACATTTGACAAAACCAGAGAAAGATATATATATATATATATATATATATATATATATATATATATATATATATACACACACACACACACACACACACACATATATATATATATATATATAGAGAGAGAGAGAGAGAGAGAGAGAAATGCCACAAGTGGCTTTTCTCTGTAATGTCTATAACTTTTTTGTTGTGTTGTTATTATCTGCATTGCATTATAAATGTCAGTAAGAAATTAAAATAATATGACGTCATATTTGAGAGAATGACTAAACTAGGAAAAAATTAGTAAATAAAAAAATGCATCTTAATGCAAGTTATATTAACAAACGTTTTTAGCTAAACTGCATATTTTTACTGTTTGTCTGAAGCGGGATTCTTAAGTGATACAACCAGTCATGAGTGTTTATTTATTTATTCATTTCATTCATACATTTATTGTTGGTACCTCCACTCATTTTCGATACCTAAGTTTTAAATTTAAAAAAAAAAAGTTTTCTTAAAATTTTAATCTTAGCTTAACTGAAAGCTAAATGATTAAATCTACTATATGCAGTAAGCAAAATACTCGGGTGTATTTCAAACAGAAATTGTATTCATTGGAATCTAAAATTTTGAAATTTTTTTTAATTTTCAAATTTTCCGCCATTTTTTGAGCGATCGACACATTTGTAAACAAAAGTTATTACCGGTTTTAAAAATCTTGCAAAAATAAAATATACATCCCTCACACGTTATTTTTTTTAAAAATTAGCAAATTTAAAGTTAAATTAATCTGATTTGAAAAAAAATATTACTTTTTTATGGCATGAAATTTAGAATATAATATTTCCTAATCAGAAAGGTTTAAATCGTTGACCTTTCAAGTAGGCGATGATAATCCTCAGTCACAAATAATCCACACATTTGGAAGTATGGTGCCCAAAAAATTTCATAACCCAATTTAACATTTTGTAAGGTGAACAACCCTTGAAACATGTGAACTTTTAATGATAATTCTCTTATAATTTTCCATAGTAAAAGAAAATGTGCAGTTTAACATATATAATTTTTTTTTAAATCTTAATCTTAAATGATTTGTATTAAGTTTTTCAGTTTTCGATTTGTAAATAAATTCTTTTTTTTTTTTTTTAATCATTAAACCCCAAGCAAGGCATTCCACTGCCACTATAGCACAGGGGGTTACACAGGGCGATAGACGAGTTAGGATGTACATAGGGAGAGAGTTGGAGGGAATGGAAGGGTTAGTGTGTTAGGAGGTGTCTGTTGACCTTACATTTAAACTCCTGGAGGTTATAGCCGTCGAGGAAGCAAGCATGCGGAAGGGAATTCCACAGGCGGGAAGTGCGAGAAAAGAAGCTGTTGGAGTAGAACTTGCGGTTACATTTCATCGGTTTCACTGTAAAAGGGTGGGACCTAGTTGCCAATCTAGTATCTCGTGCAAACTCACACCTAGGGGGCACCAGTGATTTAAGTTCATCAGAGCAGAAGCCATGAAAGTATTTATAGAAGAGGCACAGGGAAGCCACGTCACGCCGGTGAGAGAATGACTGCAGGCGGTCAGCTAAGTCGGTATCAATCACGTTCCAGATTCTTCGCTGTATTTTGTCAAGAAGCCCGAGGAGAATAGAAGGGGCACCCGACCAGATGTGGCAACAGTATTCAAAGCACGGGCGGATGGTAGATTTGTATATACGGCATGTCCGTTTATAACCACCTTCAGTGTGCGGTTTGAGAGGAATGATTGGATTAAATCCAACAAAAGTCCAGTAATGCCGTAGCTTCGCAGTTTCCGTAGAAGGCCGGTATGCCATACTCTGTCGAATGCTTTAGAGATATCCAGGGCGACAGTTCGGGCTTCACCATTCTTGCCGAGAGCCTGGTATATATACTCGGTGATGGTCGTTAGCATATCAGCAGTAGACCTGGTAATAAACTAATAATCGAAGACACTGAGTAACTAGAAGAAATTTAAAAGATGTTTGAAACTTTATAAATCATCATAATTAGCAAAGAAAAAATGAAATCAATTCTTATAAAAATTCATTATTCATCGAAATTTTTGTTCTTCAGAATTAAAAGTTTATCTAAATTAAAAATGGTGTAGTTTAAATGCATTTTTTATTTTACGATACGGATCAGATTCTTGGAAAAATATTCTCGTAAATCAAAAGAAAAGTTACATGATTTACTTATCCCAATGAGTCTTGCATTTAACTAAAAAACATTTGCAAGAATTTTTAAATTAATGTGTTTTGAACACCAAAATACGAAAATTTATTGTTCCTTAGAAAACATTGATTATGACAAAGTATCACTGATGGAATTGTGAAAAGTTACATATCATCAAATATAAAAGAATTATCTTTTTTTATAATAATCTAGAACGGAGCAAACCACCTGCATAAGGCTAGAAAATGAATTCAGTAAATACACAAAATAGAAAGGGGCGTAAGACAATGATTTATCTAACTGTGAGGTGATCCTAATAGAATTACTGGCGGTCACAGTTTTAACAACAAAAGATATGAAGATGACATATGATAGACCCAGAAAGGAAACGCACGAAAATCTTAGAGAATGCAGTAAAGGGTAGCAAGATTAATCATCATTTGCAAAATGGACAGAATGTATGGTTGTCAGCAAAAGAAAAAATCCAAGATACAAATTCTTGGAAGTGCTTTAACAGAAGACGAAAATTGCAACACCGAAATCCGAATCCATATTGGAATTACAAAAAATATTAATAAACAGGACAATGTCGTTAGAAACAAAGGAAGAAATACTGAACTGTTACGTAATATCAGTCTTCCTATTTGGCAATGAATGCTGGGCAATCTCATCACAGATGAAGAAGCCAATTGAGGCAACAGAAATGTTGTTCTACAGTAGAATACGATGCTGAAAATACGACGAACTGAACATCTGAGTAATAAGAAAGTTTTATGGAAAATGGAAAGAAAAGGGACACATACAGAAAAAGTCAAGATTTCTAGGGCACATACAAGGGTGAGATGAGAACTTCATAGGCTGTCTATGAAAGAGAAGTAGAAAATCTTGCATACATTAATTTGATCTTTTCTTATTAATAACTGCATTGTTTCCTTCTAGGTAAACTGGCATCTGACTGTTCAATGAATATTTCAAAAGTAATTAGAAGTGACTTCTCTTGAAAATGGACAAAATCAAATATCTACACAAAATACTTTTGTCTCCAAGAACATTCATGCTGACATGGTTGCTACATTAGAGGATGACGTTCCAGCTTTATCAATAATGTAAAAGTGGGTAGCTGAATTTAGGATGGCAATGGAGATCGTTGAAGAAGACAAAGGTCTGGACGTCCTGCAACTGCCACCACTGAGGAAAAAAATTGACCTTGTTCACCACATGGCAATGTATAACAGGCGATGGACTATGAACCAAATGGCCAATACTATTAGCATATACCGTGGGAGAGTTGAGAATATTCTGCACAATAAAGTTGGCAAGACAGTAGGTGCCACTTTTTTTTTTACATCAGATAAAAAACGCGCCAGTCCAATTAAATCACGGGAAATCTGACATTTGTATAGACAGATCCAGCTGGTTTCCATGAACGTTTCTTAACCTAGGATGAATGCTGTATTCAATAATTTGAGTCAGAGACAAAGAGACAATTCATGCCTCCTCACACGAACCATAGAATGTCAACGTCGTTTCATCTACAGGGAAGATAGTAGTCTCGGAATGATGCAAAATGCATTGTATTTATTAACTATCTTCAAAAACGATATACTATCTATGCTACCTTGCTGGAGCAGTTGAAAAAACTATCATGATAAAATGTTCAGAAAAACTGATCAAAGAGATATTGTTTCATCAGAGCAATGCTCCAGCACATAAATCCTTAGTTTTAAAAGCTGTTTTGCTTGACTGTGGCTTTGAACTGGTTGATTATTCTCCCTGATTTGACCATCATATGTTCTCCAACATGAAAAAAAAAACACTTGACTGGCAACTAGTTTTGCAGTGATGTTGATGAACTGTCTTCTTTGAACAGTAATAACCAATACAGTTATTTATAAGAAGAGTTGAAATTAATCCGTGCAAGGTTTTCCTGCTTTAACATCACGCCTTCATAGTCAGCCTATAAACTTTTTAGCCCACTCTCGTAAGAGGATTGTAGAATTTGATACATACAGGACATATTGAAGGCGAAATGTACAGCGGTAAGCAGTGAGTAACCTACTTAAAGAGCTTGTATAAACGGTTGGCAGAACAGAGATTAGGAGAAATAGACAAACTTTACTAAGAGTTAAAAAGGACAGGAAATTGTGAAGAGCCATGATCACTCACATCCTGAAGGGACACATCACATAAAGGAAATATATTTTTCGAATGGTGCTGATACATTGGCGAAAAGTGTCAGAATAGTTTTCAAAATTGTTCTATATAATTGCTGTTGTTGGGGATAAAATTTTTAAAGGCGTTATTTTATGATTTTACAGATTGATTAACTTTTATCCAAAATTCCGAAATCCTAATGTTTTTCAGGTGCTGACATGACTCTCCATAAATGGAAAAATTCAGAAAGCACTGGGAAGTTTCCTTGGAGATGTGCAGCTGTTATAAGTGGCTTTATCTGCTCGGGTGAGGTACATTTTGGCGCAGCAGTTTGGGCGTGGCCGTTTGGGCGTGGCCGTTTAGGCACGTCTGATTTGGCTCCAGCCTATTTGGCGATGGCTGTTCTGGCACCAAAACAATTTTTTCTAATTTATAAATATTATTTTATTAATAAATCTTAAGAGCATTCTTTTAATTATAAATCTGTCTGTATGGAGAAAATTACAATATATCCGTTTTAAATTTTTACAACTTGTTCTTAATATCTAATGCTTGCAAATCTCATACAATGCCCGTTGCCCAGCTCCCGTTAAACATCAGATGTCATATCCACTCCAGAAAAACATCGTTTTCAGATCCATCAACTAGATCATCTATACAAGGTAATTATATTACCCAAGTTTAAATAAAATAATATTGCTAGTGCTAGTAAATCCGAATTTATTGAATGGTTTTGAATTTATAAACAAACTTTTCCTAATGTTAAAACGCCCATCTAGCACCAAATCAGCTAGCGCCCAAACGGCCACGCCCATATAATCCCATTCTGGATCTACCCTGTGAAGTTGTTCGCCTGCCTAACTACGTAGCCTATGTTGGCACCAGTTTTTTGTTAGCGTACGTCACAGCAGCACCTTTGTTAGCAGGTGCTTCGTGCCCAGTAAATATATTATACGAAATGTCAAAACGTTTTGCCTTTATATATTTATGTAAGTAGTGATCATGTTTTTTGTGCACGTACAGAAAGTACAAAACGTTATTTTTACGTGAAATCTATATTTCAATACTTAAAATCCGTGTGAGCATTATATATTTAGCGTCATTAGCTGTATCTGTATGCACACTAAATTTATTGAATTTTCTATAAAACTACTTTCAGGGTATATATATATATATATAATCTGTATGCAATGTAAAGGGATATTGTATTTATGCTCGGGTTCTATTCCCAAGCTGTCCCATTTTATGGATGTTATATACAAATTAACTAGTTTGTATTCCAAAATCCGAAAATTCTGAAAACCGAAATACTTCCGACCCCAAGAATCTCGGATAAAGGAATCTTAACCAGTATTTGTCTGTTGACGATTTATAATAATGAACAACCACAAAAATTTATATTATCTTTTTTAACTAATAAATATTAAATAGTTTATGACGTGTAAGGTTTTATATATTATTAATAAAAAATTGTATTGAAATGTTTTATTTACTCCTTCTTTTCATTTTAAAAAAATCTACATTGCTGAAATCTGTGTTGATGGTGTCAAGGATAACATTTCGGAATGTGAAATCCGGGAGACTAGTTCGAATTCCTGCAAGGTTCAGAATATTCACCAACGCCCAAATACCATTAGGAACGGTGTGAATTAATCTCTTCTACCCCTAACTATGTGTTGACTAACTGGGCCTTGTAGCCTTCACTGGCAGCCAGTCTACCGTAGGAAATAAGAGCGAAACATTTTTACCAAGTCATTTCTGAAGCAAAATTAGACAAGATCGCTCAACTGTGCATCATAACAACTAAGGAAGAAACATTACTGAAAAAATAGTTTATACTTTTATCATTAATTTTCTCTTGTATCTCTTGCCTATTATCAATACTAAATCTACTACTAATCTTAATGCATCTTACTAAATTTAATGTCTTCGTAGTGGTTTCCTTAAATAGTCAATTTCAATAATTGATGTCAGAATACGATAATTTTAAAATTATTAAACTTATTAGTTTTTTGATTCCATATAAAGTAGAATTTACGTTCAGAAAGTATCCTTTTTTATTACCACGTATTTCTAAAATAAAACTATTTAACTCGTAAATAATTGGTGGATGATGACCTACGGTTAGTTGTCAAGTGCGAAAAAGAATGGCTTGTTAATTTCAGTATCTTCAAAACAAAACTGATCTCTGTTAACCATTTGAGAGACTCTTTTCTACTTTCTATCAGCGTGTCTGATGCTAACCTCCGGGAGAGTGACTTGTCGCACCTCCTCGGGCTAACATTCTTAAAGTAGAAAGACTATATTGTAGTCATTGCTTAAAGTAGAAAGACTATATTGTAGTCATTGCTAGGTCTGCATCTAAGAAAGTTGGTTCACTGTGTAGTACTAGACATTTTTTTCTTTCTTTAGTCTATCTTTTACATAAGTCTGCCATTCGTTCATGCCTCGAATATTGCTGGCACATATGATTTGGTGCTCTTTTTATATATTTAGAGATTCTTGATATAATCTAAAGAAGAATCAGCAATATTACTGATCCTGACCGAGTGTCTTAGCTTCAGTCACTTTCCCACCACCGTAATGTAGTTTCTCATTGACTTTTCTATAAAGACTTGCATGATAATTATTCTAATGCACTCTCCGCTAGGGTATGTAGACTTTATGAATTTAAACAGGGTACTAAATTGGGAACAAGATCTCATCAATTTACAGCTGAACTGGCTAGATTTTACGGTAAGTTCTTTGCAAACAGTTGCTTTTCATGCACGACTCGCATATGGAACTCTTTACCAACCTTGCTTTGCAGTGAAGTTTGATCTTCAAAAATTTAAATACAATGTCAATCATTATCTATTGTCTTCCTAATTACTTTTCTATTGTTCTTGCTCATCAATAATGTTTCTATTTTTGTGATCAGTTAAACACTTGTGTCTTAGTGACTTTACCTCATTGCATGGGGTGATTTCGATTAAATAATCCAATGAAGAAATAAGATTCATTAAAAGCAGCACTTTTTTTTTTCTCATTTTTTCTGACATTTTTAAAATATAATTTTCTACATTCTATTTATTTTTTTATTTTATTTTTATCCAATGGGGAAATTTTAAGTCATTCAAAATTATTTTTTCATTTTTTTAGCGGAACGGTTTGTCTTCATTATTTTAAAATAAAAAAGTTAGTTCATTGTGTCGTACTAGACAATTTTTTGTATTTACAATCAAGCTTTCACATTAATAAATCTACCTTTTGTCTGTACATTAAATATTTCTACCAGACTGGTCCGGTGCCCTGCTAGATATTTCGATAATCTCGGCAAAATTCGGAGGTTTTCTAATATTATTGATCTTGACCTGGCATCTCGATTCGAGTCACTTTCGCATCACCGAGACGAGGCTTCCCTCTGTCTTTTCTACAAACATTTTCATGGTTGTTGTTCTAATCAGCTCTCTTCTTTTTTACTTCTACTGTGTGAGCTTAAGCGTGCTACTTGATTGGCAACTGGTCTCATTGTTTTATTATTGAAATATCTAAATGTAACCGTAAAGTATATTCTAATAGTTTCTTTTCTCGCAGTTCTCGGCTTTAGAACTCTCTTTTGATTTCTTGCTTAACTGCCACCTAAAATCTCCCCAAATTTAATGCAACGTCAATCGGTATCTTTTGTTTTCTTAATATCTGTTATTTTATTGTTCTTTAACCTCACTACAGTTTTCTCGTTCGCTTTCAATCTCAGTAATCCCTTGTGTCTTAGTAGCATTATCGCCTTGTTTGAGATTAAATATTTGTTCTAATGTCGAAAACTGCATTAACAAATAGCACTTCAGTACAAATTAGGTTCAAATAACTGAAATTATTTATGACAAATGATTAAATTGACTTACCTGTTAGAAATTCAGCTTCTTTAAAGGTTATTTCATAATGGAATTTACATGTGTATACAAGTTGGAATTTACACTTTTCGTCACAGTCTTTACACTATCATGTGAAATAGAAATTTCATGCAATCAGTTATTATTATATGCAATTATTCAGAGCTGAGTGGACATTTTAGCTATATTACAGCAAGGAGTTTGTTACAGTAACAAGTTTATTCTAAAAACAATAGTTTAAAAAATAATTCCATTCATTTATGAAAAAGCCCTGAAAGTTTCATTAAAATTCCACAATGATTTGAGTTTTGCAAGAATTTCCAAATTAATGTGTTTTTCACCGGAAAAAATGAGTTTCATAATAATACATTATCCATAGTAAATTCTGGTAAACTCTGAATTCAAAATCAGTATGAAGAGGGATGAGTTTAGTCAGGTTATCTTTCTCGAGACCAGCGTTTCTCAAACTTTTTACCCTTGTGGACCCCTTAAAATAGGTTTCAAGGAACAAAAAATTATTATATACTATTATTAATATCTATCTTTCCTATATTTTTATCGTAGTTCACGTGGTAAACATAATATATGGACACCGCGCATGCGTCCCGTTACAAGTGAGCCACTCATTGATACACGAATCCTCCACGTGCAGGTCCTGTTCCCTAACCATTAACAGCGGTTTCATGTCATATAGACATCCACTAAATACATTCCTTACGGTTATTATAAAATAATAATATAAAATATTGACGTTAATAATGTAAAAGTTTGAAGCCCTTTAATATAATAACTAAGGGTTTTCTAACAATGTGTCGTACGTGTATAAGGTAAATATGAATATAAATTTGCTCAAAATTGCCTATTTATCTCGCAGAACTCTTAGCAAATTCTTATGGAACACTTGGGTTACGGGGAATACTAGTGTGGAACCCTACTCTAAGATAAAAATTATTATATACTATTATTAATATCTATCCCTTTTATATTTTATTATAATAACTAAGGATTTTCCAACAATATACCTACGTGTATAAGGAAATTACGAATATAAAATTGCTCAAAAATACATTAGTCTATTTATCCCTATTTCTCGCAGAATCCTCAGCGACCTATTGCGGAACACTAGGGGTACGGGGAACACCAGTGTGGAACCCTACTCTAAGATAAAAATAAATTACAATTTTTTACATGCGACAGTTTACTTCTTGCATAGCATATTAATGCAGAAAAATTTCTAGCAACAGTTTAGCAATCGCACTGTATATTTCAGTAGTAAGCATAAAAGCTTATTCAATTGACACGAGACGCCAGATCCAGTTTTGAATTTATCTCTGGTCGTCGCTGGTTGGCCAATAAATCTTAGACGTGTTCTTAGACGTGAGAAAACGGAAAGTCCGCCAAAACTTACGATGTGTTCCGAAGCATATCCTAGTTTCTATAAAAGAACCTTCACTTCGGGACAAGAAAACCAAAGACGTTCACGCAATTCGCCATGTAACAATGGTGCACAATCACCCACTTTATTCGCCATGCGGCGCGAAGCTGAATCCCAGGAAGAAATTTCCTTTTAAACAATTCGCATCAAAAGACTCTATCACTCAATGTTAAATGCTTATTAAGTTAAGTAATATATTTTTTTATAATCGAGTCACCCCAAGCAAGGCATTCCACTGCCACTATAGCGCAGGGGGTTACATAGAGGGATTGGGTATAAGAAATGTCAGAAGTAGGGTGATAGACGACTTAGGATGTACATAGGGAGAGAGTTGGAGAGAGTGGGTGTGAGTTAGTGTGTTAGGAGATGTCTATTGACCTTACATTTAAACTCCTGGAGGTTGTAGCCGTCGGGGAAGCAAGCATGCGGTAGGGAATTCCACAGGCGGGAAGTGCGAGGAAAGAAGCTATTGGAGTAGAAATTACGGTCACATTTCATCGGTTTCACTGTAAAAGGGTGGGACCTAGTTGCCAATCTAGTATCTCGTGCAAATTCACATCTAGGAGGCACCAGTGATTTAAGTTCGTCAGAGCAGAAGCCATGAAAGTATTTATAGAAGAGGCACAGGGAAGCCACGTCACGCCGGTGAGAGAGACACTGCAGGCGGTCAGCCAAGTCGGTATCAATCACATTCCAGATTCTTCGCTGTATTTTGTCAAGAACCCCGAGGAGAATAGAAGGGGCACCCGACCAGATGTGGCAGCAGTACTTAATACACGGGCGGATGGATTCAGGTGGAAAGAATCTCCGGGCCCTGCACAGAGAGCCGACTTTCATAGCTGCGGATTTAGCAATGGATTCGACGTAGTCATTCCACTTGAGGTCCGCTAAGAGTGTCAGGCAAAGCAGGCGTAGTGATTTACTCTCTGGGAGGCAAGCCTGTTCCATGCTAATGGGAGGGAGGTGCGGTTGTCTGCGGTGGTTAATTGACAGCAACTTCGTTTTGGAAGAATTGAATTTTACGAGCCATTTCCTACCCCAATCCACCACGGATTGGAGGTCCTTCTCAAGCTCGGCAGCGAGTTTCGCCTTGTCACCAACACCAGATTTTTGATCGAGGCGAGAGTAAACTGTGGTATCATCGGCGTACATGCCTACTTATGATCTTATGGCATCGGGGAGATCATTGCTATAGATTAGAAAGAGCGTATGACCTAGGATAGAGCCTTGGAGTACACCCGCGTTTGTAGGGTAGTTCTGGGAGGCATGTCCGTTTAATACCACCTTCAGTGTGTGGTTAGAGAGGAATGACCGGATTAAGTCCAACAAAAGTCTAGTTATGCCATAGCTTCGCAGTTTCCATACAAGGCATGCATGCTTCAGAGATATCCAAGGCGACGTTGTGAGATGCTGAACGACCTCGGCATTGATAATGGCTTCGAACACTTTGCCGAAGATCGGAAGAAGGCTGATGGGGCGGTAATTTGCGGGGTCCGATGGTTCACCAGTGTTATTGAATATTGGAACCACAGAAGAAGACTTTCAACAGGCAGGAAAGCAGGAGGAAGATAGGCAGAGGTTGTAGAGCTTAGAAAGGATAGAGGAGAGTTCAGGGGCACAATTCTTCAAAACTATGATTGGGATTCCATCCCCACCACTCACTTTGTGAGGGCCCAGTTTTGATATTATGCTAGAAATC
The DNA here is from genome assembly GCA_037127315.1 of Ascarosepion bandense. Lineage (NCBI taxonomy): Eukaryota > Metazoa > Mollusca > Cephalopoda > Sepiida > Sepiidae > Ascarosepion > Ascarosepion bandense. The sequence goes on from JBBBDQ010028937.1 coordinate 429,529, forward strand.
AGCGAGGGCGTGATGTGGACGTCATTCAATTGGGCCTCAGTTCTAGATGGGAAATCGGGTGTATGGATTCCAGACGAATCCAGAGTCGAATTGGTCGAGAATCTATGGGCAAAGCATTCAGCCTTGTCCGCTGAGTAGGTGAGGACCTCAAACTCGTTTATTAGTGGGAGTATTGAGGACTTACTCTTGCTAAGCACGCGTTTTCAGAGGCGCCAGTAGTCTTTGGTACCGAACTTGGAGGATGCTATGCGCTGCTTCATCCTGGCAGCAAACAGCATCTTAGCTTCGTTAAGTATCTTTTTACACTTATTACGAGCTGAGGCGAAAAGGCGCCTGTTTTGGTCCGACACGTGGCTACGATAAAGCCGGAAGAAGTGATTCCGGTGGGCAATGGCGGCCGAGCAAGCGGACAGAACCAGGGAGACGAATGGGATTTAAGCTGAAATTTCCTGGCAGGGATGAATGCATCGATGCCAGCCTTAACCCAGGAGGAGACCTCTGATGCACAGTCTTCGATGGGAAGATTAAAAACATTGTTTCAAGGGACGTCGCAGAGGAAGTCACGGAACGAATCCCAGTCTGCTCTTTGATAGCAGTAGGATATTTTGTTGGTCTGGGTTTCTTGGGTAGGGGTGGAGTGGAACGAGATGTTGACAGAAACTACGGTCTAGTAGCGAGTCCCTTCCGTTAGGGCTATTGGAGAAACGCGTGGAGAAGTCCACCACTTGCGTAAGGGATTGGGAGATCGAAAAATTAAAGGTGTGGACACCAGCAGGGTCGGTTACAGAGTTTTCCAGCCACTTAGTGTGGTGGGCGTTAAAGTCGCCAAACACGAAAATATGAGCAGATGGGTGAGAAGAAATGGCCTTGTCGATATTGTCAGAGATGCTGTCAAGTACCGAACAGTCAGAGGAGGAGGGGGAGCGATAGAGGAAGAAGAGGTAGCTAACAGAGCTTAGAAGTGAGAAACGGAAGCACATGAAAGACTGGTCCAGGGATTCGAGAGATGTTACTCTAGCTAGGGGGAGGTGTTCACTGACATATACACCAAGCCTATGCATATGGACGTTGGAGTCCTTCCTGAAGAAGGGAAGGTAACCAAGAACATGGAACTCAGAGGAGGGGATAGACGGGTCAAGGTTAGTTTCACATAGTGCTAAGATATCAGGTGAGTTAGTTTGGAGGAATGCTTCTAAGCTATAAAAGTTAGTGCGGATACCGCGTATGTTAGTGAAAGAGACACAGAGAGGTTTGGGCGTTTTCCGAGTAGCTGGTTTGGTTTTGGTATTTTGTTTGTTATTTTTCATGGTGTTTTTGTTGAGGAGAGAGGACTAGGGCAGAATCAGTTGGTTACTATTCGCAGCATGTGAGGAATGGAGACTGACGCAGCCTGCAGCATAATGTGGCCTCGGGGTTGCCCACCGGAGGTTTATGAAGGGACGCCCGTCCATGCGCGATATGGCACTACAGGAACCCCGATATTATTCAACTGTTGATCAGAGCAGCCTCTCAAGACGCTACGCAAGAGTTCGGGCTCCTAATTACCAGTCGGAAGCAGCAACCAGGAAACTGCCAACCCGGTACCCTCAGAATGGAGAGACATTGCCACCACACTCACTAACAGCAAAGAGAAGGGGGTGGAGTGTGAAACCGGGCGATAGTAGGTACTATCTACTCCAATTTGGGGAAAAAAGTGGTGAGTTAACTAAGTTTTAACTTAGTTAAAGTCCAAAGAAATTTCTTGGAAAATTACAAAAACACTCGTTCAAATGAACCATAGAATCAAGCAAAAAATAGTAAAAAAAATACATAACTTTAGCGACTTTCAAAAACTAAATAAATAAATAAATCTTTCCAACCCAGCTTACCCCACTCACCTTTACATGCCATTTGGTAAAATAAACTTATTTTGCCATTTTGGTCATAAATGACTGCGAGTGGTAGCTGCTGTAAAAAAACTTAACATATATTCTTCGTTCAGCTAACTCACTCACTCACTTCAATTTCAATTTTCACTCACGCACTCATTTCAATTCACTTTCACATTAACCAAAAGAACATTTAATCAAACATTTTAAACATAATCTTTTTCTACACTCACATTTCGCTACAACTACGAATTCTGGAACCGTACTGCACTTTCTCTTGTAACATTTGGTAGGACTCATTGGAGAATGTAAATAATGTATTTTTTTATAAATTACAGGACCATTTTTTCCGAAAATCTGCTCCAAATATTAAAATAAAAAATGCATTAAAACTACGCTATTTTTAATGTAGATAAAGTTTTAATTGATTTTATAAATAATATAATTTTAGGATATCATATTCTGAAAAAGAAAAAAATTCGATGAATAATGAATTTTATAAGAATTGTTTTCATTTTTTCTTTTTTTTCAAACATCTGTTTAAATTTCTTTTAGTTACTCAGTGTCTTCGATTATTAATTCATTAAAAATAAACTTTATTTACAAATTGAAAATTCATAAGCTTAATACAAATCATTTAGAATTAAGATTTTTAAAATATTTTTTTATTATGTTAAACAGCACATTTTCTTTTACTATGGAAACTTATAAGAAACATATCATTAAAAGGTCACATGTTGTAAGGGTTGTTCCCCTTACGAAATACTAAGCTGGGTTTTAACAACTTTTGGTCACTATACGTTCAGACTGATTGATAGGTGCTGACATCGCTTACTTAAAATGTCAACGAGTCAATCTTTTGTGATTAAGAAATACTTTTATTCTAAATTTAATTCCATAAGCAAGTAATATTTGTTTTAAATCAGATTAGTTTAACTTTAAATTTGATAATATTCCAAAAATAACGAGTGAGATATGTATATTTTATTTTTGCAAGATTATTAAAGCCGAGAATTAACTTTCGTTTATAAATGTGTTGATCGCTCAAAAAATAGCCGAAAAATTGAAAATGAAAGAAAAATCTCAAAATTTTAGATTCAAATGAATTTAACTTCTGTTTGAAATACACCTGAGTATTTTACTTCATGTAAATAGTAAATTGAATCATTTTGTTTTCAATTAATCTAAAATTAAAGTTTCAAGAAAAAGTTTTTATTTTTAAAAATTCAGTTTAAAACTTAGGTATCGAAAATGGAGTGGAGGTACCTAAAGGTACCATCACTCATTTTCGATACCTAACTTTTAAATTGAAATTTTAAAAATAAAAACGTTTTCTTGAAACTTCCATTTTAGCTTTACTTGAAAGCTAAATGATTAAATCTACTGTTTCCAGTAAGCAAAATACTCTGACAGATTTCAGACAGAAATTGTATTCATTGGAATTTGAAATTTTGAGATTTAAAAACTTTGTTTAATTTTTCGGGAATTTTTGAGCGATAGACACGTTTGTAAACAAAAGCAATTTCATTTAATCATTTGTGAATAAGTCCTTAAAGTTTCATTAAAATCCGACAATTATTTGATTTTTGCAAGAATTTCCAAATTACTGTGTTTCTCACCTGAAAAAATTGAGTTACGTAATATTGCATTATCCATGGTGAACTTGGATAAGATTTGGTTAGCCGCTGACGATAATCAAAATAAGTTTTTTTACCAAAATTTCGAATATGTTAGAAAGGATTTAAAAAATTATAAAAAATAATTTTAAAAAATGCTTTGACGTTTCCTATTAATAATAATATAAACATTTTGATAGAAAAACTTCGTTTTTATTTAGCTTGGGTCCTTTTTTTTTTATTATTATGCTGTTTTTCACGAAATAGTTGAGGTACCTATTATAATATATGGATGTGCGTTGTGGTGCAGTGGACGAAGAAATCTGAGAGCTGAGTTCGAATTTTAGTTGAATTCGTTGCATTCACTTACGCGCAAATATCCTTGGTAAAGGTATTAATCTGTCTCTTTCCTTCCAGTTATGGGTTAAATAACAGAACAGATTGGGTTCTGTAGCCTTGGTTAGTAACCAGTCTATCACAGAAAGTGATGGCAACTTACTGCGGGAAAACTTTATGCCCAGTCGGTCAGGTTTCGAAAGAGACATGATTGCCCAAGCGTGTATCATGTATGGTAATTAACTGACCTACTATAAGAGTGAACTAAGAAATTTGCGTCTCCTGCCCCATGGATGCGTGAGAATTCCATTTTGAAAAACTGGCGATAAAAGGCCTTCTAATATGTCACGTCTATGTCGCAGGATAATTAAATACCAATTTTAATAATTTCCTTAGTTTGAAGGAGGCGTCGAGCTTTTCTCTTTTTTTAATTATTTTCTTTTATTTATGTATTTATTTATTTATTTATTAAATTTGAAAGTAACAGCACTAAGGATATATAACCACGGAAACGGGAAAATAAATAAACCAAGTCTTTTAACTTCTAAAACCGGAAATATTACAGACAGAAGATTGCAGAAGTTTTTAGTTTTGTTTTTTAATAGTTTTCGATCAGAAAAGCCGACGAAGTGTAGCGTCCTTTTTCCCCTTGTTATATTTTCATTTTTGTTGAGGCATTAAATAATAAATTAATATTTTTTTTAAAAAGTAAACACTGATCATTAACTTTATGACTAGTATTTTTGGTAACCCAGCGGATAAAGATCCAGCGAACAAAAATCCAGTGGACAAAATATCAGTCTCATAAATAAAAAAAAAGCAAATTTCACATTGAAAATTCAAGGAAATTTTAATTCAAATTTTAATGTCAAATCGAGACAATAATAATTGAAAACGTGACGTCTATTTTAAACATGGGAATCCACTAATTCTAACGTTTGTACTAAAATGTTTGATTAAAATAATTTTTTTTTTTAAATACATCATTTAGATGCAGTTAGGACACATCATCAATGATGTTACCCTGGTTCACTGACGGAACCAGGGTAACATCACTAGAGAGCGGAACTTAGGGAACCTGCGCATAAAAGAGTCCTTAATAATAACTAAACTAAACCCACAGATCAAAATCAACAAGAGCTTAATCTAGACTACATAACAGAGTAGGCAATGCTAACACGCACATGACACGCACATGGCACACACTGATCACAACAATAAAGCGCATACACACGGGCACGATATCACAGTTTAACGCACACATATAAACATACGTAGCATAAACACGCGGACACAACTCATGCCGGAACGCGTGAGCTCATGTGAGCGTCTGTGTGTGTATATGAGTATTCATACATACATACATACATATATATGTGTGTGTGTGTGTGTGTGTGTGTGTGTGTGTGTGTGTGTGTGTGTGCGTACACTAAACACATGCACATATCTAGGTACCTCTAATATTTCGGCATAGAGACTTGATGCCTACGCGGAATATTAAAAAAAAAACTCATAAAGCCTTTTTACATTATACAGTTTATTAGAGAGGATAATAAATAATAATAACAACAATCCTATAGGATAAAAAATTAAAAAATAAAAAATAAACAAATAATTTTACGATATGTTATCCTCCCACCCCGGCAAAATTAAAATAACAATAATAACAATCCTATAGGATAAAAATTAAAGAGGATAATATATAATAATAATAACCCTATAGGATAAAATTGTAAAAAAAATAAAATAAAATGAAGAAAAAAATAAAAAAATAATAATAATAAATGAACAAATAATTTCACGTTATGTTATCCCTCCCCCCCCACCGGCGAAGTAGTGGCGGTGCCTATAACACACCGTACACCGGAACGCATAAACACACACGCACATACAAAATAAAGTAGAATAAATTACAATAACTACGCGCACATAGACACGCACACATGACACAGTCACGGACACGCACACACCACCAGATGAATCAGATAGATAAAACAACAGTAATGAAATTGATCCTCTTCAGCCCTGTCAAAGAGTCAAAGGAACTGTCAGATCACACTAATATAAACCACACATACAAGCAGACTGATATCATCAGACCAAAAAGGCCCCAACTAGAATATGCACACACACACACACACACACACACACACACACACACACACACACACACACACAGCAGCAGCAGCAGACAGCCAGCCAGGAACAGTCATTCTTTGAAAGTCCGTGAAGACACTCGGACAGACAAAAGTTTCTCTGCCATTCTGAAGATGAGATTTTGATCTCGAAATATTAATGTTTAATAAATAGGTAATACCCAAACACTTCTTTACCTTCCTTTATTTTACTCAACGCATTGTGACAGCCTTCAAGACATTACCATATATATATATATATATATATATATATATATATATAGTTTATAAAGGAAAACACAACACGTCATAATAGTTATAAACTATAGTTCATTTCAATGAGTTTAAAACTCATCTCATCAGACCCTTTTACAATATTCCTCCATCTGGCATAAAATTTTTGCCGGAATGAGCTTTTTCTAAAATGAATAGGGAACATAATAAAAATAATAATAATAAACATAAAATTACAAATAAATGAGTAAATGACAATATTTGTGAGGGGAAGTAGGAAAGACAGAAATGAAGGAATGGGAGTGGAGGGGAGAAAGAGATATAGTTCCAAATGTGGGTAGTGTTCGTGTGAAGTTATTTGACTCTCTTAGCTAGTATATTATAAACTTCATATCGCTCTGGTTAATACCCATCGAGCTCTCTATATGGATTTACCTATTAATATGTTATATTAAGGAAATCTTGTTGGATTATCCTCACAGGTTACGGACTGACAATTATATATATATATATATATATATAAAACACATCACTCAATAAACCTCGGGCCTAACTAATAAAACAACAACTTTTAGACAAAATTCAACTTTATTCATCAACATAGTCTCCTTCTAGTGTGATACACTGATTCAAACGCTTCTCTAACAATTCGATTACTTTTTTGTAGAACAATTTGTCTTTGGCCTCAAAATACGCCTTAGTTTCCGATATTACTTCTTCCTTTGAGCATTCTTTTAAGGTCTGTAAACAACCAGTAGTCGCTGGGGCGGGGAGATCTGAAGACTGGATGCGGAAGCAATTCGAAGTGCAATTCATGTAGTTTTGCCATCGTTGCGATCGACTTGTAAGATATTGCGTTGTCTATGTGAAAAATCACTTTTTTGTTCACTTGTGGATGTTTTTTTGGCGATTTCTTCCTTCAAGCGAACCAATAATGCTATATAATGTTCGCTATTGGTGATTCTTCCTTTCTCAAGGTAATCGATGAGCAAAATAGCTTGCGCATCTCAAAATACAGAGGCCAAAAAACTGCCTGTTGATGTTTGCGTCTTTGGTCGCTTTGAACGGCTTTTACCTGCTACTGTACATTCACCTGACTGCCGATTTGACTCCGGAGTGAATCCATGTTTCATCCATTGTCACATATTTACATAAACACACTTCTTTTTGCGTTGAAACAATTGCAAACAACGGTCTGTTGTTGTTTTTGATCGACACATTGTTTTTAATTGACTGAGAGCAAAACGCGGCACCCACTTTGAACACAGCTTTCTCATTGACAAATGTTCACGTCTTCTGATATGTTCAACTCCTCTGCTATCTCACGCAACTTCAAAAGGCCAAAACGAGTTTATGGATTTTTTGGTGTTTTCCAGGACAACTGCCGATTTGGGGCGACCTGAGCGTTAAGCATCATTTATGTGTGTGCGACCGCGTTTAAAGTCAGCATACCACCTTTTAAACGTTGTTTCAGACGGAGCAAAGTTCAATTAACACTTATCAAGCCAATGCTTTATCAACAAACGAAATTCAGATTTTTCTATTGTTTTGAAAATTTGCAATAGTAGCTTTACTTAAATAAGTGTAATAATAATCCGATTGGCCCCGATTTTTCTCACGTGCCATTTCAAATGGATTTTTTATTAATGGCAAGCCCAGGACTTACTGAGTGATCTTTTATATATATATATATATATATATATATTCAGACCGTGTTCGTTCCTGGGTATGACAGCAAACTGCATCCGACAGCAAGGCATCTCATTGGGAGGTTGTGAGGAGCATGGAACCACCTCTTAATTGCTATTGTCCCAGGTCCACACTGACTCGGAGTGGTAGCACCTGTTAGGGCTCCAGCTATAGGCAAATAGTTAACTCCCAAACTGAGGTCAAAACACTATGAAAGTATAAAAATAGACTTTTATATAAATATATACATAAAAATATACTTTTGTAGAAAAATATTGATTTTTGAAAGAAAAATATTACTAAAAATACATTTTTAAAGGGAAAAATTATTATCGTAACACATTTTTGAAGGGAAAAAATATTGCCATAATACATTTTTGAAGAAAAAAAAAGTGCCAAGTAAGGAGTAACTGAGTTACTCAAGTTTTCTTTTTCTGTTCGATATATGAGTATTTAATAAACCACGTCTTTGTTTTCTCCACTTAGTCTTTTGTTCCTTCAATATTCTCTCTAACTACGGCTCTCTTTAGGTTTTGAAATTAAAATTGTATAATTTCTGTGGTATATAGATTCCCCCTAGATGACCAGAGCTTACTAGCTGATCTCTTCCCTGACTGAATTTAACAGCACAGTTGGGGAAAAGTGACTGGTCGCACTCAATGTCCCAAAATCCAAACTAGTGAAGTTCCATCATCACCGAACAGACTCAGAACAATCGCGAAGAACGGGTATTTCCTCAGAGAAGTCCCGTATCTTGAGCTCCTATTCGTACTTAAATTCATCCCATACCTCGTGGAACACCTTCTTACGGTCCATTGCCAAAAATACTTGGAAAATGGTCGGTTCCCTATACCACTTTAATATGTACCTGATTCCACATGTTATCCTTTACCTTTATAAGAGCCAGATCAGGCCTAAAATAGAATACTGATTCCGTATATAGACAGAAGCTACTTAGTTTTCACTCTCTAGTGTCAATAGAGTTCAAAAGCGCCTTCTTAAGGGTAACGAATTGTTTTCCACCCTACAATCCCTTTCTTCACAAACGGAACGTCGCGAGCCTCTCGCTACTCTGTCATTTTTTACATAGAAAGTGTTCACTGGAGCAGCTTCTTCTGCTTTGTTGAAACAACTCCCAAGATGCTTTCCCTATCACTACAATTTTAACCTCTTCAAGTCTATGGTTAACCGTTATCTTTCCCACATATGCCCATAAAATGTACCTCTTCGTAACTCCCTACTACGGGTGACCCTTGCACCTTGTACAGTAAAAATATGTATATATGATAATCTTTTATTTTTTAACATTATCAATATTAATTTAACAGCTACTTGTTTTGATCATTTCTTTTAAATACTCATCACTGCATTATGCAACATTATGATAACCACACACTCTCACATACACACATACATATCTTTATACACAATATATTTTGGCCTCTTTGACAAGAAATTTACATTAGAAAGAAGTAAATATTTGCTGAACTGTTATGTCTTAGATTTCGTTCTACCTCGGCAATTTTCTGACAGATGAAGAAGAGACTTGAAGTAACAGAAATATGCTTCTACAGTAGGATGCTGAGAACAGTATTGACTGAACATATGATCAACGAGGAAGTACTAAAGAAAATGGAACTAAAAAGAGTAATATACTTAAAATCAGAAAAGAACAATTAAATTTCTTGCACACATTATGAGAATTGAAGGATTGGAGAATTTGATTCTCACAGGGCATACTGAACGAAGGAGAAGCGGCGGAAAACGGTGACTAACCTACCTAATGAATTTGGGTGCACGGATGGTAGAATAGGGACAAAAAGGAATGATAAAGAGTTAACGTTGTTAAAAGCAACAAATGACAGGATGTTATGGAGAGACATGAATGCTCGCGTCTTAAAGAAACATTGCTACATCATCATAGTATGGTTTCTACTATAATATTTACATATGATCTTAAATATCCTTCCCATTAGCAGCGTAAATATATCCATGAACACATTCTATATATAAAAATATCAAGAAAAATTTGAAATGTTTAATAATATGAGTCACGCAGTATCCATCTCTTCCACAGTAAAAGAATAAACTCCAAATAACTTTTTTTCTATTTTTTTTTCATCCCTGGTAAGGCGGAACCGCCACTTGTGTGCTTGTGGGGTACAGTGAGAGAAAAGATTAGGTACAGGGAGTATTGAAGAAAAAATAAAAGATTAACGGGATTCAGGAAGATAGAAGATGGCAAATGACGTTGAATTTAAATTTTTAGAGATTGTAGCTATCATGGAAGCAAGTAAACGGAAGAGAGTTCCACAGGCGGGAAGTGCAAAAAAAATGTTCGAGTAGAAATGGCGGTTACATTTAACTATATCAACGGTAAAAGGATGGGACCTATATGACAATCTAGTAGTGTGCTTACTAGAGTAAAAAGCTCATCAGATTAGTTGCCATGGAAATATTTGTAGAAACGACAATGCTAATACTAATACTAGCCTGTGCCACAAAATTTCCTTTCTATAACCTTCTATGTTGGCATGGGTTAAACTAGCACTCCAACATTGTTGGAGTTTTAGATGTCAGTCTCAGAAAATGAAATTAACAAAAAAAAAACAAAAAAAAACATCCCAAACCAAAACTCTACAACTGTAAATGACATTCATACTAACTGTAAACGAAGGAAAAGTCTAAAAGCAAGCTTAATAAATAAATAAATAAACATACTAAGCAAATTCATTTCTAAATGTATTGACTTGAACAGCAATAATTTTAGGACCTCTGTTGATAAAATAAAAAAAAATGTTAACTACCCCTAATTCCATACGATAGTGGTGATTTACTGAGCATAACTTAGATGTGGTACAAGGCCGAAAGTATGGGGCACCCAATGAGGATCGAACCCAGTCGTAATTGTGCTAGTGAGACAAGTTTGAACCACGTCGAAATGATATTTCTTAAAGGGGCTCAAAATAATAAAATGAACACTAATTGTTAATTTCCCCAAAGCAAATTAAATTAACCTTAGATAATATAAAAACAAGGAATAATACAATAAAAATAATGTACAAAACTATTCTACAGGAATCAGTTACTTACACAATACCCACAAACTAGATAGAAAAGTTATAAGAAATCTAATACATAAGGACTCATAAAAGTAATAAACAAATTAAACTCATAATTTGTGATAAAAAAAAGCAACATGATCATCACCAACGCCACAACAACAACAAAAATTAATGAAAACTTCAACAAAACAACTTGTCTATGAATTTTTTTGATTGATTAGCGAAAACTTCTATAAAATGTATTTTAAACTACATATATATTAGTTACACAATTATTACATTGTCACGCCGTTTAACGTGGCATTTACCTGATAATAACTTAAATCACATATCACTAGCCAACACAAAGGAAAAACATAAAAATCAGAAAAATCCTTGCCAATAACATAGGTGCAATATCACATAACTGACCCTACTAGACTGTACAGACAATTAAATAAAACAAAAACAAAAACAAACAAACAATGCGCATGCGCGAAATTAAAATATAAGAAGCAACAATTTACTCTTCACACCATATATATATATATATATATATATATATATATATATATATATATATATATATATATACTAGCAGTATAGCCCGGCGTTGTTCGGGTGTAATGAAAGCTTTAAAACTAATCCATGGTCGTGGTGCTCAGACTCAGCCTAAAGGATATTGTGTGAAGTTTGGTGAGAATCGGATAAAAATTGTGGAGGACACACAGACAGATAAACAGACACACACATAAACATCTTGCCTTTTTATATGTATATATTATTGATTTTCTGCACTATTGTAAGGACTGCAACCTTGAAACTTCTGAATATCGTTTCTTATGTCATTGTCTATGAGTGTATCAAGTTTGATTAAAATCGGACCACTTCTTCTATAACCAGATTTTTTCGATTATCGATTTTCGATATTTATCGGGGATACCTCGACACAAAACCTAGCTAAGAACACTCGCAGACGCTTATAGTACAACTGTGTAAATTTTCAAGAAAATCGGTTCAGCCGTTTCGGAGTCTATAGGTAATGGACACACACAGACATACACATGCACATAAGTTCCATTTATAAATATGTTATATATATATATATATATATATATATATATATATATATATATGTGTGTGTGTGTCTGTGTGTGTGTGTGTGTGTGTGTGTGTGTGTGTGTGTGTGTGTGTGTGTGTGATAGAATATAGTATCAAGATATTCTGTATTTATGGGTTAAACTGCTCATTATGAGCGTATATAAATATAAAGTGGACAGTGAAGTCAGCACCCAGTCTTTTTCATGCTAAATGCAATCGTCAGTCCTGTGACTGCATTTAACCTTGTATGGAGCATCGATCATGTTTGTTAACTGACCTTATGCCAAACATAACCAAACTCTCCACATGTAAAAGGTTCTCTTTTCCAATCTTTTCACTCTTTCCTTTTTTTTTTTTTTTCTCAATTGGAGTAGATAGACTAAACTATCGCCTGGTTTACACTCCACCCATATCTATTGAACAGGTGAAGAGGCTCATCCCTTGTTTCCCGTTTAGGATGTGGTTTCCGGCTTTCTCTTTTCCAATCTTTTCACTCTTAAGTAGACCCCTGCTCATCAGTGGCGTTACCGCCTTGCTCGGGGTGATATGATTTTAAAAAAAAAAGGTTGAACAAGTATCAAAGGATAAAATCTCTTTTTTATATATAATAATAGAAACGAGATTTATTGATTAAAATATTGAATAAATTTTCTTATTATTAAGAGTTGATTCTTTTTTGTTGAATTGAATAGGAAATGTTTTTTGAAGAAAAATCTAGTTTATGTTTTTTATGCATGCATGATAGTAGTAAACGTTTGTATGTTGATTCTTAGTTCCTCTCTTTAGTTGCCGGGCAGTTGTGAGGAAGAAGAAAAGTCACAGTGAGAGTGATAGATGTGTGTCGTCTGATTTTTTTAAATGTCTCGACCAGAGTTTCTCAACCATGGTTCCCAGAACCCTAAGGTTCCGTAAAAGGTCCCTACGTGTTTCGCGGGAACAAGTGAGATAAGCTAATGCACTTTTGACTTTTATTTAATTTCATATACGTAATATTACTAAACACGCACAGTATATTCTTGGTTATTGTAATATTGTAATATATACATAATTCCATCTAACTTATATGTTATTAAAAATATAACAATCACTAGGAATATATTTAGTGATGTCTGTAAGGAGCAAATGTATAAACTTTATAGGTACCTCCATTTATTCGCTAAAAACAAAAACAAAATAGCATAGCATGATGTTAAAGGGCCCCAAACTTAATAAAAACAAAGTTTTATTGTCAAAAAATGTTTATGTTGTTATTAAGAGGTGTTGAGGATGTGCGTTGTGGTACAGTGGATATCGGCTCGGAACGAGAAACCGGGGAGCCGAGTTCGAATTCCAGTTGAATCCATTGTATTCACTTACGCGCAAATACTCTTGGGAAAGGTATTAATCCGTCTCCTCCTTCCAGTTATGAGTTAAATAGCAGGACAGATTGGGTTCTATAGCCTTGGCTAGCAACCAGTCTACCGCAGAAAGCAATGGCAACCTACTGCGGGATAATCTTCTGCCCAGTCAGTCATGTCTCTTTCGAGACATGATCGCCCAAGCGTATGGCACTTAACTGACTGAAGAGGTGTTGTGGAGGAATATCCTGTCTTACCCAGGAATGGGTATGGCCCGGGTTATAAAAGACCGGGGCTAGAACGAACTAGAGAGTGTTCGTTATTATACGGGAGTTTTCGTCATTATACGAGTGTGTTCGTGACTATACGAGAGTCTTCGTCATTACACGGGAATGATCGAGAGTCTTCGTCATTATACGAGAGATCGAGAGCCATCGGCCTTAGACGCGAGTTAGACGTCACTAGACGGAAGCCTTCTTCTCAAGACAGACGCATACGTATTACTAAACACGCACAGTATATTCTTACGTCCTATACAGAGACATTGCCTTCTTGATTGTTATTCTTGTTAACTGTTCGTTGGTGTACGTGTATTTGGTTTATTGTACTGAGGTATAATAAATCTCTATTCATATACCCTCAGTGTTAAGAATTATTTCTTGCACTATTCTTTCTCTGTTTATCCCCTCCCGGGATACAACAAGATGAAAGATCAAAGTATTTCTAATTATTTTTTTTAAAAGTTTAATACTTTCTAATACGTTTGAAATTTTTGTTAAAAAGGATATATAAACATAAACTGATGCTACAATTATCTGTTTTCGTGCTGTTTATATTTATATTATAGGTAGCATGATATTGGTTTCTTAAGTTTATTTTACGTTTAAGTTTAATGCTTTTGTGTGAAAAAAAAACTCCCTGAGGAAGTTTTATAAACGAGCAGTATGAATTTTATTTAACATTATCGAAAAATTTGACAACGATGTATTAATTTTCCCTTAAATCAGTTATTCAAAAATATATTTTTTGATATCTACCACGTGAACTACGTTGAAAATAAAAATGAGAAAAATATGGTAAATGATTGTGTTTTTACGTAAGTTTTCCTTGAAACATGTCATTTATTTTGAGGGTTACGCATGAGTAAAAAGGTTGAGAAACGCTGGTCTACAGACGACTCGTATGCGCTTTCTTTCGTTGCATGAGGAGAAAAGGGAGAAGGTGAGAGTGAGAAAAATGCGTGTCAAATGGAGGAAACGTCCAACTTAGACTCACGACTCTCTGTAAAGTTCTTTCTTTCGTTGATAACGAGACAAGAAGAAAAGGGAGAATCAATAAAATGCAGCACGAAAGAGAAGGTGAGAGAGTAAGAAAATGCAGGTCGCCCGGATGAAGAGAAAAATAAAAATCACGCGTATTTATGCATTTTGAATAGAATCAACTTTGAATATATCTTTCTCTCTTCTGATTGGTTAATAAATAAGATGCTGTATCTATTTTTGGTCTTCGACTACGTCCGCAGATGCCAAAAATATGTAAACCAATTATCTAATGAAAAAGGATTTTCTATTGGTTAATTCGTAAATATAAATTTTCTTTTCATTAACTCTTGAAATGTTATAGGTTTGTGTCAGGATCGGATTTATTAAGCAATCAAATATTGACAAATCTGCGAGCCTGAAACAGACTGCCATTTCTGGCTATTGACTTCAATATAAACTTGTGTGTGTGTGTGTGTGTGTGTGTGTGTGTGTGTGTGATAAAATCGTTAATTTATCTTTTTTTTTTAATCTGAATTAAATTCATGGAAGTTTTGTCCAATCCTCAGCAGATTATATTGTGAATCGAGTTCATTTTTAAATCATCTGTCAATCTAAATTAGTTTCTCATGTAACAAAACTATTGCATATTGCTACTATAAATTTAAAAAAAATTAAGAAATAATTTTGAACTTGCCTTCTGCACACACACACACACACACACACACACACACACACACACACACACACACACACACATTTGCACGTATGTGATTATTTTTGTGTATGCAAGCATGCATGATTTCCATTATTTACTAGAAGTTTACTCGACCAGTCAGTATTTTAATTAATTTTTGTTAACTTGAATTTATTTTGACACAGATTTGTTCACTTTTCAATTATAATTTTAGAACAAAAACGAAATGTTTATTCATGGTTAAGAAATTTTCGCGCTAGAAACTGTCGTTTTTATTGTAGTTTAGACAATGAAAACTGTTTGTTTACAGAATATCTAAATTTTTAAAGAAAAAGAAGAAACATAGTCAGGAATCTGTCTATGAAACCTTTTTCGATGTTCACTATTTTTATCATTTTTGCTTAAATCGCCAGAATCACATTTTTGCTTAAATCGCCAGAATCACATTTTTTCGGTACTTGTGGGTTATCTGTCACCACCTTTTAATTTACGTATTGGTGATCTTTTATAAAGTTATATGTGCTTTTTAATTGTTTTTTTTTTATTTTTTTCGAATTGCTAAATGAATCTTTGAAACAGTATATTTTTACACATCTGTATTTGTGAAAAAGTTGAAAAATTAATTTAAAAAGTGGTGACAGATAACCCACAAGTACCCATTTTTCTTTGTTTTTTAATAATTTGTTCTTCTGTGCTCTCTAAAACTTCCAATCCTGACAAATGCCACCTCGACTCTTCGAGGTTAAAATCATACTGGTTCTTGCCTTCAGGACACAATACTGAAGCAGATATGCTTAGTCCTTGAAGATTCTGACTCCAGAAAAGTACCACGCTATTGCAATAAAAATGGGAGCTGTGAATTGTTCTAATGTTTGTGCGGCACAAGCCGCAGGACCATGGCAATTTTTTTTTCTCTACCCATACATACGCATATGGAGCTGAACATTGAATCAGACCTCGTGTTGAATTTTCCCTCATGGGAAGTCAAATCTGGAATAAACATGATATTCACAACTTGTTATTGGTTCTGGTCCAATTAGAGGTCGGTAAGCGTGGGACATATGGAAGGTTACACTTGTAGCAATGTACTTCAGAATATTCTCCGTATGAATGCATAAACTTACATTTATTTTATTGTTTTGCTTTTCTTTTTCTTTTTTTTCAAGTACATTAGTAAAATGATATGTGTTAACCTAAAGAGTGACATAGACAGGTTATACGTTAGTGACGTGACAGTGAGAGAAATCTGCGTGTACATATACTTGTGTTTGTAAATAAATATATGTTCATCGAAGTTTTTAGGTACGTGTGTATGTGCGAAACACCAGGAGCTCATATCTCTGGGGTCATCGTGTCAGTTAAACACTCTCGACATATGAAAATGTGAGGTTGTGTAAGAGATTTGAACGAACACACACACACACACACACACACACACACACACACACACACACACACACACACACACACATTATTATCTTTGTATTTTTCTTACTTTTCTGTCTATTTTGTTCTTATTTACTACTTAATCCATCATCGATTTTGCTACTTTAGTCAATCTTTAATACAATCATGATCAGTCTCTTTCCATTCTCTTGTTCTCTCTCTCTCTCTCTCTCTCTCTATATATATATATATATATATATATATAAGGCGATCTGTGAGTTTGTGTGTGACTGTTCCCTATGCACGCATACATTTTTTAAGCTACGCCATTCAAACTTTCTCGGGACACATATCTACAGGGAAGCCAGTGTTTAAAATCAGCAATTTTCCCTTTTAGACTTTTCGGTCAATGGAGCCGATTGTTTACATTTGCTCCGTAAAACATCTAAGATCTAAGATGTTTGCTAGATTACGTCACAGAAATCAAATCACACGTGTCAAACGCGATTAAAAAAAATGAGCTTTCATATTTAATTCTTATTCCGACGTTTTAAAAATTCATTTGGTCAACAAAAAAATGTGAATATTTTTACCCGTAATTTTGAAACAAAAGAAATATTTTAAAAAATGTTTTTTCCAACAAAAAAATATGTAAAACAAAAGTGCCAATAGTTAATTTAATTATTTAAGTCTTTTTTTTTTCAGATTTAATATTTCATACTTCAGAAAATAAAATTTTAAAAAAAGCTTTTTTCTCGCAAAATATTTCATGCAAGAAATCAACTGTCTGTAATTCGTGTGGCATTAATGTAACTTTTTCCTCTAAAATTAAATGTCTACATTTTTAAATATTCTTCGAAAATTTCTGAACTGAGAGCGTAATAGTTTTTTATTTCTAATTTCAGTAACACAAAATAAGTAATTTTTATGTTAAATTCATTTAGTCAACAGAAAATGTAAATATTCCCCCCCGTTATTTTCAAGCAAGAACGCAATGTTGTTTACAATGTCACACAAAACATCAAATCACGTTTACGCAAAACAAAAAATAAATAGATTTTTTAATGCTTCTCTTACTACTAAAATGTTCTGAGTTGCACGGGCAAACCGGGCTATGATGCTAGTATATATATATATATATATATATATATATATATATATATATATATAATAACAAAACCGACTCTCTACGTATCCTAATCCTAAAATTTTACACAAGTAAATTTTGAGGACCACGAATAACCGGCAGAATCTAACTCCGTTATTGTCCGCCGCTATAAAGCTTTGGACAAGAGGGGGGAAAAAAAAGAAAACCGCGGAGTACCGACAATACATACAGTACTTCGCAGCAAAGAAAAAAAACCCTCCAACGGAACGAACCACAAAGAAAGAAAAGTGCTCGATACAAACAACCAAATTGAACTAATCAAGAGGCAGTGACGTAGAGCAAAAACACACGACAAAAATCGCAAGATCGCCAAGACCTGTGCGAAACCGCGGTAGGTCTTGGCGATCTTGCGATTTTTTGTCGTATATATATATATATATATATATATATATATATATTACCTGGAATATCATAGCTAAATCCAAACTTTACAGTGGAAAAGGAGATAAATGTAATCTATGCCGTTTAGAAAAACTTGTCATCTTAAACCATATCAATAATCCTAATTTGCTTAATAAAAAAGTGCTGTCAGAGAAAATAATACTTAAATTCTTAGACCAAGATTGATATAAATGCCCCTTTCTTTCTTTCTTTCTTTCTTTCTTTCTTTCTTTCTTTTATTAAACCCCTTTTATTCTTGCTCCCTACATTGTTTAATTTTTAATTTCAATTCTAAATTTTACTTTTTATTTCTTAATTATTTTTTCATTTTTATTTTATTTTTATTTATTTTTATTTAAAATTTTAATTTTTTTATCTACATTTTTTATCTACATGTAATATTTATATATTTGAATTTTACGTTTCATGATTTACGCCCCTTTGATTTCTTCTTACAATTTTTTATTTTTAATATTTTTTAATGTTCAATTTCAAAATGTAACTTTAGAATATGTAAATTTTTAATCTTATTATTAAAAAGTATTAACTTAACAATATGATTTAACTCGCATGAAAATCAAGTGAACTTAAATTCAAATCTATTAAACTGTCAGTTTGAAATATGCATCTGATGATTGCATAACGCATGAAACTCCGAGTCGTGCCATAGATGTAGGATAATATGTATATTTGTTTATATATATATAAAGTAGTTTTTAAAAAATAGTTTTAAAAAGTCCAACTTGCTGCTAAAAATTATTTACCTATTTAAGTATTATGTGGACCCACTATGTCTCTTACTTAGACAAAATAATTTTCTTTAAAATTTAATTAATAACAATGTTTCATTTATAACTTATCTTCTAACATCATTAAAAAAACTGAAAATTATTTTACTAAAATAAATGACCCACACAAGACTTAATTGTTGTTCTTAAAACTAAGTATACCATAATTATCTAGTCCTAATTTTGACCAAAACATTCCAACGCCTTTACCCATAGATAGTAATAGAAAAATCTATTGTTCAATCAAAAAAAACTAAAAAAAAAATTAAGAATTATTGCCTACCCATTTAAAAATCTAAGGTCCCACTATGTATCTTATCGAGACAAAATTAAAAAGTAGCATGTCTAGATACAAGCCATCCTGCCCTCTTTCATAACACAATTATTAAATCTCCATGATTACATAATTCTCATTTTTGATTGAACAATATTGACACACCTAAAGCATTTTCTCCAACTATCACTCCCTAATTTTTTAAATAACCATGGATTCATCTTATATTTTAAAAATAGATCGTTTTCATCATTTATTCTAACATTGCACCTGAAGAAGAAAAGTATTCTTCTGAAGCATGAAAATTTTTATGTAGTGATGTTATGCTTTTATAAACTATTGTACTAACAATATATATATATATATATATATATATTATATATATATATACGAGCTTTATTCCTTGGTGCCCTGCCCTCATCAATTTATGCGTGTAACTAGATTGGCAACTAGATCCCACTCTTTTACCATCAAAGCAGGCAAATGTAATCGCCAATTCTACTCCATCAGTTTCTTTCCTCGCACTTCCCGCCCGTGGAACTCTTTTCCCCATGCTTGCTTCCCTAATAGCTACAATCTCCAAAAGTGTAAATGTAACGTCAATTGCCATCTTCGATCTTCGTGACACCCACATTTCTCTTATCTTATGTTTAAACATGATGGTAGACATGGCCGGGCACATCAGGCACGGGTCCGGGCCGATCCGTGCAATCATAGTGAAAATCCGGGCAAGGAAAAATGTCTTCGCCAGAAAGCAAACTAAACAATTCACGAAGAAAGAAAGAAAGAAAGAAAGAAAGAAAGAAAGAAAGAAAGAAGAAAACATCCGAATGAACGCAGTAAAAATCTGTTTGTTTATTTATTAATTTTGGGAAAAAAGACTGGTCATACTCAGAAAGTCCGAACCCAATTTCCTGCTTTCGTTCATGTTCTGTGCCTAATTTCCATTGGAATAGCCGCAAAAATCCGCAAAATCATAGTTTCTGGAAATGGATGGCACTGATGACGTCATTACATTGTCAACTAATAAATCCGGGCAATTTTCTCTGTGCCCGGTGTTTTTTAGCATCAGCTACGGTAGACGTCTTTATGTTAACGTACCTGTAACCTCCCTGATGATGGCTCATGTGAACTGAAAGCTTAGAATAATAAAAAAATATTCAAATGTTGGAAAATTTTTGTCTTTTTCACCTGAAATTAAAGCCAAAATACGATGTTTAAAATGGCTCATGATTAAACATAATTAGACATTCATTGTCTGTTATATTTAACAGTATATGTTTAGAAAATTATCTGCTGCCTCGATACACTATATATATATATATATATATATATATATATATATATATATGACATGTTTTGTCGATTCATTTTGAATACTATTTGTAGAATGTTGTTCACAAAATGAATCTACCAGATTTGATTTAGTTAGTGAACAATCTGACCTTGTCTTTTTATATAAAAATTAAAACAATCTGAATTTTCCTGATAGTTAGTATACACTAAAATAAATCATTTAACATATGCTATCCTGAAAATAAACTCCTGGAACTACTACAGAGAATTTAATGGCTTAAAAATGTAGTTCTTAAGGTATTTTGCATAAAAATGCATATAAAAAAGACAAATCGAGAAGTATATGCAGGAATGGACGGTGTAATCCCCCGGAGGGTAAGTCTACGAAACTCTGGAATCGGGATGCTGAAAGTAAAATTAGCTAAGTGACAAACCTACTACTTATACTAATATTATGTATTTCTATATAAAGGTAGTATTAAAATCAGCATATTCATTTGGGTTGGTATACTTACAACGTTCGACTGCTTTACTATGCAGCCTTCTTCATGGGTTTATCTTCTGCTATGTGTTGTGTTAGTTCAGTACGTTGGTGATCATGCTCTTTTGGCTTTTTCTCCCATACCTTGCTTTGCTATCCATTTACTCAAGCTCGCAAGGTAGCTTATACGCTGTTTTTCACTGTCCCTCTTGCCTTCAATCTATCTTGTGAGTATACTTGAAGCGTAAGGAGCTGGGTCATTTTTCTTTGATTCGGCCTTGTGTCAGACTTAACCGAACTTCCTACAGCTTATAAGTTTTATGCAGATTTATAACCCTCAAAAGGCTGGTTGTCGGCAGGTTGGAATATGTGGAATTGTGTGGAATAGCATAAGAAGAATATACATTTTGAAAGTTAAAATAGAAATTTATTATAAGGAAATAAGTTGTAGAAGTTAATGTTCAATTAGAAACATTAATAAGAAGTTAAGGGTAGAGTTCGTACAAAATGTTCTAGTAGTAATTGTTGAAATAGATAAGGAGAAAGAGAAAGAGGACAATGTACGAGTCGCTTGAAGTTTAAAGTTACATTTTAGATGTTCGTCTCTCTTTTGCTGCTCCCATCTCTGACTCTTGACTGACGCCGAGGACATTAATATATAGTCTTTTTAATTTTCGCACTTGATCACCAAGTCCTTCCAAGTCATACAAGTCGCTCCCATTGGTCAAAAATTATTTTAACACCTACTTGCGAAATTTGGTTTCGACTTTTTCGTTAAGCAGATGGTCAATCCTTTTTCTATTTGGGAAAACCAGGATTTCACACGTCATTGTGAATTTTTGTAAAAGTGAAGAAGAAGGTTGATTTTAATTAATTACTTATCTGCTACATACTCACAGGACAGTATAAAATTTTCCAAACTTTCTTAACTGATTAAACTATCTCTTTCTGATATGTGTCCTTTTTGTTTCTCTAAAATATCGTCGTTGTCCAAATGTTCGGTTCATGGTATTCTCAGCATCTTTCTGTAGAACAATATTTATGTTGCTTGATCTTTTCTTCATCTGTGAGAAGATTGTTCAGCATTCACTTCCATATAAGAAGGACTAATATTATGTAAAAGTTCAGTACTTATTTCCTTGTTACTAACTATAAGTTTATGTTTCTTAATACTTTGCTTAGGTCTTAGAAGACATCTGGATATCTTATTCAAACTATGTGAGTATATTGTCTCTTTTCACTCTCCATTCTTAGGGGATAATTAAAATACACAACAGCCTTATTCACCTTTGTGTCGCTTGTTTTTTTCTTCGATTTAACCAGACTTTTGAGATCTTCACACGAACCAACCCAGGGATAAACTTCATAACGACCATGGAACCAGACATATTTTAACCAACGATTTTTTTTTTGTCATGTGACACTTGTGATTTTAATTTCTAGTAGTGCAGAATATACTCTACTTTAAAAGAAAAAACGGACAAATACACCAGTTTAGGAGTAGAAACAGGAAAATACTTAATTTCTGTAGAAGAAATAGACAAATACTCCAGTTTAGCAAAAACTAGCATCATAGCCCGGCGTTGCCCGTGCAACTCAGAACATTTGTTAATTAGATGATTAATGCAGCGTGGTGCGATTTCCGAGCGTTTGTAGTCGCCGCCTCACTTTAAAACTCAGTTATATAAAAAAAAATAATTGTATAAAAAAATTGTTGTTTAAAAATTGTTGAAAAATTCCATTAAAAAAATCTATGATATTCCAGGTAATATATATATATACTAGCATCATGGCCCGGTGTTGTCCGTGCAACTCAGAACATTTTAGTAGTAAGAGAAGCATTAAAAAATCTATTTATTTTTTGTTTTGCGTAAGCGTGATTTGATGTTTTGTGTGACATTGTAAACAACATTGCGTTTGCTTTTGTTTCAAAATTACGGAGGAAAATATTTACATTTTTTGTTGACTAAATGAATTTCAGGAATTTTTGAAGAATATATAAATATAGACATTTAATTTTAGATTAAAAAGTTACATTAATGCCACACGAATTACAGACAGTTGATTTCCTGCATTAAATATTTAGCGAAAAAAATCTTTTTCTTTAATTTTATTTTTGGAAGTATGAAATACTAAATCTAAAAAAAATACTTAAATAATTAAATTAACCACTGGAACTTTTTTTTTTACATTTTTTTATTTTGTTTGAAAAAACACTTTTCTTTTTAAAATATTTCTTTTGACCAAATGAATTTTTAAAACGTCGGAATAAAAATTAAATATAAAAGCTCATATTTTAGTCGCGTTTGACACGTGTGATTTGATTTCTGTGATGTAATTCAGCAACCATCTTAGATCTTAGATGTTTTACGGAGCAAATGTAAACAATCGGTTCCATTGGCCAAAAAGTGCAAAAGGGAAAATTGTTGAACTTAAACTCCAAAAGTTTGTATCGACATGGCTTCCATGTAGATATGTGTTCCGAGAAAGTTTGAATGGCGTAGCTTAAAAAATGTAGGCATGCATAGGTTACAGTCACACACAGACTCACAGATTGCCTTTTATATATATATATCGATAAACGGACAAACACACTAGTTTAGTAAAGAAATGGACAAAATACTTCAGTTTATTCGAAGAACCGGACAAATGACGCAAAAGTAAATAAGATTAGTGAGTAGTGATATAAATTATCCCATAAACAAAGAAATTGTAATGCGAACCATCTACCCTGTGAATTGAATAAAGGGTTCGGTTCGAAAAACTATGAAGGTTACAAAGTGAAAAGATAGATACCTGAAGAAGGGTACAAGCGCCAAAATTTCGCGAGTATAACAACAAAGATAAGCATGTTGGTTAAAATAACAAAGTAGATAACAATAATAACCTTTTATCTCAAAATGTCCTATTTGCAAGAGTTTATATCGATATAAGACGAAAGTGAGAAATGCTCGATAATTTTATATGGGAAAAATAACTGCTAATCGGTACTGATATCATCTATAAACGGAAATGAGAAAAGGAGGCGGGATCTTTGAATAGAGAATGACTATACAAAAAAGATTATCATTCGTCAATCAGGAGTTATATTTTAAATAACTCAGATGAACTTGTATTAATACCAACGTAAATTTACATTGCCAACAACCAGTCTGAGGACGTGGATTAATTAAAATGGTGACGCAACTGTACCTACCCTTGCAAATAATTTTAAAATAAAATATTTCACATATAAATTTGCTGCTGAGTGCAGTAATTTTATATGTGAAATATCAGAAACACTGACCTTCCTCAACCAGGGTTTCTGCTGAGATCTCTTCATCAGGCAACAAGTCATGGCAGAAACTTTAATTGCAAAAACGTCAGTGCTTCTGATATTTTATATACTAATTTTCCCTACATTTCCGTAAATAGTATTGAGCACTCCTTTAATTTGCCCGATCATTTGACGAATATCATTTTGGCCAGGAGTTAAATTCATTATATATATATATAATTTAATTACTGGCCAAAATGATATATATTTTTTAAAAAATCTAAAGTTTTAGAATTATGAGTTCGCTGGCATTTACTTTTTCAAAAAAGTGCTCAATACAACAATAAGCATAATATAATCAAATTTGCTTTTTCATTTAAAATTAGTAGAGTTTACATAGAGATTTCCGTGTCACAATGTAAACTGTATTAATTTTAAATAAAAAACAAATTTAGTTATATATATATTTATTCATACAAATGAATAAGGAACGAAGAAAATAAATCGCAACGTTCAAAATATTAATTTAAAACAATGCTCAGTATAAAAATAAAGCAGTGAAGCAGTGAATATTTATTATTAATTATACTTTAGAACATGTACAAACTACAAACTACTACAAAATTGTACGTTTTGTTTCGACATTGAAAGAACAATGTCTAAGTAGTTAATAATGATGGTACCTAATGAGACAGTGTTCTTTAAATGTCGAAACAAAATGTACAATTTTGTAGTAGTTTGTAGTTTGTACATGTTCTAATGTATAATTAATAATAAATACATTTACATATATATATATATATATGTATATATATATATATATATATATATATATATAGAGAGAGAGAGAGAGAGAGAGATAATTTCCTATTACTCCAAACGATATTTTGTGGATGCACATCCATTCGAGATACTTAAATTTGCCCCCTTCATTTTCTTTATTAATTTCTCGCATGCACAGGTCAGTAGAGGCAATTTACACTGTTTATAAAAAAAAAACAGGCTTTTAATGAAATATAACATCCCCAAAATAACACTTAGAATCATAAAAAATCATGCCGCATAAGAAATAGACACACACACACATATATATATATATATATATATATATATATATATATATATATATAAATATATATATATATATATAAGGGACATTGAAGTCAACACCCAGCGGCGACAGTCTGTTCCATGCTTAAGTCCAATGGATGGCCACACGATTGCGCTTAAACATGAAACAGACTATTCCCGCCGGGTGTAGACTTCAATGTCCACTTTTATACACACACACTCATTCACACACACAATATATATTTGCGCTCTCTCTCTCTCTCTCTCTCTCTCTCTCTCTCTCTCTCTATGCAAGTAAAAACACCTTGAATTTTTTCTATATCTGCAAACACGGACACACGCACATATATATATATATATATATATATATATATAATGAATATTAACCGGTTTTTGGTTTTAATTAAACTAGACAAGTATACATTTGTGTTCAATACATTTATAATATAAAACTTTTGAATATTTTTTAATTTGGAAACCAATTATTTACGCAATCTTAGTTTCAAACCATCGGTATCTTCAGACAATTTAAGTTATTATAAATCGCCTAAAGATACCAAAATATCGAAACAAAAGTGATGTAAATAACTGGTTTCCAAATGTGTGAATGTGTGAATGTGTGTGTGTGTGTGTGTGTGTGTGTGTGTGTGTGTGTGTGTGTGTGTGTGTGTGTGAAAGTAAATACTGTTGTCAACACCGAGCTTGAACGCACTCTTTAGGACATAAAGACTGCCTTCAGGCATGAAACAGTTGGCCACAGTGTTTACACTTTATTTTTACATATGCTGCATTGGACAAGCTATAATAAATTGAGACGGATAGACATTATCGATTAATTTTATTGAATATATATTTGCCTTACATAGTCACTGATATTTCATTTTAGATAGTGGGCTGGGTTTCGAAATTTTGGATGACTACTGTTATAAAGAAAGCCGAATTTTCCATATTTTAGTAGAACGTACTATAATTACTCAATACTATATAGATATAATATACGAAATTATTAAAAAAAATAATAATATATATACCTATATATGTGTGTGTATGTTTGATGAGAACTAAAGTGATGTTTATGTTGGCATGTCTACACATGCGCACAAAAGGGAAGTGACCCTGAGAATGTTAAACTTTAAAACTGAATTTCTTTTTTCCAAAATGTGTTTGTGCATATAGTCTACGCGTTTTCATTTAGTTCTTTTTCTGCCCGTACATGTTTCATCACTTTTTTGTTATTAAGCATCTCACATATTCATTATCTTTTTTCACTTTCTGATTCTCATAAAATTGTTCTGATATAAAAATTTATATATCGTTTTCCTATTTAATAACAAAAGCGATGGAAACACAAACAAAAAGAAATCGTCTACATTATGATTATTTTTTTTTTTTTTTTTTATAAGCGTTTCACCCCGAGCAAGGCATGTCACTGCCACTACTGTGCAGGGGGCTACGTAGAGTGGAGAAAGGCTGATTAAATATAGGAAATAACAGAAGGTAGGTGGTGTGAGGATACCGAGAATGAGGGTTGGGTAGATGAGAGTGTTGTGAGAATAGTTGGGAGTTAGTGTGATAGGAGGTGTCTATTGACCCTACATTTAAACACCTGGAGATTGTAACTGTCGGGAAAGCAGACTTGTGGAAGGGAGTTCCACAGGCGGGAAGCGCGAGAAAAGAAGCTGTTGGAGTAGAATTTACGGTTACATCTTATTTGTTTAACTGTAAAAGGGTGGGACCTAGTTGCTAATCTAGTATCTCGTGTAAATTCGTGCTTAGGCGGCACCAGTGATCTAAGCTCATCGGAGCAGAAGCCATGAAAGTACTTGTAGAAGAGGCACAGGGAAGCTACATCACGCCGGTGTGAGAGCGGCTGCAGCCGTTCTGCCAAGTCAGTATCAACCACGTTACAGATCCTCCTTTGTATATGCCCAAAACATATATTTACATTTTTAAATTCTCGGTGCTCCCTTTACTTGGTGCGGATGTGCAGTCGCATCAAAGTAAATTTCCGATGATTTCTCAAAAAAACGAAACAGGTCACATTTATTCCACCTTCTTCATATATATATATATATATATATATATATATATATATATATAGTGTTGACTTTTGATGATGCATATCGCCAAGATTGTTCGTTTTTTTTAGTCCTTTACTAATATAAAGATATATTGACAAACATGTTTGTATTTTTCGCATGTTAGTGTTCATGTTATTGTGAGTGCTTCACAGCTTTTAATAAAATTTCCTTTTATTTTAAATTTACTAAATAAAAATTATAAAAAGTTATTCATGTCTGAAATTATTATTATTTTATCTTGCTGAATATTACTTTTTAATTGCAATAGAGTTTTAAAATAACAAAAACTTAACCATTTTCTTAAGTCTTTGAGGGCATTAAACTAATATAAATAAGATAGATAATTAGTTTTTAAATTAAACTAGACCAGTGCACAGTGGTATTAAAAAGTGCCCAGTACATTTATATTGTAAAACTTTTAAATATTTTCCATTTGTAAATAAGATATTTCCCTAAACTAGGTTTCAACCTTTCGGTATCTTCAGGTGATGTACAATAACTGTTGTTTGAAAATTCCAGTCGCTCATTCGTAAAAAATCCCTGTGCGTGCGTTTATATGTATGTATGTATGTATGTATGTATGTATGTATGTATGTATGTATATTTGTATAGATAGATAGATAGATAGATAGATAGATAGATAGATAGTCAAAAATTAATAACAAAATGGATTTTTTATTTTTGTATGACATTTTTGATGAGGACTAAAGTGATGACAACGCTTGCGCACGAAAGGGAAGTGTCACTGAGAATTTTAAACTTTAAAATTAAATTTCTTTTTTTCCAAAATGTGTTTTCATTTAGTTTCTTTTCTTCCCGTATGTTTTATCACTTTTGTTATTAAGTATCGCACATGATCATTATCTTTTTCACTTTATTATAGATTCTCATAAAATTGTTCTGATATATAATAATCTATATACCGTTTTCATATACGTACACACACACACACACACACACACACACATATATATATATATATATATATATATATATATATATATATAGGAAATGAGTTATTTC
This sequence comes from Ascarosepion bandense, assembly GCA_037127315.1. NCBI lineage: Eukaryota > Metazoa > Mollusca > Cephalopoda > Sepiida > Sepiidae > Ascarosepion > Ascarosepion bandense. Next base: position 458,050 of record JBBBDQ010028937.1, read on the forward strand.
CGCAACCTAAGTTTCAACCCTTCGGTATCATCAGGCGATTTACAATAACTAATTCTACCGTTTTTCAATACAACTGGGTACTGGCCTAATTAAATTATGACCAAAAACTAATTATATATATATATATATATATATATAATTAGTTTTGGTTATTATATATATATATATATATATATATATATATATAGTCATCCGCAGACAGATCTGTTTCGCTGTGTCACAGCTCATCAGTACGGTTAGACTCCGATTGCTTTTTAGATAGATAGATAGATAGATAGATAGATAGATAGATAGATAGATAGATAGATATCCCCTATATTTACAAAAACTCCATTTGTGTGTGTGTGTGTGTTTAAGTGAACAGTAGAAAGAAAGAAAGAAAGAAAGAAAGAAAGAAAGAAAGAAAGAAAGAAATGCTGAACATTCTGAAAATGATAACATGAAGGAAAGTGAAAAATATAAGAAAAGCAATTAAAGAATTCTTATTGAAAGAAATGGAATGGTAAATATGGAACTAAGAAAAGAATGGCAGAGCAAAAAGAATAGAAAAACTGGAAATTTTTATTTTAATGAAAGAAATAATTTTTTGACGACAACATGAAAAAGCAAAGAAAATATAATAATAGATGTGAAGGTTAGAGTGGAGAATTTTGGACAGTGTGGGGAGCGATGAAACTGTCGGAGTACCGCGCAATGCAAGATGTTAGAGAGAAAGAGGACAAGTAAAACTGAGAAGAATTAGTAGAAAGAAAGAAAAAAAAGAGTTTGCAAACGTACACAGAGAACTCTATAACCACCCATTCATATTAACAACAGTGTTAGCCTGACTGTTAAAGAAAAGAACGATTAATTTGAGAGAATTTTGTCGGAGTGACACTTACAAATTCGAAAGAAACAAAAAAAGGAAAGATATTGTCAAAGTGAGAAGAGATGGAAGAGATGGAAAAATATAGAGAAGTATGTTGATTGGAGGAAAAAAAGAAAAAATATCTGTCAAAGACATATCTACAATAACATAGACATTCGTATGTACGTTAGTGTATATCTATATATACACTAGTACACATGTAGAAATGCTTAAAACAAACGGACATCCGAACTCACACGGTGTATGTAAGGAGGAATTCTGCGTGGGATTTTTCAATCGCTTTTCTAATAACGTTGACAATTTTTTTTGCTCGTTCATTTTGGAGTGTTTTGTTTGAAGAAGAAAACCTTGTCTCCAGAAAGTAAGAAAAAAGACACAAAATATATCTACATACAAACATACGTGGGTACTCACGCATCACACATATACAGACACATTTACTTTGCGACGAATATTTACTTAGATTTTTTTAAATACGTATACATTATAAATAAGCATCTCACACACATCCATATACAAAAATGCACTCACTTTCACAGTTACGTATATAATATGTAAGTATATTATTGGTGAAATGACATATAGGAGTTAGGATTATTTAATTACCTCCCACTAACGTGCAAATAGACTTTAAATGTGTTTTGCTAAGATTTTAGTCCGGATGTTTAATATCGAACTAAGTATGAAAACATACTCTTATATTTTTTTGTGTAAATACAACACAATTACAACCTAAAGCAGTTCTAAACAACTTTTAAGTTGTCGAAACAGAGAAACTAAACAAGTTTACGAATGACTTGAGAAAGATAACGAACGAAGAGAGAAAACAACTTTTCTGCGAAAAAAAAACAAATATATATATTTTTAAAAAGAAAAAGAATTTATTATTTACGATTTGAAGCTGACATAATTTCGGCCACTAATTTGGATATGATGAACTCAGATATCCACGTCAGGTCCAGGATCGACAATGATATTCGGAGTAATAGGCATGTGGCTGCTACTAAAAAAGAGGAAAGCCGAACATCTACGACACGTGCTCTCCTGTTAAATTCTTCACATCGAACGAGACTGCGGTCGGCATCAGACTGTGGTAGCCGAGCGTTTTTCTACTTCATCGCCGTCACTCAAATTTTGCTCGTGACCACAACCTCTACGACTCGCCAACCACAGAATGTCGGTAGCACACGAAACCAGGCCGTTCAAACACGGTTATCTTCTAATGCCGCAGATGGCATCCCGAGTACTTCAACAATATTGGAACACTCATCATGGCCTGTACCGACGCAGACATCAGCACCCTTACGGCCAGCTTCAACAAAACGATCGGAATATTTATCATCATCATCATCATCATCATCATCATCATCACCGTCGTCGTCGTCGACTGCTTCACGAAAAATCACATCAGTAAAGGCATCAACACTACCCACGACAACACTATTAACACCAGTAATGTCACCGTCAAAACTTTCGTCATCTTCAATACATATAAAAACACCGACTACCGCAAGTACTCCTAAAACTACTCAGCATGAAATGAGAACAAGTTATTTAAAGTCTTCTCAAGTTACAACGTTGCGAAACCCCGATTCTTTGGTCGCCACGAAAACCCTTCGGAAAGGAGATTTGGTTTACCTGAAGCGTCAAATGGATGATCAACGTCACGAGATACAGCAATTGCGCTTGCAGTTATCACAGAACAATGACCAAATGGCAACCCTTCAAAGAGAATTCAGAGAATTTCGTAAGCAACAACAGCTAATGCGTAATGAAGAATCAACCATAGCTTCTTCGCCAACTGGAAAAGATACACAGACGACTTCTGCGTCATTATTAATATCCCCACCAGAACCTGAGGATAGATCGACTAGTCTACGCGAGATGTTGAATCCTCTTCTAAATTTAACACCAATGCAGAAGGAAGAAGAGATTCTGACAAGCGCTTATATCAATCCGGTGACTTCTCCTGACCCACTGCGTCAACCAGAAACATCAACGAAAACTATTCAAACTGTAACGACAGCTTCAGAAAGAGAAACCTCTTCAAAATCTCATACCTGTTCGGACTGTTCTAAAATTGAATTACGGCTCTCCGATTTACAGAGAGAGTTCGACTTATTTCAAAAGCAAGTCAATGCCACCTTTAGAACCATCTTAACTCAACTCGCCCACTTAAAACCTGACTCAAAAGAAATTTCCGAGGTCGCTGAATATCAAAAAGAAGAATCAACTTCAAAAGCAAAGAAAACTGAAATCAAATCAGCTGAAGATGAAATTGCTGGCATAAAGGATGATACTGGGAGGAGAAAAGCTGGTATAAAAAGCGGTGTTATGAACGATGCGGCTAACCATGCAGCGTTGTCCAAACAGAAGAGTCGTTCAAGCGTTCTGCCAATGACAACTATCGACTCGGGATCACGAAAACATCATGCCTCTCAGATTTGGTCAACTGAACGAAACTCGGACGAAAAAGGTGAAGATAAAGAAAGAGTTGAAAACTCAAAAGAAGACACCATCAAAGATGAACTGGAAAATATTAGTCAAAAAGTTCAGCTCATATCCGATCGTCTGGAAGATTTAGATGATCAGCTGGTATTTGTTAAAGAGAACACGTCTCTGTCCATTAAACATGTTAAGGATACCCTTAGAGGAAATATATCTTTACTGGAAAGTCATAATAGAGTGGGTAGTGAAAGAAAAGGTTTTGATCATGAAAAGATCTCAAGTACCCATAATGTCAGTGACTACACGATTAAAGACAGTATACAAAGAACATTTTCTAAGAAAAACGACACAGAAAAGAAGGAAAAAGTACACTCAAGCACCAGGCAAAGGGTTCTAAGTAAAACGTTCCTTCGAAAGATTACCAGTAGAAGTGATATGGATAAGTTATCAGGGAAAAGACAGTTTCAGAGTTCATACGCAGAAAGTGTGCACCGTAATTTTTCATGGCTTTTTGAAAACTTCCAATCCATGCAAAATGAAATTTCCTATTTGGACAAAGCCATGAATGAATTGTCAATCACTTTATCTAAACTAGCATTTCGTTTTCCCTTTGCTGTCGAAGAAAGAAATGCAACATTAGATGGAATAATTTCTGCTGCGACAGAAAAAAGTACATCTGACCATTTGGGTCGTTTGTTGAACGAGTGGCCAACTACAATCCGAGAAGAAAAGAATGGCGAGAAAAGCTATCAAAACAAATTACTTTTAAAAGATGACCAATCACTAAATGATACTCTTGAACAGGAGACCAACAGCTCACAAAGTGAGTCAGTTGAAAAGATATTGGCGGCTGTAAATCAAAGTGAAGAGTGGAAATCTGGGAGTCAGATGATATCTGATTCGGCTGAACAATTCCCAGAAGGAACTCACACTATGCTGGAAACATTAATGTCCTGGATTAATGATTTAGATGCACAAATTCAAAAACTCAAAACTGCTGTAGATGAAATGAAAACAAAGATCATATACATGTTGTCTATCGCAGAGCAGCTGCACCCGAAAGAACCAAAGGCAAATGAGAAAGATGAAACTGAGAAGCGACCCGATTCGACGTTACTACTAAATTCGACTCGGGTAAAAACATCGCAGATAAAGAAAGGAAACACTTTACCTCAAGCTTCTTCTTTCTCGCCTCCAGCAACTTCCATTTCTCGCCAGCTCACACCTTCAACTACCCCTTTTGCCAATATCTCTGGTGTGCATGAACGATATGTACAAAATCGTTCCACTGGTTCATTTGAAAACAAAAGCAGATCTATATCCGATTCTACCACGCAAAATCATCGTTTCTCTAAATTTATAGAATCGATGAATTTTGAAGTCGACATATCGACCACTATCACCCCGGCCCCCATTCTAAGCACTTCAACTGATGAGAGCGCTAAAGAAATGACCCCACTACCGACAGATACTCGAATGACCGATAGCCAAAACACGACATCGAGAGAAACAGATTTGCTTGCGACCGTCTTGGATAATATTCAATCCCTCATAAAAAGAGTAAAACAACTTGAAACGCAGGTGTTGGATTTAAGTGAAGAAAAATTACTTGAAGCAAATGATTCTGGACTTCATATCCAGATAGATTCTATGGGATCAGGAACTACAGAGGAAGCTCCGGCGGCTTCCTTGGAGATGATGAAAAAAATTGCTTCCAACATGAGCAGCCTGCAAACTCAGATTTCCGATATAAAAAATAATATGTCATATCAGAAAAACCAATTGAATGCTGTGAAAAATGATATCTTTATAATGGATGAAAATATAGAATATTTTGGAAGGGAATTGGCTGACCTTGAATTAAAACAAAGACGTGACGACAGATTTTATCACAGCCAACAGATTACTGAAGCCAATCTCAGCCTGTCAGTGGTCGCATCCGAAGTTTCTGAAATACTGGCACCAAAACAACAGCTTACGTACCAACATTTAAAGGAATTGAATGAGAGTCTTAGCAAGCAATGGGTGGTTCTTAATCGTCTCATGGATACCTCAATACAAGAAACAAATATTTCTAAAATAGCCCAAAACGTACATTTCTCCCAAGAAAAAATACTTTATGTTGATCTTACCAAAAGGACGTACAAAATATATAATTCGACATCAGGTAGGAATAACTATTTTAATATCTTAATAATGATGTTCGTATTGATACAGATAATTTTTATTGTAATGTTCTTTCTTTCTTCTGATTTCACTATTTTTATAGCTTGAAAAAAAAATCGGAAATATGTTGAAATTAGCTGTCTAGGTGTATAATTCCTTTAAAGTGACAAACTTTTCGATCAAATCTCATCAGATGAAATCATAGCATCTGGACAATTAATTTACAATCTGCCTCAGCATTTTCAAGCTATATTTAGGTTGTACATCTTAAAAAACTATTTTCTTGTTGAGTTTTCATACCAGCAATATCTGATAGCTTTTGCTGGAGATCAAATGACTATAACACTTTTTTTAGAATGCTTTATTCTTTATCTGTTAAGAATTCATACTATTAATATGTTATAAGAGTAATGGTTAATGAGGGGTTAATCTGCTTCAATATTATTAGTGAGTTCGATCCTTACTGGAAGCCAAATACATTACTCGACATTAAATAGCCAAACAACAGTGAACATGTAAAATCAACCAACATAGCTTAACGAAATAAAATGAAGTGGCTTTTAAAGGAGATCAAGTGGCAGCATGTTTCTTCAATATTCCAGTACTTTCTTCACTATTTTTGAAGATTTTAGAAATGCTGTCGTTTGAACATTCATCATTCTTCTTCAAAGTTACAATAATTCTTGTAAACTTTTGCCAGGATTTTCGAAACTGATCTTACTCACCTTTACAATCTGCAATATTTCTCCCAAGAAATAGCAACCAAGATCTAAAGGAATTGAATGAGAGTCTTAGCAAGCTATGGGTTGTTCTTAATCATCCAGGCATTATTTTTGTTTGGCCAAAAAGTTAGTTCGGTTTATTAAATAAATTTTTTACTTAATAACAGAACGAACTCTTTGGTCAACACAATATTTTTATTATTATTAGAAGTAATAGTAGTGATAATAGTGGTAGTTTTACTATCATTATGCATATTTGTTACCAGATTTCTGCTAGCCATCACTGAAATTCCTTAAATTTCCTGTACCTTTCTCTTTATCCTCAAAAACCTCCGTAATACTTGGGCATATATACTTTCAAACTTTCCTCGGATTTCTAATTTCATTTTTAATGCTTCCGAGACGGTATTATCATTAGTAGTAGTAGTAGTAGTAGTAGTAGTAGTAGTAGTAATAGTTGTAGTAGTAGTAGTAGTAGTAGTACAGTAGTTGTTGGCTAATTTTATTCTAATAAGAAATTTTTAAATATAAAAAAAATCGGAATTCATTGCAACATTTAGGAATTAACTATTGTTTAAACTATTTTTGAAGGCATTCTATTCGAACCAAAGTCTAATAATCAAATTCATAACACTTTTTTTGTGAAATACATCAGTTTAATGGTTTGGCATACACCAACGGTGATGCTTTTAGGCTAGCCGAGGATCATTAAGTGTTTCGGGTCATTCAACATCATACATCCTCTCCACGGTGGTCTAGGTGGTACAAATCTGAAGATTTGTGCAGATAGATAGATAGATAGATAGATAGATATTTGTATATATATATATATATATATAGTAATCCGCAGACAGACAGACAGACAGACAGACAGATATATATATATATATATATATATATATATATATATATAGGTAGTGATGCCAAGTCCATGAATGGAGAGAATAATCTCAAAAGACCTATTTAATATAAAATGTAGTTTGCGGTCTGAAGAGATGAATAAAAACTTACTAGTCGAAATAAATTATAGTTTATAACCGCTTTAGATGATGTGTTGAGTTTTCCTTATATATATATATATATATATATATATATATATATATATATATATATATACGGTATTAATCAAATTTCATGTGTGTGTGAGTTTAAGAGCTCTTCTTATTTTCTTTTAAAGACGCGGGCTATCAGCACGCTCAAAAATTTCCTGTCCTTTGTAGCTTTTAATAAATATTGTCTTTTCGATATCTCCCCTAATCCCTGTTCAGCCATTCATTTATACAAGCTTGTTAGATTTTGTTTTTTTTAATCATATCACCCCAAGCAAGGCGAAAACGCCACTGATGTGCAGGGGGCTACGTGAGAGTGAAAAGATTAGAAAAGAGAAAACCGGAAACGACATCCTAAACAGGAAACAAGAGATGAGCCTCTTCACCTGTTCAATAGACATGGGTGGAGTGTGAACCGGGCGATAATAGGTCATACTCTGCAATCCTCTGTCCTTCTTGCCTTTAATCGTTCCTGTGAGTATCAAGTTTTCTAAGTTTTTTCTCATAATGCACTCTTGAAATTTAAACTGTTTCTTTCTGGTGTTATGTAGAAGTGTCCTTTTAGTTTCTTTTTTTTTTTTTTTTTTTTTCATAAAACTTTGTTGTTGCTTACATGTTTGGCCCATGATATTGTCAGCATCCTTCTGTATTCTTGAGGCAACCGAAATTTTGTATCAAGTCTTTTCTTCTTTATCTGGAATGATAATGTGTAGCATACACTGCCATAAATGAAAGGACGGGTATTAACCATTAGTTGAGTAAATTTCATTTTGCTTCTAACAAAATTTTCCCTTTTCTAAATATTTTGCGTATTTTTTGGAAGTCCTCTTTTGCCAATACGGCTTTCGATTTCGGTTTTGCCCTTTGCACACTCTGTAAAAACACTTCCTAGATATTAAAATTTGTGTACTTGCTTGATTTTAATACCTCTAATTTGTAATTCGCAATTTGGGCTTTTCTTTTTACAGACATCCAGACATCCACTCTTCTTACAATTGATGTTCCTTTCTTCTTGCTTTTCTTTACTAAGTTCTGTCGGAATTCCTGTAGTTTAATTTCTATGTCTGCTATCAATGCATATAATCTGAACATCTTATGTTGTTAAGATTGTAATGCTTGTTCGATGTAGTGATTGTTTGCAATTTTTCCTTTAATTCTGATCTTTCAAAGATTAGAAAATCTGTAACTATTTCGAATTTCAGCTAAAACTGAAAGCCTGAGAAATTTAATTCATATATTTTAACTGGTATCGTATGGTTGTTTAAAATATTATAACGCGCGAGGGGATGCTGAAAAATTCTCGGCCAAATTCTAAAATCTGACCAAATGAACAAACATTAGAAATTTATTTTTATTTTATTTATTTTTTAAACGAATTTTTCAACAACCCGTAGTATATGTCTGATTTTTCAATAACAGAACGGGGGTTGCGTGGTGTAATAGGAGAAAGCATGCTAAGAGCCACCAATGATAGGAAGACGTGGAAAGCCATGATCGCCTACGTCCTGAAAGGAAAGGGCACATAGAAGAAGAAGAAAACAGAAAGTGAAATACCAAATATCAGAAACTATCTTACATGTTGAAGATCTCGACATAGTTGGTTACCCCCCACCTCTCTCTCTCTCACACACACACACCCACCCACACACCCACCCACCCACACACACACACACACACACTAACGCACATATGCGAGCACGCATCAAATGCACCATCACCGTGAAGCAACTATCCATTGCCCTAACATTAAGGGACCGAGCTTGGAAAAAAACCTATGACTTTCCGTACCAATTGAAATGTTACAGTGTTCATGCTTATTATCATAAACATATTAAACAAATAATGATTTTGTTTTCTTTTTCTGAATATTTTTACTTTTATGATGGTGTTTGCATGTTATTCTTGTTTTGTGATTAATGTTGCTTTATCGTTTAAAATTAAGTCGAACATGTCAAGAGACTACTAAATATACATTGTGATTGCTTTGTTCATTTTGTTTAGAAGTATATCAATATCTCTAATATCACTACATAATATCACTACATATATAATATAGAATAAATGACAGATAAATGACACTATCATAATATCACTACATAATATCACTACATGTATATCAATATCTCTAAGGTTTATTTCATGCCGAAATCTAAATGTTCTGAACACATATAATTTGAACGCAATTGTATGTCTTCAACTACACATGAAATGTATTGTTGACAATTTTGCTATAAATAGGTTAGTCAGTTAAGTGCCATACGTTATACATGCTTAGGCGATCATGCCTCGAAAGAGACATGACTGACTGGGCAGAAGACTATCCCGACGTAGGTTGTCATTACCTTCTGCAGTAGACTGGTTGCCAGCCAAGGCTATAGAACCCAATCTGTCCTATTATTTAACCCATAACTAGATGGAAGAGACAGATTAATACCTTTGCCAAGGGCATTTGAGCGTAAGTGAATGCAAAGAATTCAACTGGAATTCGAACTCGGCTCCGCAATTTCTCGCTCCGAGTCTTTATCCACTGCCCTACAACGCACATCTAATATAATATATTATAATATATACTGTTCGCAATTTTGTTATAAATAGGTATTGTTGGTAATATTTTATATAAAAATGTGTTGCCGCTATTTTTATTATAAAAATGTATTTTTATACTTTTATATAGTTTTGTTTTTGTTTGGAAGTTAACTATTGACCCAAAGGTGGCACCTTGACAGATGCTACCGCCCCTGGACCTGCGAAGAACAGCAAATAAGAAATGGTTCCACGCTTCTTAAAACCTTCAATCTCTCTATCTTGCTGCCGGATGTAGTTTGTCGTCATACCCAGGACTAAGTAGTCTTTTAGTATATATAACGATATTTAACTAAAGCTCTTCTTTTTTTTTTCTTTTTTTTTTTTTTTTTGCCTCTCAGTAATTCATAATTTAAGGAAAACAAGAGCTATGGGCATCAAATTTTCTAATGACCCTAGAGTATATTTGAACGTTTTGATTTTCCAAAAACTTTAAAATTTAGACCGATCGGCTCGATCTACAATGCAAGTCTATTACTATACCCTATTTTGTGTCCGTCATTTTAGCTAAACCAAATCATTAAGTTTTTATTTACTTATTTTTATATCACTTCATTCCAAGAAAAAGGATAATGTCACTAAGACGTAGGGAGTTACAGGGAATCAAAGAGAATGAGAACACTTCAATGAGAAGAAGTGAGAAAAAAGAAAATAAAGGAAAAAGATCTAAGGAGACAGAAGACAGAAATTGACGTTGAATTTAAATTTTGAAGATTGTAGTTGGAAGGGAAATAAGAAAACGGAAAGAATTTTCACAGACAATAAGCGCGAGAAAAAAAACTGTTAAAATAGAGCTGACGGCTGCATCAAGTTAATTCAAAATAAAAAGGTGAGATCTAGTTGCCAAGTTCGTAGCACGCTTAAATTCATGCAGTCAAGGCATTAAGGAGGAAAGCTCATCAGAACAATTGCCATGAAAATATTTATAGAAAAGACAGAAGCCACGACACGTCGGTAAGTAAGTGACTGAAGTCGAGATGTCAAGTCAGAATCGATTACATTGCAGACTCTTCTTTGAATTTTGTCAAGAATCTCGAGATATATAGTTGGAGCACCAGACCAGAAATGGTAGGAGTATTCAATGCACGGACTGATAGTAGATATATAAATGTGCACGTTGGATTTTGATTATAAAAATTGTCTAGCACGACACAGTGAACAAGTATCATAATCATTCCACTGCATGTTAGTGGAAAACGTGTGCTCAAGTATGCGTAAAGTGTTGCACTCCAGGAGTTTAGCATCAGCCATACTGATGGCAGGCCGAAAATGAAAGCAGTTTTGTTTTGCATACGATAAAATTTGCAACTCATTCCTTAACCAAGGTAACTACTGATTAGTTTGAGTTGAGTTTGAGTTTTGTTTAACGGCATATCAAAAAGGTGGGGTTTTAAATTTGTTTGCATTTTTTTAATTGTTGGTTATAGCGAGAAGGTTGATTTAGTCAGATTTTAATGAAAATGTTTTGTTTTTATTCTTTTTTATTTTAGAAAACTGAAAATGTTTTCTAGTTTTGTATTCCAAAATGTTTTCCTGATAAGAATTTTTTTCCTTTAAAAATGTGTTATGGTAATAATTTTTCTTCGAAAATGTATTGTTGGTAATATTTTTCCTTCAAAAATGTATTTTTTTTTTTTATAAAAGTCTATTTTATATTTTCATCGTGTTTTGACCCCAGTTTGGGGGTTAACTATTTGCCTATAGCTAGGACCTTAACAGGTGCTACTACACCGGCTCAGGGTGGACCTGAGAACAACAGCAATTAAGAGGCGGTTCCATGCTCCTCACAACCTCCCAATCAGAGGCCTTGCTGCCGGATGCAGTTTACCGTCATGCCCAGGACCACTACTGGTTAGAGGTTCTTTTCGAGAGAAGTTGCCATTTTTACTTTGTCGTATCTGTCAGACTTATTATTACCCAAATCAGGGCCCCAAAAGATAGTCAATGTGAAGGGTTGCTGAGTGAGGTTGTTAGGGGTGAGAGAGAAGGAGAAAATAATGAGGTCATATAGTATGAGGATATGAAGGATTATTCTTTTTTTATGTGCCGGGTTCCTTTAGAACGCAGGTGATCATGACTTTCCACAATTTCTTGTGCTTGATAATAAATTTTGAATTTTGTTATTTCTCCTAAATTTTATTCTGTCATCCATTTACTCAGGCAGCAACGCCTCTGATTGAGAGGTTGTGAGGAGCATAGAACCATCTCTTAATTGCTGTTGTTCCCAGGTCCACCCTGATCCGGAGTGGTAGTTCCTGTTAGGGTCGCAACTATGGGCAAATAGTTAACCCCCAAACTGGGGTCAAAACACTATGAAAGTATAAAAATACACTTTTATAGAAAAATATACATTTTTGAAGGAAAAATTATTAGCAGCAATATATTTTTAATACAAAACTACAAGACATCTTCAGTTTACTATAATAAAAAAAATTTCATCAAAATCTGACTAAATCAACTTTCTCAATATAACCAAACATTTTAAAAAATGCCTTAAAACCCTACCTTTTTGGCATTAAATAACCCACAGAGGTTGATATGCCGTTAAATAAAACTCAAACTAACAAACAAATGAAGAAGAAATTTTAAGCGACAGAGATGTGGTTCAACAAACCTATGCTAAGAATACAAGGGACAGAACACGTGAGAAATGAGAAACTACTAAAGAAAATGTGTATTCGAAGAGGAACCTATACTTAAAACAAGAAAGCTGCAGTTTAAATTTCTAGAACAAATTTCTGAGGCTAGAGGGCCTGAAAAATTAAACACTCACAGCACATTAGGCAAAAAGAGACAAATGGAAGTATAAAGTAGCTTACATAGTCCCCTTTGTAAAACTCACTTCCGTTCACTTGATTTCCTGATAGCTATAATCTCCAAAAGTTTAAATGCAATGTCAATTGTCATCTTTTATCTACTTGATTTTCATCCATATTTCATCTTTTTTTTTTCGATATGACTAGTACCATTTTTATTCTCTCACTGTATCCTACTGCGCACTACTGGCGCTTCTGCCTTGCTTGGGGTGAAATGATTATAAAATAAAAGTGTTTGGATGAATAGGTGACAGAGCGGTGACAACAAGTCAAACATTGCATAGTGTAACAAGAAAGATGAACTTGTGGAGGGCCATTGTTTTAGAGATCCTGGTACATAAAAGGAAAAAAATCAGAATTGTAAATAGTATGATGCAATTTTTAGAAAGTTTTAATTGCAAGATGCAATTAAGCAATCTTGAAACAAAGTATTGAGATTCAATGATGAAGAAATAAAGAATGCACAATTAAATAGAGGCCAATGAGCCGTTTAACTAATCCATCCACTTTATATTTTTAGATGTTCAATGAAATCTATTGATTATTCCTGGTATTATATAAATCGCTTTTTCTCAATTACTTCTCACATCAAAAATGCTATGTGTTTAATATAACAGTGGAATAGAAACAGAACGAAAAAGACAGCAATATCAAAGCCTATTTCAAGACCAAGTTGAAGCAAGAGAAAGACAACTGAATGCCTCTTATGAAAGGCTTGAACAAATATACTGCAATCTAATTAAACGGTTCATTTTGCTCGGGGTATAATTTTCTCTGAAACCAGATAAGTATAGATTATTATAACCATTAAGGAAAATAATCATTTATAAATTTACTAAGTTAAGTTTATTTATCTCCCTTTCCACTACAGATGAATGCGGAAATATGTAAATACCCATTGATGATTATTACATGGTTTAATTATTAAAGAAGATTATCAAATGATATAAAAAAATCGTACCGTACTTTCAGGCCATGAAATATGAAAGGTCTGAATCGAATTTAAAGTCAATAATGAAACTTTCCTCGTATAGGAGTTGATCTGGATTGACTCCTAATATGCATTGGGGGTCACCCAAAAGGTTACAAAATAGTCTTTGTACTATGTGTCACACCAGAGAGTCAACAGAGCCAGGTGCATCAAAGAGTTGACCTGGAAAGTGGCCTCATACCAACCAAGTGTTCTCAACAGAAAATATCAGTGACTCCACCAGCTATACAGACATGTGCTCAACCCAGCTGAGCTTAGGTTGTGCACGTGCGATAACCGAATGAAAGGAAGTCACATGAAAAATAAAAAGTCGGTTTTCAAGCTTCACTGCGATTTTCAGATCAAGTGCCACTACTCCTTTAGCGGACTGTATATAAATCGGGCTATTTATATAGCTTACTGGGGGGTTAAGGGAATTAATGAAGAAGGAAGCAGCCGTTACTATTATCCATTTTTTACTACTACTGCTGGGAAGCGTGCACTGTTCAAATTAAATAACTATAGTTCTATGTGCGCGAACACGCATATAGATATGTCGTTCGTTTAAATATTTGCACGTGCGATCGTACTATCATTTTTTTCAGTCAATGAATTAATTTAAAGCGTGCATCTCGTTTTCAAATATAATTCATCTCATCCATTTTTGTTTTTTTTTTTCTGTATGTTTGTTTGTTTTTTGTTTTCTTTTAGTACTTTCTATATTTTTTCTCCTTACAGTCCAAAGCTGTAATTCTATGAAAGATGCAGACCGGTCATTTCTCAATAAGAAAACACAAACCTGTTATTATGGTTACGGTAACAAAAAGATGCTGCCTTACAACGCCGCAAAACGGAAGTGTGAAGATGCCGGTTTGCACATAGTCTTCATGGAGACGGATGAGGAGCGTGAATACGTAGCCAAAGAAATAACGCAAGGTAAGAAGGGATTTGATTAAACCCCCTTTTCGACACATTTTTATAGAAATACTCTTCATCACGATTTAAAAACGCGTTTTTAAATGAAAAACCTCGATCAATTCGAGATTATAAATGAGAACTTATGTAATCTATGTAAATATTTTAAAATTAATATGAAATGTAACATCCACGAAGAGTCTAGTAAGTCCTGCTATTTAATCCATAAATTATTTAATCCTGAATTATTAATGTGGTTGATTTTTAGCGAGAAAACTAAGCAGCAAAACAAATGACATGCAGAAAAAATTTAATTTTGTCGAATGGATGCCAAAATGATTTTTTCCAAATACTAGTAGCATTAAATACACTGCGAAAATTGTAAAACACTACATGGCAACTATAGTATGTGAAGCAATTCAAAAAAAGGGGGGAAAATAATCATTTTATGCAATTGAAATGCGAACTTGAAAAGTTATTGACGTATCGTCATTTAAGGCATACTTTAAATGTATTAAAATTCGAGCATAATTTCAACAGAATGATGAAAACTGTAATACTCTGTCCTGTGAGTGCCAAATTTTCAAAACCCTCTTTCCTCATTACAAATGTTAAATGTGAAAGGAGCCTGTCTACTTTGAGAATATGCATTTTTACTTGATATCTTTATCAAGATTCGAGCTTCAAACACTAATATCTGCTATCTCTAGAAATCGGAATTTCTCTAGAAATTCCAACTGTCTCTTTCTGAGGTTAAGTATCTGTGACCTTTTTGTTTTTCCCTAAAACTTCGTCATTGCTCATATGTTCGGACCACGGTATTCCCAACATCCTTCTGTATAACCACATTTTTGTCACTTCACATGTCTTCCTCATCCGTCAAGATGGTTCAGGAGTGATGCCATATAGGAGGACTGATATTACATAATATTTCAGTAATCTTTTCTGTTGTTTTTATGCAATTTTCTTATTTCCTAATACTTTGCTTAGCTTTTGAAAGACATCTTTTGCAATTTCGGTATCGCACATTTTGTTCTCTGCTAAAACGCTTCTCAGATATTTTTTGTACTTGCTTGATTTTGATATCTCCAATTTGTAATTGTTGTGTTCCTTCACATATTCGAAATCCAGAAAAAAGATTTAGCTCAATATGGACATGTTTTTTGTTCATCGCTACTTAAATTTTGAATTAGATTTAGAATCAAAATTTAAAGTTATATAATTGCTAATGCACTAATAATACGTGCTTAAAACTTGTCAATACTTTTAAGATGAAGGAGTATTTACACTATTTACAATGTTCGGACTACTGTCTTCATCTTTATTTTCCGGCCGTTTTACACTCCGGCTTTCTTTAGGTGTTAGGAATTTCGAACTGAACTCTTTATTACAATCACTGGGGTATATCATTCTAAGTTCATGTGCGATGTCACTTCTGGTAGCCATGTATTTATCTCTCTTTAACTTTACACTCTTAGTTATTCGTTCACCACTACTGTAGCCTGGTATTGAACTCACAACTTCACCAGCAGTGGTGAAAAATAACTTTTATAATTACATGGCTACCAGAAGTTACATCGCACATGGAAGGAGAATGATATACCCCAGTGATCGTAATAAAGGGTATGTTCAAAATTCCTAGCACCTGAGTAAGGCCGGAGCGTACAACAGCCGAAACGTCGTAAACATGACAATAATAATGAGGGCAATAGTTCGAACAATGTAAATAGTGCTTAAAACTATATGTTAGAGACTCTAAGAATCAGGATCAGAAGCAACCAATTTGAAAGTCTTGTCAAATTTTATATTTATCCTTAAAGACAGCAACAGACACAACCTATCCAAATGGGTCAGAAGATATAGTTCATCGTGCAATGAAATGGGACAGGGGTCATCGGTCGATTTTTTATCCTAATCTCATAAAAACATGACTCCTGTCTTGAGCTCAGGAACAAGTATTTGACCCTTCGTGTCCCAATTCCCACGTTGGACTGCATACGGAAAAAAACACATATACAGTACTTACTATCAATAAATTTGTTTCGTTGCTGAAAGAGATACCAAAAATATGTGTTTGAATCTTATTTTAAAAAGTCAACAAGTTAAAATGAAGATTCTCAAAGCAAGCAAAATGTTTTCAGATTTACTATCTGTACGAATCCATATCTGGTCTCAGTAAAATTCTTACTGTTGCTCAATGCCTTGACAAATCAATATTGTCCAGAAGAAACAGGAAATGAACATTAGATTACGAGCCAAGATCAGACAAATAGCAACAGTCTGTAACTATTGCTCTCTCTCTCCCCTACACACACACACACACACACACACACACACACACACATACATATATATATATATATATATATATATATATATATATATATATATATATATAGCTGTGTGTGTGCGTGCGCACGCTTATAAAAGATAAGAATGCGTATAAATAATCGGGTTGTTTTTCCGCTGCAGTTTAGCTCCCTTTAACTGTTACACATGACGTCACTTTGGACTGATTCAATTTCTACTACTCTAAGTGTACCAGAATGTAGCTAACAATATCTTGTTTATACACACTGACAATACTCAGTTCTTATTAATAACTGAGACGGTCGGATGTATTTGAACAAAACAGAATAAAACAAAACTTTGGACAATTTTTATAAAATTTTGATTCTGATTGCCTGTAAGATAGCTTCCGTGTAGCTGTTCTACAAACACTTTGAAATGGCTAGATGTAACCGTAAGTTCTATGCTAACATTCTCTTCTATCACACTTCTCACTTGTGGAACTCTTTTTCAGCCTCTTGCTTCTCATTCGACTTTTATATATAAGAAAGATATAAGTTTTATTTTCTGCCTTCTTAATTCTTATTCCTTTATTAAACAGACATGCCACGTTGTTTGAATTTAACAGAACTCGTTGCGATTAATTCTTATTGTAGCGCATGTTGTATTAGTTATTAGATTAGTCATTTTGTAAAAAATAAACGAATTTATGAAATTGGCACTTATTATTATAACCTGCTCATCGTTTTAGTCGGCCTTTTTATCTCCTGACATCGAAATAGTTTTGCTTTTATTGTTACAAAGTTATGCTCAACTGGTATCATAAATACAAAGTAGATAACTCTATACAGTTATCTGTTAAAAATAAAAAATTACTTAGCACATATATATATATATATATATATATATATATATATATATATATATATATATATATACCAAGGTGTAATAACTCGTTTACAAATGAAGAATATATATATACAGAGACAAACAGACAGACAGAGATAAAAAGAATCAATCCCAAAAAGTTTCCTTCAATTCAATCAAGAAGGCCTGTTTTTTCAACATATCTATTGCGTTTTTCCAATATTCAAAAAAGATATTTCATTTGGAATCAGAATTATGGTTAAACTTTCTGAAAGTCATGATTTTTTCTGTGCTCGATATACATTTTATTCGGAACTGGGAAAATCCAAAATTAAACAGATCTTGTTAATAAATGTTGTTTAGATGTCACCTAAATATACATAATAAATGTATATATATATATATATATATATATATATAGTGATTGAAAAGTAACTCTCTGTTTTATGTATGAGTGGCCAGCCAGGAGTCCTAACACCCTGTGGCTTTTTTCTTTGGGGTTGGTTAAATGAGATTGAGAAAGTCTATTATACTAAACTAAGATTTTGGAAGAAATGGAAGTGCGAAAACAAACGTCATGTCTTCCATACCGCAAGAGTTCCTGCTGAAATCAGTTGACGCGATTCTTGGGTGGATAACGAAATCTGGTGCCCATATCGAATTTTAAATAAGATCTCATGCTAAACGCTTTCCTCTCATATCCATTTCGTGTAAAAAATATAGTTAATAAATAAATGGCGAGTATTTTAAAATGGGGAGTGACTTTTTAATTACCATGTATATTGTAGAATTGTATAGTTTGAAAGAAATAAAAAAAGAACAATTTTTAAAATAGCACGGCGTGGAACGGTCTTTTAATTGCCAAATAATCAACAAATTATTATCATACGTATTAAAAATCACTGTTAAAAATATTTAAACTAGATCATTCTTTTATACATAAAAATGTACACACTGTATGCGTGTGTGTACGAGTTATTGTGTACATTTGTGTACATTCTGTGTGTGAGTGGGGGGTGCAGTGCTGAATAGGATATGCAATGTTATGTTGTGCCACTCTTTAATAAGCATTTTATGCCTGCTTTGAAAATTAGAGTTCGAAATCCTAGCCAGTGGAAGATGTTCTAACGCGGGTAAAAGAATAACTACGAAGCTGTAGAGTAGGCGAGTAATTGTAAAATTTGTACGCACTAACAAATCGCTAACCACAGCAAAATAGAGAGGTTTCCACTTTGATATCAACCCTGGCTATACACCCTTGAGCAAATTAATTGAAACTAAGCGAATTATGTCTTCCCAGGATCCTTCACACTTTCCTTGATCCCATATACGTCGTCTCCTGACGTTATTTTTCTCTTCCGACCACTTTTTTCTTTACGTTTTGGACTGATGAATCCAGTTTGTTAATTTGCCTTGATGACAAGACTGACAGTTGAAAGGCTGATACCAACAATATCCACGATCTCTCTGTAAAGCTTGTCAGTGTGTTCGTGCAACGTTACAATTTTCGTACTCTTCCTTGGAGTAAAGTCCATCGCAGACAATGGCCGTAGGACAACTAATCGACAGTCTAGACAATAGTGTCTGAGCGGGATAAAAATCTGATGCAACCACGGATGACGCAATATATTTACAAGGCCAAACAAATTTCATCATGCATCTCGAAAATAGATTCATATTACTGCACACCACTGCAAATTACCTACTTTGAGTAAAAAAAAGAAACCGATTAAATGTTGCCACTCCAGTGGGTCTAAAACTGGTCGTATAGTGAAAGAAAGGAAATTGAAGTAGTTATTTCAATGAATTTGCACAAGGGTGTATATATAATTTCAATTAATTTGCACAAGGGTGTATCAATGCTGAGCATTTCTCTCACAACTGAAGAGAAAACTTGAAGCGACAGAAATTTATTTCTGCATAAGAATACAAAGAATGTCATAGACGGAACAGGGGAGCAACGAGCAAGTTTTAAGGAAAAAAGGGACAAATAAGCAGAACGATACAGTTGAAATTTTTTGGATGCATAATGAGCAAAGTATGTGCGTTGTGAAACAGTGGATATCAGCTCCGAACAAGAAATTGGAGAACCGAGTTCGAATTCCAGTTGAATTCATAGCATTCACTTTCGCGCAAATACCATTGGGAAAGATATTAATCCATCTCTTCCCTCTCCAGCTGTGGGTTAACTGGCAGGACAGATTTGATTCTAAAGCCTTGGTTGCTAACCAATCTAACGCAGAAAGTAATGGCAACCTACTGCGGGAAAATTTTCTATCCAATCAGTTATGTTTCTTTTGAGACATGATCGCCCAAGCGTTTATCACATATGGCACTCAACTGACTGAATGAACAAAGAATGCTTGGAGAATTTGACACATACATGTACAGATTGGAACAGCGAGAATACAGCCATATAGCGTTGAAACGCCGGTTCCCGGGCAAT
The DNA here is from genome assembly GCA_037127315.1 of Ascarosepion bandense. Taxonomy (NCBI): domain Eukaryota; kingdom Metazoa; phylum Mollusca; class Cephalopoda; order Sepiida; family Sepiidae; genus Ascarosepion; species Ascarosepion bandense. The sequence continues at coordinate 478,189 of JBBBDQ010028937.1, forward strand.
CACTGAAGTTAACCAACGTTAGGCATGGTCAGTACCTAGATAAGTGACCGCTTGAGAATACCAGGTGCTGTAAGATTGGATGTGCGGGTGGTGTAGTGTATAATGGCTCGGTATTGTTAATCGGAGTGACGACTTCTACACTTTTCCCTCTCAAATTAATCTTCCGACCACTCAAATTAATCTTCCGACTACTCAAATAAACCTTCCACTCAGTCAAATTAATAAAAGAAAAATGTAAGATCATTCTAAATTTAGTATAAAAACAATAAGAAATTTACAAATCATGGGATATTTACACACCAACTGGTAGTACCGCACCACATGGTTGTAGCACGCGAGGTACTTGGGCATGGTAGCCATCGGAACCGCATTATCAATTGAACTTTCGACATATTTCAGTCGGTGCTCCACCTTCGACACTCACTCAGGTGGTTGATTCATCATCTATTTGAATGTTGACGCATAGTACCTTTTTATATGAGCCTTCACAGATGACCACAAAAGCTCAATGTGGTTGACTATGCAACTATTGGGAGCCAAGCGTAATATAATGATCCTCACCTTCGAGGTACCCTTGGTAGCACGCGAGGTACTTGGGCATGGTAGCCATCGGAACCTCATTATCAATTGAACTTTCGACATATTTCAGTCGGTGCTCCACCTTCGACACTCACTCAGGTGGTTGATTCATCATCTATTTGAATGTTGACGCATAGTGCCTTTTTATATGCGCCTTCACAGATGACCACAAAAGCTCAATGTGGTTGACTATGCAACTATTGGGAGCCAAGCGTAATATAATGATCCTCACCTTCGAGGTACCCTTGGTAGCACGCGAGGTACTTGGGCATGGTAGCCATCGGAACCGCATTATCAATTGAACTTTCGACATACCTCAGTTTGTGCTCCACCTTCGACACCCTCCAGTGGTTGCTTTATCATCTGTTCAAATGTTGCTTTTTCAAAAGCGACTTCACGGATGACTACAATAGCTCAATGGGTTTGTGCATGCAACTATAATGAGCCAAGCGTAATATAACGACCTCTTTAAGATCGGCTGCACCCTTAATGTACTATGCTTATAATTATAAAAATATAGTACATTGTTAATATTATGTAATATAAATTAAAAATCCAAAATCAAGAAAATTATAAATAAAGTTAATTTAATCATGCAGTTGAGTAGAAAGTTAATTTGAATGAGCGAAACATTAATTTGAGTGGACGAAAGATTAATTTGAAAGGGAAAAGTTTCAGTTGAATTCTTTATATTTACTTCCACAAATCCCCATGAACTTTCGACATATTTCAGTTGGTGCTCCATATCTCTCTTCTATCCTAGCTATGGGTTAATTATTAACATTTGTATGACTAAATTATTATTATCTGAAAAAATAAATTCTTACAATCTAAAAATATTTTCTGACTTTAAATAAACTGCAAAGTGTTGACAAGTCGTAGAAAACGAATCAATCAATCATGAAACGGCGAGTAACCAGTCTAAAGAACTTATGAACAGGGAATAGAAAGCATAGGAAAGTTGGTAAGAACTACAAAGAATAGGAAGTTGTGGAGAGCCATGACCATCCCTGAATGGACACTACATATGGCGAGACATAGTAGGAGAGAAAGCACTTAAAAAAAAAAGAATTCAGTCAGTTAAGAGCCATACGTGATACACGCTTTAGGTGATCATGTCTGGAATTCGAACTTGGCTCACCGATTTCTCGTTCTGAGCCGATATCCACTACACCACAACGCACATCCAAAATCAAAGTCAAAGTAAAAGAGAATTTACGTGAAATAAAGGGGAAAAGAAAACAAGAAATAGAAAATGAGAAGCAGCGAGAGAGAAAGAAACGGAGAATAAAGTGATAGGAAAGAGCAGAGACAGAAAAACAGTGAAAAAAGAGAGAGAGAAAGCAAAAGAAGAAGTTGATACTATGGATTATAGAGATAAATACATAGATACATAAAATACTAAGGTTCACCCAATGCAAGACTCGAAGTCACTCAGAGGGTTAATGTTATGGTTATTTTGAATGAAGTGTGTAATATGAATGCAAGACGGGGTGGTAAAAAGAAGAAAGTGAGAGAGAGAGAAAGAGAGAGAGAGAGAGAGAAATCAACAGATTAATATTGTCAGCGAGTGTTTGAGAAAAACAACAAAAAAGACAGTGAGAAGTAAAGTGATAAAGAGAGTGAGAGAGAGAAACAAAGAAATAGATAGTAAAGAATTAGAGAGAAGTATTAAAAGAGGTGCGGATCGCGGGGTGTATGCGTAAGGGAGTCTTCTTTCACACAACACTCACTCCGTTCGCCCTAAAAACGTTCTGGTACCATTTTCATCGCCATTAACGCGAGTTTAGCGAATCGGAAATGGTTTCATTACTTCTGCAATCGTCTGGCACTTTTGAGTCCTGGGACACCTGTCATGAATTTTAGACTTCGTAAACACAGACTTTTAAATACTGATGCTTGCAAACAAACACATACGTATACACGCATAACCAGACGCAAATATATGGCAATAAAACATACACACATACAATCAAACCGAGATATACAATCGCAATTCAACAATATACTGCGACATATACACAAGTTTAGCAGCATATAAAGAAGAAAATAATTCTTTCCTGTCATATATGCACATATACTTACAGGCACAAATATTTGATTCCACTTTTATGCACACACACACACACACACACACACACACACACACACACACACACACATTGTTTTTACGGTTTTTCAACCTGTTATGTGTTTTTTAGGTCGTTATATTTTTTTTAAATAATACTGCTGGGGAAATGAATATTGCATTAACCTGCATTAACAGCTGTTTGAGAATAATAATGATTTTCTCGATACAAGTTCTGCTATTTAACTCACAAATAGAGGTTAACAAATGGAGTCATACCGTTACCAAGGGTATTTGCGCGTAAATGAATGCAACGTTAGTCAGTTGTCATATGTAATACATGCTTGAGCGATCATGTCTCTTTCAAGACATAACTGACTAGGCAGATATTTTCCCACAGTAGGTTGCCATTACTTTCTGCGGTAGACCGGTTGCCAACCACCGCTATAAGCCCAAAGTGAATGAAACGAATTCGACTGGGATTTGAACTCAGCTCTCTAATTTCTCATTTTGAGCCGATATCAATTACACCAGCACGCACATCCAAATTACCCGACTGGAATTTGAACTACCAACACACACGCATGCATATATATATATATATATATATATATATATATATATATATATAATAAAAAATATACTTCTACTTTAGGCGATATTTAGGAGTAAAAGTGCTCAATATCTGGGATAGAGCTTATCTAGATATAAAATCAAACATCGAAAGACGACAGTCGGTTTCATGCTTGAACGCATTCAGACTATGAAGATTGCTTTCAGACATGAAACAGACTGTCATCATTCGATGTTGACCTCAGTATCAACTTTTATGCATATATATATATGTGTGTGTGTGTCCGTGCACGTGGGGACGGGGGCGGGGGCGAGTGGCCAAGTGGATAAAACGTTTACGTCCTAGCCATGAGCCACAGGTTTGAATCTCGTTATGATCAATTTTTCAAGCAATTGACTTCTTTATGATATCCACATGGTGCGGTACCATTGTGGAGTGCCTGCAACCCATACACATGCATTATGAGTAGATCTGTCGATGGTTATGCTAGCCCCCCGAAGTCACAAGACATCGGAATCGAGTGCCTAAGCGTATTGGCCTCGTTCAACTGCTGATCACACCATATGATGTGCTCTCTCCCAGAAGATCTGTTCAACATAGTTGCAGCATAAATAGTGTGGGTGTAAAAGTAACACTTGAACAGGCATCTGCAACAGGGATTAACTAGCCACACAAGTAGACAAATGAACACGGAAATAAACAGCCAGCTATGACTCTGCAGATGTGTGCAGAAAATACGGTTTCTATTACGTAAGAAAGTAAAATATGCCGTTAGTACAAACAGCGAGGCGAGTTTAAATTCAGAAACTAGTTTGCTGCATTCACTTTCGCACGAAAATTCCAGTCTAAACCTGGGAAGGGCATGAATCCATTCCTTCTTCTCTATTTCTTGTTGATATTAAACTCTCTAAGCACTGAAAGTTCAGTTGTTGCTTCTTTATTGTACGTTTAATTTTCCATGGACTTCATTTTTTAAAAGACTTTTTAATCAACTCATCTAACTGCAAAAGTTATGTGACATTCTTAGCAACCTTATCATACTATATTTCCTCTCCTTATTGAATCGAGAATTTTTACCTTATAACATAAAGAAAATACTGTACGACTTGTTTTTGGCATATACTAATTGCTAATATAATTTTCTTTTCATTTTGATAATTTAAAATCTCAAAGACTAAACATCGTAATTTTCTGGTTGTGTCGCCTTATGAAATTATTTACCGTCTGTAGCAGTAATTCATGGCAAAATGTATTGGTATATTTTCTCTTTTCTCGTGTTATCTGTTCGTATTATAATAATGATAGTTTTTTTGTTTGTTTTTTTTTTGTTTTTTTTTTTTTGTTTTTTTTCTTATGGTTTTTTCAAGGATTATATATAAATGTCTTCTAGCTTATATATATATATATATATATATATATATATGCTGTTATACATATATATATATATATATATATATATATATATATATATATATATATAGGCTATTCAAGATACTTATATGGAATGTGATCAAATAGTATTTATTTTTCAACATAGCCCCCCCTTGTTGCCCATACACTTCTTCCATTGGTATTGCCATGATTGGATCCCATTGGTGTAGAAGCTTTCATCCTGTTGGTCAAAAAAGTCATCAACAGCAGATATGTCAACCTACATATTATTGAGTAGAATCAGATTAGGTAAAAAATGAAGTATTGCTACCACTTTTGACCGCCAAGTCTACCAAAGTTAAGTAACGTCGAGCATGGTCAGTACGTAGATTGGTAACTGGCTTGGGAATACCAGGTGGTGTGAGCTTGCATGTGCAGGTGGTGAAATAGATAACAGCTCTGAACTGGAATTCAGCTCTCCGAGTTCCAATTCTAGTCGGGTTCATTATATTCACTTATGTGCAAATACCTCTTCTTCCATTCTCCCCCACCACAAGCCATGGGTTAATTTGTAGCACGTGTCAATAAATCAATATTATCTTAAAACATTCAGAGTTCAAAAGCGTTTGCAAAGCATTGTGGATGATTATTTTCCACTCTACAACCACTTTCTCACAGTCGAAATGTTACTCGCGCCTCATTATTATACCAATATTTTCATAGCAGTCGGTTCTCTCTGTAGGTCCAGGAAGTTTTTCCCGTCTGAAACCATCCTGCACATATATAAATTTACGATCCGGCCGTGCATTGAATACTGCTGCCATATCTGGTCGGGTGCCCCTGCTATCAATCTAGGGGTCCTTGACAAAATCCAGCGGAGACTTTGTAACGTGATCGATCCTAACCTTGCAGCGCAGATACAGTCACTTTCTCGCCGGCGCAATGTGGCTTCTATGTGTCTCTTCTACAAGTACTTTCACGGCTTCTGCTCCGATTAATTTAGCTCACTGGTTCTCCCTATGCATGAATTTGCTCAAGTTACAAGATTAGCAACTAGGTCCCACCCTTTTACTGTGAAACCAATAAAATGTAAACACAAATTCTACTCCATCAGCTTCTTTTCTTACACTTCCCACCTGTGGCATTCCCTTCCGTTTATTTCCTTCCTCGACAGCTACGATCTCCAGGAGTTTAAGTGTAAAGTCACTAGTCATCTCCTATCTTGTTAACCTGCATCCTCTCTCTCTCTCTCATGCTCCTTTCTCCGTCATCTTCACTCTCACTATCTTAACCCTTCTCTTACCCACTTCCTAACACGCCCCTGTAACCTGTCACTCTTTCTCATAACTTTCCTCCTATGTAACCCTCTGCGCACCAGTGGCAGTAGACTGCCTTGCTTGGGGTGATATGATTATAAAAAAAAATCTTCCCTTGTTCCTTTACAGCTAACACTCGACATATCACGTTCACTGAGTTGACTCATTCTCATTCCTTTTGTATACCATTGGTAAGGAGAAAGTTCCACTCACAAAGTTTCTTCTTCAGAACAATTATATTGTAGAACTCACCCTCGAGAGGATGCTCCATTAATCAATATAATGGTAATCTTTTCAAGTCGAGAGTCAACCTACATATCCTCATAATATACACTTCTTGCTCTTTCGCTGTACGCCATGACAAGCTCATTTGTTAGCCGCCTATCTTGAGTGGATCGTGAATTTTGTATTGTGTGAACAAAAAGAACGTATGAATAGTGTTTTTCTAGGTTTGACCGAGAGCGGGTAACTGAAACTACGGAAGCGAAACCGTGGATGGGTGAAGAACTACTGTATTACATTCCTAGAGACGATAAAGTCTACTTTCGAAATTTAGAATATAAGCACAGTAACAAAGTGGTGGTAACCAATAGATAAAGGGTTAATAACCTAAATATTTTAATTTCTCTTTTCGGCACAACGAGCTACATATGGGTCATAATTATTTTATCCACGTTATCTTTTAAAATAGAAAGGGACTCGGTTTAAATAACAGGTGCAATTATGATAGAGTTGTTGAAGGAACCAGGATGATGAGCGAGAATTTAACACTGAATGAGGAACAATGAAACGATAACTAAAAAAATATTTCTTCTTCTTCTTCTTCTTCTTCTTCTTCTTCTTCTGCTATATATGGTGTCCCTTCATATCGTTAGTGTGAGAAATAAGAGAATGTATGATATAAAAAAGACTAAACGAAGACAAAAAAAAGTCGCTTTTTTCATGATAGTTGTAAATAAACATTTCTTAAATGTCAACCTTCGATAACGAAATATCACGTGTTATCAACCGGATATCTTTAAACCAATCAAAACTAAAAGAATGTAACTGCGACAGCCAATCACATTCCAATGAACGAAGACATGGATGATAGGTGTAATTTATTTTTTCTTATTACTACTCTGGGAAAAATGCTGAAAAATTTAGAAAATGTGTAGACATATTGAAAGAAATGTTGAAAAAATAATTTTATAGCAGTCGTCACCTAAAAAAAAGTTTCAAATCTCAAATAAGTAAACATCGTAATTTTCTGATGGTGTCGCCTTATGATGCTATTTTACCATCTGTGGCAGTAATTCATCGCAAAATGTATTGGTGTATTTTCTCTTTCCTCATATTATTTGCTCGTATGGCAATAATAGTAGTTTTTGTTGCTTAAGGATTTTTCAAGACCTATACAATGTCTTCCAGTTTATATATATATATATATATATATATACATATATATATATATGTGTGTGTGTGTGTGTGTGTGTGTGTGTGTGTGTGTGTGTGTGTGTGTGTATAAGGGGAGTTTCTAAAACTTCAGATATAAATAGAATATATCTGTAAAGACATTACAAATAGAAGACAAAAGAAAACTCTTCTTTAGCAACGAACTTTGTCCCTTTGAAAATTTATCAAGATAAATAACATTTCCACATATACCTTCATAAATTTCCTCAGGGAACAAAACGCGTTAGTGAAGGAAAGTTTTCCAGTTGACACATACAAATCATTCCTCCTCCTCTCTCTCTCTCTCTCTCTCTCTCTCTATATATATATATATATATATATATATATATATATATATATATATATATACATATATATATATATAGACTAAATGAAGTTTATTTTGCGGTCCATACATTCTTCTATCGATGTCGCAGTGCTTGGATCCCATTAGTGAAAAACCTATCCTTCTTTGGTCAAAGAAGCCATTAAGATCAGACATGGCATCAGCATCATTGCCATACTGGTCTTCTTTTTGGGGACAAATGATAATCAGATAAGGTCAAATCAGGAGAATAGGAAGGGTTATCAATCAATTCAAAACCAGTCCTGCACAGGAGACATTGATACTTATGACTTGTGTACTGGAGCATTGTTTTGATAAAACCAAATCATTTTCTAGGTGTTTGGTCCTGATAGCTTTTGGTAATTGCCTCAGTAATTTGTCGTAGTACTTCTCCATTGATGAGGTGGCCTTTTTGAATACAATCAATAAACACAATATTTTTGCATCCCCAAAAACTGAAGCAATCACCTTCCTGGAAGATGAAATGACTTTGACGTTCTTTAGAGCATGTGAGAAGGGGTGTTTCCACGGCATGGATCGTGTGATTGTCTCTGGCTCAAAGTGATAATTCCAACGCTCATCCTGGGTTTGCAAACGTACAAGAAAAGCAGCTGGATCTGATCCAACGTCAGATTTTCCCGTGATGTAATCAGTCTGGTGCGAATTTCGATCAGGTGTCAGAAGACGTGACAGGCACGCAGAAACCTTCGCCATACCAAGTTCATTTTACAGAATATTCTAAACTCTCTCACGAAATATGCTAATAGCATTGGCTCCTTGGTTTGCAGTCAATCGCCTGTCAGCCACTATCATGTGGTTAACAAGATCAATGTTTTCCTCGGTGGTTGTAGTTTCACGAAGACCAGGCCTTGGGTCGCATTCATTTCTCCTCCTAAATTCAGTTACCCACTTTTGCACTGTTTATAATGCTGGAGAGCTACAGCCTAATGTAGCAAACCCTGTCATGAGATACTTGATTACACAACTATGCCAAATTTTGTACAACATTTTCAAGAAAAGACGCTACTACTTACTTCTGAAGTTTTCTTTGAACAGTTAGATGTCGGGTTATCTGAAAAAAATTATTAATAAAATGAGTTTAAATTAATACATATAGCTATAAAAGTAGATACTGAGGTCAACTCCTAAAGGCGACAGTTGTTTTCATGCATAAGCGCAATTTTCATGACCTGAAGATTGCCTTTAAGAATGAAACAGACTATCGCCGCTTGGTGCTGACCTCAAGGTTTACTTTTATATTTATACAGACTCAATCCTTGATATTAATCACTTTAACACATAAATATAGCATACCTTAAAATTATATTTGTATTATATATATGTGTGTGTGTGTGTGTGTGTGTGTGTGTGTGTGTGTGTGTGTGTGTGTGTGTGTGTGTGTGTGAATAAAAAGAGAGAGATAAAAAATAACATTAAATGTTTAAGTTATCTTCCGGATTTGAAATTTCACAGATTTATTTGTTAATTTCTGATTAAACACTTTGACGATCAAATATCATATCTTCGAAACTCCAAGTTAGCAATATAACGTGAACATTTAATCTTATCATGTTGCTATCACCGATTTATCAGTCAAGCTGCTCCAAAAAGGTCCCTCTTCTAAAAGAAATTCACATGGTAAAAACTACTATGTAGAGAAGCACACAGAGAATAAATATACTTGATACAACACCTTTGAGAATATGCTAAAGCACTGGCCGAAAGCGCTCGGAACAATAAAAACTATGAGGATTTTATTTATATTCTTTAACTCATGAAAAACGGAAAAAAGTTTGCGGCCAAAATATACATTAATATATATTAAATTTAGTGTATCGAGGCAGCAAATAATTTTCTAAGCATATGCTGTTAAATATAAGAGACAATGAATGTCTATTATGTTTAATCATGAGCCGTTCTAAACGTCGTATTTTGGCTTTAATTTCAGTTGAAAATAAAGACAAAAATTCTCCAACATTTGGATAATTTTTTATTGATTTGCTTCTAAGCTTTCGGCTCACATAAGCCATCTTCAGGTTATTCAGACTGAAATACAATAACATCCACCATCACCGACGATTTTATTTTATGTTGACATAAAACTCCGCTTGGCAACGACAATAGTTACCAAAAATAATAAACGCAGTTCTCAAATTTGCAATGCGGTTTTATGACGTCACACCGCGTGATAGCGTGAAATGACAACAAAACCATATAATCAAATGCAATGTAATGTGTTATGTCCGGATTTAAAGGTGATTTTATTGAGTGTTGGTTATTTAGATTTGATGTACATGGCCTCAAATATCTGCAGGTTCGTCTTACTGTGTGTATGAGTAAGGATCACCAGAAAAATATCTATATATGTGTACTTGCGTGTATATTCATATATATATTTATTGATATCTGCACACACACACACACACACACACACACACACACACACACACGCACATATATATATATATATATATATATATATATATATATATATATATATATATATAAAGATGATCTCGGAAGGAGATTGAAAGTACTTGGGAACATCGAGATATAAAATAAAATCAACTGTCAAAGTTACAGTTCATTTCTTATATCTTTCTATGATAATACGCGAAAGATTATGAACGGATTTTATTAAAAATAAGCATGCACAATGTTTGCAGTTTATTTAATATAACATGCTTCAAAGAAAATTTGATACCTAAATACACAAATTTTTAAATATATGTAAGCATACAAATATCTTTGCAAAAATATAAAATGCCGTAGGATTCCAAACATAAAACTCGGTTTCGAATGTAATAAGTGTCGATTTTTCAGGGAAACAGATTCTTGATAATATCATCTGTAGTGATGATCGCATAGTAAGGCGCCTGAAAACCATACAACGGGTTGACCCAAGCCTAGTGAGTGAACTTGAATAATGAAAATGCAAAGACATCACTGATTGTGCTAGCACAAAGTCATAACATATGAGCGTACTAATCTTGCCCAGGATCTTGTAGGATGTGTTGTGGTGTAGTGGATATCGGCTCGGAACGACAAATCGCGGAGCCGAGTTCGAATTCCAGTTGAATTCCTTGCATTCGCTTACGCGCAATTACCCTTGTGAAAGGTATTAATCCGTCTCTTCTCTCCAGTTATCGGTTAAATAATAGGATAGATTGGTTTCTATAGCCTTGGCTGGCAATCAGTCTACCGCAGAAAACAATGGCAACCTACTTCGGGATAATCTTCTGCCCAGTCAGTCATGTCTTTTTCGAAACATGATCGCCCAAAGCACTTTACTGACTGAATCTTGCCCTAATCACTGATCACGCCAGAGTATGTGCTCTCTGCCAGAAACGTGTTACTACTTCCTGCACAGCATAATTGCTGTATAAACCACAGATTGCCTTTATGGGTTTTAAAGAAACAAAAATATGCAGGCGTCTGCAAAAGGGTTTAACCAGCCAACCTAACAAACGAGATGCCAGTCATTATTAGACTAAAATACGTGTTTACATTCACATGCACATAAGCTTAGATTTACATATATATCAATCTGCGTTTGTATATGTATAAAATAATTTTCGCATTTACGTATGTGTGTGATAGCATATGCACGCCGCTTCTTAAACTTTTAGTAATTTTCTTTAATGACTATGTTAATATATTTAACTTAGTAACGTAATGCGCAGTAAGAATTTACTCCCTTGCCAATCTACCATGGTCCTGTGCTTAAAAAGCAATTAAATACAATTCATTAATTAGTGACACTTCACAAAGACCATTTCTCGGCGACGTTTCCTGAGACGCAACGGAATCTAAAATGATTTATGCAACGTCCTTGAGAAAAACTAAAATTAAAAAAATGTTATAAGCGTTTTCTTTCAAAAGAGACAGAAATGACAAATATATAAAATTAGCTGTTTCTTTTTATTGTTGTGCTACCCGTAGTTTTGAATTTGAAATATACGTTTTGGGAGACTGTAATAAATTTTAATTCTACCTTTAAATTTAATAAGAAATTTCTCATCTAATCCTTTGAACCTTGAAAGCTGAGCATTTGAACAAGGCACCTTTTTGGCAGAACCGGTGGAAAGGTCTCGAGTCCCGCCTTCCTGAATCTATAATACGGGCCCTCCCACTCTACTACATGTCATGTTTCATAAGGTAATCCTCTCTACTATAATAAAGACTGTTGTGTATTTATTTGCACACACACACACACACACACACACACACACACACACACATATATATATATATATATATATATATATATATATATGTGTGTGTGTGTGTGTGTATATATATATTGGGCCAGGAAGTTTTTCTCTTTTGAATCCATCATGCACATTTACAAATCTACCATCCGCCCGTGCATTGAATACTGCTGTCATATCTGGTCGGGCGCCCCCGCTATTCACCTTGGGGTTCTCGACAAAATCCAAAGAAGAACCTGCAATGTAGTTGATCCTAACCTGGCGGCCCGACTCCAGTTTTTCTCTCACCTGATGAGATGTGGCTTCCCTCTGTCTCTTCTGCAAATACTTTCACGGATTCTGCTCCGACGTCCTACACTCTTACTTTGAAAACAATTAAGTGTAATCCCAACTTCTACTCTATCACCTTCCTTTCTCGTACTTTCCGCTTGTGGAACTCCTTTCCGTTCCGTATTATTGCTTCCCTGATAGCTACAATCTCCAGGAGTTTAAGTGCAACGTCAACTGTTATCTCTTATCTCTTTGATTCCCATCCATCTTCTCACCTGACACTTTCCTCTCACCCAGCTTTCTTTACACCAATATACCCGTCCTTCTCTTACCCATTCTCCGACACCTACTGTGACCGGTTCTCCGCACTTTTCACTCTCCTATTACGTAATCCCCTGCACACAAGTGGCAGTTCTGCCTTGCTTGGCGGGGAGACGATTATAAAAAAAAGAATAGATAGATAGATAGATAGATAGATAGATAGATAGATAGATAGATAGATAGATAGATAACCATGCCAAGTCCGTAAATAGAGAGGATAATCCAAAGCGATTTATTTAATATAAAACATTAAGTAATAGCTCTATATAGAGAGGACAACGGATATTATCCAGAGAAATATGATATACATATAGGAAAAGTCAACACATCATCTAAATTCTTATAAATTATAATTCATTTCGACGAGCTATGTTCGTCTCCGTAGACCACGATTTCGTTTGGTATAAATTTCCTCAGAAAATCCCCACCAAAAAACTTTCAATGATGTGCTGATTTTTCTTTTATATATATATATATATATATATATATATATATATATATATATATATATATATGATAAATTGTAGGAGGATTTGAAATATTAAGTAAGTAATTCATCGAGTTTTATTCGACCTCAACAGAATGCAGAAAGCACTGGACGCCGTTTCGTCCTGTATTTGGGACTCACCAGCAGTGCGCATCCACTACCAGGAATTAAAACCCAGACAGTTGCGTTATTAAGCGAATGTCATATTAACTGTACCACGGGCCCCAGTGATGAAGAGGTAACGAATTAAACTCGATATAGGGCCGCTCACTCACATATTCTGTGGTGGAATTTTGCTGAGCTCCTTTTACCCATAGGACTGTGCCCCCCGGAGCCACGACTACTATTAGCAAGCTGTTCACACTGGAGCGTTATAAGCCGGTTCAAGCAACGATATACAGATGAGAAATTGTAGGAGGATTTGAAATATTTAGTAATTCACCGAGTTTTTATTCGTTGAGTTTTATTCATCGAGTTTCCCTTCTTTTACGCTTATGGGGAGAGAGACAATAGCGAGGCAGCGTCGGCTCAGTTCATTCTCTTTACTACTAGTTATTAAACTTTACTACCAGTTACTAAATCTCTTGCTGCGTGTTTGCTCTTTAACAGCACCTTATTATTCTTTCTTTTTTTTTTTTTTGCGATAAGTATGTCATTGAGTAGTGAAGAATATATCTATAATGCAAATTTTATTACAACCTAATTGTGTACAATTACAGTTCATACGCAATAGAAATGAACAATTCGACTAGAAAATTTGTGTTTCTTCGAGACTTAGCATGAGCAAAACAATTTCATGGATTTGAATGAAAAAGACTCTAAAATGACGTCAAAATCCACGAAAATCTTACCTCCTTTAATAGTAAGCTGTACTTACTTTAATTTGTAACATATATAAATGTAGATTGAAATTAAAAACAAATGTTGATAAGATAGCGAGATTCTCAAATCCTTATCTGTTCGACATTTGTGGTAAATTTCAGTTTCAGAAATAACGGTAGAACGGCATCATCAGTAAAGAGTATTAAATGATTCTACTTACAATTTTTAATCAATCATTGCCCCACCCACCAGTCAAGACAATAATGCCACTAAGATACAAGGGAAAACTGTGAATGAAATAGAATTAAAATAATTTAAAAGAAACTGGGAACCCAATCCTAAATAGGAAACAAGGGATAGACTTCTACACCTGCTTAAAAAAAAAACGAGGAGTGTAAACCGGACGATAAGTGAACTTGATTTCTTTTTTCTATGTCCCGTGTCGATTCAGGAAATCAATGATCATTGCTCTCCACACCTTCCTATCCTTTGTAGTTCTTAGTAATGTTTTTCTTTTCACTATCCCTCCCAATCCCTGTTCTGTCATCTATTTGCACAAGCATGTTAGATAGGTTACTGGCTGTTTCCTTCTGTCTCTCTTGCATTCAATATGTCCTTTGAGTGTTAAATTTAGTAGGCCTTCTTTCCTCATTATGCATCCGATAAATTTCAACCGTTTCTTTCTAATTGTAAGTATTAATGTCCTTTTGGTTTTTATTTTCCTTAAAACTTCCTCGTTGCTCACATGTTCCGTTCATGGAATTCTCAGCTTTCTTCCGTGGAATCACATCTCAATTTAATCGTCCAGCATTCACTGTCATGCAAGAGGATTGATTTTGCTGAGCAGTTTAGATTTATTTCTTTTTTTGTTGTTTTTTTATTTACATATAAAGCTGTGCGATTATATTCGTCAGTCCTTCGTTTTGCAAAGATAACGATAGCAATATCTACATTTGACAGATTTTGATATTTTCAAATTGTTCACAGAAAAACTGTAAAAAGAAAAATGGCACAGCCAATAGATTTGCCATATTCCTTAGGCTACGGAGCAGTACTACACTGAGTACGATGTTTCAAGCTACTTAACGCTTATCGACAGGGAAAATGGAATCGGCGAAACAAGTTCGAATTCCAACCTAGCCTGTTGCATTTATTTTTGCACAAGTATCCTTATAAAAAATATTAATCAACCTATACCTCCCCAAGCTATGGGTTAAATAGCAAGGTAGCCTTATATGTCTAGTTTTGGGTGACAGTCTAAGAGAAGGAAAAAAGTATTTTCCTATAGAGTCAAGTATAAATGATCTATACGCCACCCGTCGTCTCAGTTACATACAACTAGTATTTATCTGTAGACTTAAATAATAACGGTGATAATAAATCAGAAATCGTCAAAATGGATTACCTGAACTGAGGTTATTCCTGACCGGGCCCCGCCTGAAAGGTTACGCGCTAACACTATGGCTCTGATGCGAGTGCTTGGCTTACTTTCATCAAAATGGGTGTCATGATGAGTAAAAGGTCTGTTAAAAAAAAGTATCGGGATGTGCTATAAAGTGAAACGGCAACACATAACAATTCGACATGTAATCTTCTTCGAAGTAGTCTCCTTCTGAAGCCACATATTTTTATCAATGGTCGTTTTTATTGATGGAAGTATTCCTGAAACATCCTTTTTAGGAAAGCAAGAATCTGTCTCGTTGCATTCACTTGAATTTTATTGACGTTTCGAAATCTTGCTCCTTTCAAGTAGAATTTTTGGAAGTCGCAAGGGACAATATCATGGGTATGTGGTGGCTGTCGGATCTGAGGAATGTTGTGTTGGACAAAAACCTTCTACACAAGCCAGTGTCACTGATGGTGAGACGACTACACTGTACAAACTTTACTTCCAAATCAGTCAGTTAAGTTCCATACGTGATACACGCTTGGGCGATCATGTCTCGAAAGAGACAGGACTGACTGGGCAGAAAATTATCCCACAGTAGATTGCCATTACTTTCTGAGGTAGACTGGTTGCCAGCCAAGGCTATAGAGCCCAATCTGTCCTGTTATTTAACACATAACTGGAGGGAAGAGATGGATAAATACATTTCACAAGGGTATTTGCGCAAGGAATTCAACTGGAATTTGAACTCGGCACCTCGATTTCTTGTTCTGAGCCGATATCCACTACACCATAACGCACATCCCTGCCAAGCACTGTTGTAAACAACGGAAAGTGGGCGAGAATGTTATAGCAGTGTGTGCATTCGCGACAAAGTTCAAGGTCAGTCTATACCAAGCGATTTCAATTTTTGTGCTTTAGTGCCGTTACCACAGCCACATTTCAGATACTTTTTGATCAGACCTTAGCTTTGTATACATAGAACCCAGTATTACTTTGTTGGCATGTTGCTCTCTCATTCAATAATAATAATTATTATTATTATTAAAAGAAGCAGAAGAAGACGAGGTTACTATACAATCTCCGAAAGATGTTTCAAACATTTATGACTCTTCTGAAATCATTTGCCGAAAGTATACATGAAGAAACTAACCACTGGCGATTGTGACCGCATTTGAATTGAACAAAATGTTTGTCCTGTTGTTCTCATAAGATAGCGTTTAAATAAGAATACATGTTAAAATATTCGGAAAACGATCAAAGTTGTTGCTTAAAGTGAGACTGTAAGGAAGACACTGGAAGCCAAAAGGTTGAGTGAAGAAGGGTTTAATCGCATGAACAAGTGTACGACTGAAAAGTGCTATGGCTTTGCGACTCACATTTTGTCATTGTGTTGTGCCATGTGCAGATGTTCTACTCATAGCAGATGGGCGTGTCCATATTTCATCAATAGGTGTAGAAAAGGTTAGCCAGACTTTCTACGCAACAATATATGTGTGGCATCCTTCGGTCTCGTGAGACCATGGATCTGCGCCCAAAGAGCTGTTCTATAGCAGTGCAGCATCTGTTATGGCTGTACAGGCACATCTGAGAGTGGCAGTCTCGATTAAAACGAATGCATATATATACAACAATATTCAAGTCGAGAAAACAGCAATGAAGATAAGACTGTGAAAATGTTAAAACTCTAAAAAGAATCGGAGAGAAAAAAATAGAAATAACATCTTTTTTATTTAAAATAAGTAAAATAATAAAATAACACTACGGAAAGATTATTTTGTCTGTGAAAACATTTTTCCTTAAAAGTTTCCGTTACTTTTATTAACTTTCCTGTGATTTTTATTTATTTTTATTTTTTTTTTTTTTCGGTCAGAAATCGGAGGTCACTGGATTGGCGCTGAAATGTTCAATCAAGGCTGGTACTGGGTACGCGGCTGTGACGCGCTAGATCCTATCGTCAACCCCCCTTGGCGATATAATCATTCGGTCAACTACTCGCGCGCTATTATTTGGGGAGACAAGTGGTCAGGGAAATTTCCAGGTCAATATTGCCGATTTGTCTGCGAAGAAGAACCCTTCAAGGAAGGTAAGGTTTCTAGTTTATTATGTTTTTTCTATGTTTACACACATCAGCAGAATTAACACACAGAGCACTGACAAAAGATCTACATGTCTCTAGATTAATTTCTGTTCTGGTGAATTCACCATAGAGAAATTGATTAATAGTAGTGTATTCTTCATAACTCGTTTAATACACCTATTTACTACAGTGTGAAAATGCACGTTTTCACAGCAAGCAAAGCGATGATAATGCTAATAAGGTGCATAGGGTTACGGAGTGTGAAAGACAATGAGAAAAATTTAGCGAGGAGAAGTGAAGAGAAAAAAAAACAATAAAAGAACAGGTTTCGGGAAAGCACTTGTGCTGAAGTGCTATTTGCTTTCTTCGACATTTCTTTTAATCATTTCACACAAAACTAGACAATTATACTAGTAAGTGACAAAAAGAGTTACTGGAAGTAAAAGAAAATAAGAACACTTTCGTGAGAAGAAAGGACAATAAAAAACATAAATTAAGAAGATAGAATACACCGATTGACATTGCAATTATTTTTTCTAAGATTGTCGTTGCAGGGAAGCAATAAGCGGTAAGAGAGTTCCACGTGCAAGAAGAGCGAGAAAAGAAACCATTAGAATAGAACTTACGGTTACATCTAGCTAGATCAACGGTGAGACTTTGTGGCCAGTCTACACATAAATTCACGCGGTCGATGTACCAAGGAGGAAAGCTCATCAGAACAATTGCCATGAAAATAGTTATAGAAAAGAAACAGAGAAGCCACATCCCGTCGGTGAGAAAGCGACTGAAGTCAGGTCAAGACCAATTACATTACTCAGCCTTCTTTTGATTTTGTCGAGGATTTCGAGATATATAGCAGGAGCAGTAGACCAGATATGGTAGTAATAATCAATGCACGGACGAATGGTGGATTTATAAATGTGCAATATAGATTCTGTCGAGAAGTGTTTGGTACGATATAGAGAACCAGCTTTACTCGCAGAAGACATAGCAATTGATTCAACGTAGTCATTCCATTTCATGTCAATTCAAAACTTGAAAATAAGAAGACGCAAATTGTTGTTCTCCTGAAAATTAGCATCAGCCATGTTGATGGAAGCCAGAAAAGATGCTATGTGGTGATTAAATGAAAGCAGTTTTATTTGGAGGTGTTCAAATTTTTAAGTCATCATCGTTGTCTTGCAGCCATTAGCCGAGATAGAACTCACTACACCCCTCCAGTATTCCCTGTGCATTTGGAACTCTGGCGCAGTTTGCAGCGAAATTCATAATCTTGTCAAATAGCTGAATACTTGATGCTTCGCCAGGGCTACCAACGGTGTTTTTATTGTGACACCAACACTAGATGGGTTACCTCCAGGCCCCATTCTGTTACTTAACCCATAACTGGAGGGAGGTGACGGATTAATACCTTTCCCAAGGGTACCAGTGCTGAAGTGAATGTAGGGTACTCAACTGGAATTCGAACTCGGCTCACCGATTTCTTTTTCAAGCCGATATCCACTGCATCACAACGCACATCCGTCACTGAACGCTTACAGAGTCTGGTATTCCTAAGTGGTCACCCATCTAAGTACTGACCAGACTCAACGTTGCTTAACTTAGGTGATCGAACGAGAACCGGTGTATTCAACGTGATATGCCGTAAGCATAACTCATTCCTTGCCCACTAGTTAACCTCTAATGGAGATCATTTTCGAGAGAAGCTACCACATTTATTTATGGGATCTATCGGGCTTACTACTAAGACAGATGTAAATATTTGTGTCATCCCTAGTTGAACTGATGACACCGGGAAGATCGTTGATGAAGACAAGAAACAACGTAGGTCCAAGTATAGAGCCTTGAAGGAACCCCGCATTAATGTGAAATGATCTACATGCGGGTCTGCGGAAAAATTCATTTATTGCGATTTTTGGCTGTCTTTTGATAATAATAAACGAATGATAATATCAAGCAAAGAATAGCTATTGATTTATTGTTACAACTAATTTGAAGTTATAAAACATAAATTGAATTTTAAAATGTTGATGCGACTGCACATGTGCACAAAGGATAGGGGACGCTAAGAATTTTAAATCAATTTTTTGTTTTTTTGTTTTGTTTTGGGTATACCGTCTAGTCGATTCATTGAGTTTCTTTTCCCTACTGTTGATCATCTTATCACTTTCGTAACTAAATATACTACATTGTGATCTGGTAAGAAAGGTGAAATGAAAAAACCTGAATGTAAATTTACTGTGGATGATCTAGTGATTAAAGCACTATCTATACATCTTCGTTTTATAATACTGCTTTTAATTAAAATAGATTTTTTCAAATCAAAAGTATGGTCCGTCATTATTATGAGAAACTAATACATTGAGTCTGTTGTTTTATAAAAGATACCTTTTGTGTTCATATAATCTTTATTTAAATTCCTTGACGTTTCTCCTATGTATTCTTTGAGGCAATTAATATAGGTGATAAACGTCAATGAAGTCCTAAAGTATGAAACGCGTCTCACGAAAACATTTTCCATTTTGTCATACATTTTCCTAATAATTATAACGTATCGTTAAAAATGTTTTCCACTTCATTTCAACTGTTTCATTATCTCCACTTTTGTTTCGGATACTATTATACAACTTACAAACATCAATCCATTTGAGGACGAAACGTATCGACTTAAAAATAGTTTTTCTTTCTACATATATTTGTGTGTGTGTGTGTGTGTGTGTGTGTGTGTGTGTGTGTGTGTGTGTGTGTGTGTGTGTGTGTGTGTGTGTGTGCAAACGCTCGCTGAAAATTAAGAACAGTAAAAGAAAATTGGTGGCGGGAGAAAGCGTGACTCGAAATCTTCGTATCAAAAGGTGTAAACAGTCCCTCTCCGCTCTGCTTATGACCCTCTCAGGTCAAGAGACTTAACTGAATATCGGTGAATGCCTGATAAGATTAAGGATTGATGGCGAAAACATTTCAAATAACGACTGAATCATATTTGGCCTGTTAGTCCTGATGTGATTGTACTTCAACGTACATCTCTCATATATGAGATTGATTTGCCTCCCACACTAACAGAGATAAGAGACGAAGACTGGAAGTTGGTGTAAACAGACGAGGACTGGAAATGTGTCAAGCTACGGTGGCAGAGGTGGCAGAGCCATTTTTCATCATGTGGGGTTAGAAAATAAAACAGCAATCAAGGTTGTAATTCTCGCATCCAACTCTAACCTCCATCATGCCGCGTCCACCGAGACGAATCATTCTCATTCCATTCTTACTCAATAAGTAGAAAGCTCCACTCGAACGGCTTCTTCCTGCAAACAGCTACTTTGTGGAACCGACTCCCAAGAATATGCTTTCTGACCACTGCAATGTTAACCTCTTCAGGTCTAGGGTTAACCGTTATTTCCCACATATTCTCATAAACTGTGCTTCTTGCTGCTCATACTTTAACCTACTTAAGTAAACGCCTATCTTGAGTGTCTCTTCAGCCTTGTATTGGGTGAAAAAAGGGATCCAAATACATCTGTAATAACTACGTTACGATTTGTTGGCTGTTGGAATTTTTTTTATTTTATAAACTGTGCTTCTTACTATTACTGCCCATACTTCAACCTCCTTAGGTAAACGCCTACCTTGAGTGTCTCTTGGTCCTTGTATAGGATGAAAAAGGAATCCAAAGACATTTGTGATAACTACGTTACAATCTGTTAGCTGTTAGTAAAGTTTTTATAAGTGTAATTCGCAACCGGTTAATTATGTATACATCATAACATCCTACCTGAATCGCAGTGCAGTTTCCGTAAATGTGATAAGCCGACTTAGTTATTATGACTTGACAAACCCAATTGAAGTGCGAAGAACAGCAAAGTTTACAGCAACTCGTTATGTGTTTACTTTTTTTATTCTCTTATTCACAAATATTTTTTTTGAATTAATGAATGAAAAAAAGAATATGCATAATTATTTATGCATATTTTATAAATAACTTTTTAAAATAATAAAATTTGCAGAGGAGGTTTCCAGTAATGGTGATGTCACGGGAGAACCTGTCCTTTGACACGCCATTTGTTAGTGTTTTTATTATTATTATTATTATTATTATTATTATTATTATTATTATTATTATTATTATTTGCGGGGACGTTAGCTAAACTTTGTCTTTTTAGGTTTTGTCATTGGGCTAGAGCATTCAACATGAAAAACACCGAGAGCTTTTCAACAACCAAACGTGATCCTTCAGTTCAGAAAAGCTTATTGAAGATTGACAAAAATTGGTTGCGATCTTCGTGAATATTAACAAAAGATATACATTCAAATATACGCATATATTACTTCCTGTACCTTAGAATAATCAAATCTGTCAGAATCATATTTAACGAGAAACCTTGTGTTGTTGTTTTTTTCTTCAGTTAATCTAACAAAAGAATTCATGATTAATTAATTAATTTTATCTTAATTATTTGGATTTTTCCTCCAGAAATTTGTGACGGATTCCGCAGTTTCGAAAGAGTCAACGAATGGTCATCAGATGCGTTCTTTCGCAGTTTTAATACGCTTCACGAAGTTGATTGTGGACGTTTGTGTCTCGCTGATCCCAGTTGCAAAGGTTTCCGCTTCCGAAAAAGTGGTCATCATAAGTGCGCCCTCTATAATCGGAGCAACACGACAGCGAAAACGAAAACTAGATGTGATGCTCCGAGAGAAGTCTGCTACACAAGAATTGAACGTTGCTTTTCCTAAATCTTTGCAAAATGCCATTCATTCATTCATTCATTTTATCTTCCTCTTTACTTTACCTTTACGATTATTTTTTAAAACTTTGTTCTGTATTTTATGCAGTCTGGTTAATTCGATAAAGTTATCTAAATCAACGACAGGCATAACTTATCTACTCCGGAGAATGTGAATCACTGAGAACTTTGTTTTTTGAATGCCATAGCTATGCTCTCTCTCTCTCTCTCTCTCTCTCTCTCTCTCTCTCTCTCTCTCTCTCACACACACACACACACACACACACACACACACACACACATTCAAACACTGGTTCCAGTATCAGGATCAGTTAAGTAACGTCAAGCCTTGTCAGTACCTAGATGAGTGACCACTTGGAAAAGCCAGGTGTTGTAAGCTTGGATGTGCGGGTTGTGTAATGGATAATGGCTTGGAATTGGTTTTCGGAGATCCGGCTTCTAATTCCCGCAGGATCCGTTATATTCATTACAGACAAAAACACTAGGGAAAATGTGAATCCACTTCTCCTCCTCCAGCTACGAGTTAATTAGTAAAACTTGTAAATATTTTCTGGCTTTATATAACCAGCAAAGATTTAATAAGCCGTAGAAAATTAACCTCTCTCTTAACCTCTCTCTCTCTCTCTCTCTCTCTCTCTCTCTCTCTCTCTCTCTCTCTCTCTCTCTCTCTCTCTTTCAGCTTACAGAGTATTTTGAATTAGTTGGAGGAGTGTGACGAGTATAATTGTTTGCATACTAAAATTAGTTCACATCATTTTCAAATGCGGATCATATGCTCTTTTTGTGGAGGGAGGTACCCAGATGTGACGAGCCTGTCCCCCTTTCTCTCTCTTTCTCTCTCACACACACACACTTTCGAAAGCAATATTTTGATTGATGAGAAGTGTTTACATTCTTACTCTATACAATTATAGCTTATATTAATATTTTACTGTCGAAAATTTAATTAAGAAAACCTTGATCGTATAGAATAATTCTCCTTTCCTGCTTATTCCTTCGAATATAACGTATTTGTGTGTGCGAGTACACGCAATGCTATACCAAGTATTGAATAGAATAAACATATACTTAAGGCACCAAAAGAAAAGGTGTTATCATTGGTTTTTATTTTCTTGCAGTATTATGGCAGTATTACACCCTTGTACAAATTAATTAAAACAAACGAAAAATGTCTTCCTAGGATCTTTCCCTGATTACGTATACATCGTCTCTTGGTGATTATTTTTCTCTTCCGACTGTATTTTCCTTTGTGTCCTGGACTGATGGAGCCAGTTTCTTTGTTCGCCTTGATGACACGACTAAAAGTTGAAAAGCTGACACCAATAATATCCACGAACTCTCTGAAAGGCTTGCATGTGTATTTGTGCAGCGGTGTAATTTTTATACGCTTCCTTGGAGTAATGTCCATCACTGACAATGACCCCAGGACAACTAATCAACAGTCTAGACAATAGTGCCCCTGAGTGATAAAAATCTGAAGCAATCCTGAATGAAGCAATATTTTTCAAAGCCAAACAAATTTCATTATTCACCCCGAAAACAGATTCATATTACTGCACACCACTGCAAATGACCTTAATCTGAGAAAAAATAGAAATCGATTACATCTTGTCACTTCAGTGGGTCCAGAACTGACCATATGGTAAAAGAAAAGAAACCAAAGTAGTTGTTTCAATTAATTTGCACATGGATGTATGTTATTTGTCATAAAAATCTTATGGATTAATGTAAAAACTCATAAAACTTTTACAAGAAATAATTATTACGCTTTGTTCGTTAACTACTTTTGCAGAAACTTAAAAGAAAAAAAGATTCCATGTTTCTGTTTTAAACACTTTCACTGCTTTATTATTATATTGCATGATTATAATTACTGACGATGATTTCTCATGGGCGCCGCCATTTTGATTTCAGTTGGAGCCGCTGCAGTGCAGACTAAACTAAATGGCACACCAACATATTATACAACAAAAATATGTTGCATAACAGACTTGTATACTACAATATATCTCCGCTGATTTGGAAATAGCACTAAGTGCTAGTTACTTTATAACAAAAATACGAGCGAGTCAAATATTAAGTTGCCCTGAAAACGTATATATAAAACGGCAGCGGGGTTTGTAAGTTTCGAAAAAACCTATAAGTACGTGCACACCAGCGGAAATGTTAAATTACACTGTAATTATTACAGATAACTCAAGAGAGAGGGCAGTTATGGACAAACTACTTTCTGAATTTCTAATTTTACGAAGAAAATAACGTTCACTAAAATTTTGTTTATCTCGTTTCATTCTCACTTCTTCACACTCACTCTCTCTCTCTTTCTCTTCTGTCAAAGCGGAATAAATATTATATGCTTTACTTATTTACTTGAATTTTTAATCTGTCGTTGAATATAACGTTTTCAGTATTTTAAAACATTGGCGGGTTTTCTTTCTATCTATCTATCTATCTAGCTAGCTAGCTATGTATCTAGCTATCAATCTATCTCCACAGATTCGCTAAAAAAAATTAGCATACAATGATGAAACAATGCTCCAAACTTGATAATAACAAAGTCTTATCGACAAAATCTTTGAGGAAAAACCAAAGAAATTTTCTTCTTATTAAATTATATTTTTTATCCTTTTTAGAACGTTCGAAAGTTTGAGTAAAAATCTTACTTTACTTGCATTAACGGAGCGGGGTTCAAAGATGATTATAGGACATTTTAGCGTCTTTTTTAACACATTGATTTCGAAATTCTAACAAAAATCAAATAACTGTCGGATTTTAATGAATTTCTAGAACTTAATCATAAATTAATTTATTTAATTAGAAAAGCTTTTAATTGCTTTTACGAATAAGATATAATATTGGCACTATTTTCTTAAGAAATCTTTTTTATGAATAATGCCTTTTTGCATGAATTGTTTTCATTTTTGTTTTATTCTAATTAAAATATGCTATAAAGTTTTAAATCTTTTAATTTTTTCTATTTACTCACAATATTTTAAAAACAACTTTGAATTTTTTGTGTACATATAAACGTGCCAATTTTTGTAAATACTTATGTCCATAAATGACATAAAATAAGGGTGATAACCATAGTAAATTTAAAGCCAAAGTACTTAAAATTTTAATAAAACATTGGATTATAGAGAATATTTTTTTAATTCTTACTGATTACTGGATAGTTCAAAATCATACAAAAAAGTAATTCACGCTATATTCCCTAAGTAATTTTTACAAAATATGTCCAACGTAGAAAAATATTACATAAACTCCCGTCTATGCGTCAAGCTGTCAACTCCATTAATAAACACTTACCTCCGTGTTAAAAAAAAAGTGCATTTTTGCTATATTTTAAACTAAAAGTAATATTTGTTTCAAATCCGATTAATTAAACTTTAAATCAGCTATTATTCAAATAAAGTTTCAGAAAAGTATAATTTATTTTTGAAAGATATGGTAATAAAGAGAATTACTGTGATCACAGATGTCTAAGAAAGGCGTTAAAATTAGTGATTTTTAGTCATTAAAAAAAACTCCTTACAGTCAACTTAAATCAGTTTTGAAATACATAAAAACTTTTTGCTTATTGGAAATATTAAATTTATTCTATTAGATTGAAATTACAACTAAAATAAAAACTTTAAGAAATATTTTTTTTTATTTAAAAAAAAAATCATTTTAAACCTTAGATATTGCTTTTTTATGGATATACCTAGGATTCATGCAAATCATTAGTTAAAGAAGAGGGAACAAATGAAAATATTTTTAAATTGACAAGGTTTCTATTCACTGAAGCAGACATTAAACACCTCTATTATTTCTTTTTTTCTTTCTTTTTTTTCTTTCTTTCTTTTTACTGATACTAAACGATGTCTCTGGCGTCTTTTCCATTTTTTCTCGCATTCAAACAGAATAGTCCATTATTTAACGGATATTGGCAGGGTATAACGTCTGTGATAACTAACTAAAGAACGAAGGTATCGCGTTTCTGTGGAGGTGCATATATCTATCTATCTATCTATATATATATATATGTGTGTGTGTGTGTGTGTGTGTGTGTGTGTGTGTGTGTGTGTGTGTGTGTGTGTGTGATCAAATATGGATTGGAATCTGACATAATGATTAGATAAAGAACAAATAGGAAACATTTATCAATCTAACATATTTAACATTTTATTAAAGTTTCGTCAGAGACTGTGATATGGAAAAAATTAAGTACTGATAGTTTTACTTTTGTGTTGTCTAATTTTTATTGGTCAATCTTGTATTACGTGCATTCGACTCTTAAACCAATTTTAGTATAATTGTGGCGTTCCAAATTTAAAGAGAGATGACGTGTCCATATGACGTTTCAAGAAATTAACGGATTCCAAGCCTAACTGAAAATATTGCTATAAGTAAGTGTATAAACAATTCTAGTTTGTCTATGTGGACATCAGATGTTCGTAATTGTCTGTGTGTATATATGTCTAATAGACATTAAGTTCGTTGGTTTCGTTGCATGTTGGTTTCGGAACGTTTTACGTATATCTATCCATCTTAGTCTGTTCATACCTATCTTTCATCGCTTCTCAGATTTTTGGCTGGTAGTCATATGACCAGCTAAGACTGGCTATGCCAAACTATGACATGCTTCGACCAACTAAGACTAGCTTAGTCATCGTGTATAAATTTCTCTCTCTCTCTCCCTCTCTGTGTGTGTGTGTGTGTGTGTGTGTGTGTGTGTGTATCTGTCTTAGTCTGTTTATATCTATCTACTTTAGTTTGTCTATATCTGTCTCAATCCTAATTTTATCTGGAAAACTTATTAAACAAAAATGCACCCACTCGAATACTCAAGCCAGCAGATGAAATCAAATTCTACTCAATTATAAGCATGTATTTAAAATAACCTCTAAAGTGATACAAATATGTCAGATTAATAAAAAAAAATCCATTATTTTTTTTAGAAATTACTTTGTTTACGTTTCAGGGACAAAACTAAGCCTTTATGAAGTTTCGAGAATCTAACAACGACAAGATATGCTTAAAGGCTGTATAGAACATTGCTCTTCGCAGCCGAGTTAAAGTAGTTTGGATCTAATGATGGTTTCTTTTGTAAAGGGGTATGCACGTTTATTTCCTGCCGGACTATATATATATATATATATATATTATGGACTCTCCCGTTGATTTCGACGTATGAGTGTCTAACTCAGTTACACTCCCACACAAAGAATTGTTTAGCGTGGTGAAGGCTTGTGTAGCACCATCCACACGTTTTGGAACTGCTGATAACAAACAATCGGTGCAGAAGTCCGCCACAAATCATATGAACAGCAAACCTCAGTTATTTAACCCATAACTGGAGAGAAGGGACGGATTAAGACCTTTCCCAAGGGTACCAGTGCGTAAGTGAATGCAGAGTGTTCGACTGAAATTGGAACTCGGCTCACCGATTTCCCTTTCCAAGCCGACATCCACCGCACCACAAGGCACATCCGCCAATAAACGCTTCCAGCACCTGGTATTCCCAAGCGGTCACCCATCTAAGTACTGACCAGGCTCAACATTGCTTAAATTCGGTGATCGATTACGGTCATATCACGCTATATATATATATATATATATATATATATATATATATATATATATGGAGAGAGAGAGAATTTATCACTTAGCTGAGTGAAAGTCACAAGAATGTGTTAAATTCAACTGCCATGGTTGTTTGTTTTTATTATATTTTCCCAGTTTATTACTTATCTATCTATCTATCTATCTATCTATCTATCTATCTATCTATCTATCTATCAGCTGAGATCAAATATGGATTGGAATCCGACATAATGATAAGATTATGTATTATGAATATGCATAAGTAATATATATATATATATATATATATATACATGCAGAGAAAGAGAAAGAATTAATACAAATATAAAATGTATCACTTAGCTGATTGAAAGTCAAATGAATGTGTTAAATTCAACTGCTATGGTTGTTTGTTAAGTTTTGATTACATTTTCCCAGTTTTCGAATAAGATGTTGTACATCAATATCAAAATTGCTGATTAACTGTCCATGTTTTAATAATAACTGAGACGGTCAACAGTACTTTAACAAAAATAGAACAAAAATCGTTTTTCATCATTTTTTTTTAAAATATGTTCTAGAGAAAAATATTTCCGGCGCAAACTATTCACTTCTCTTGCTAGCTTTTAATTTTTGATTTTAAAAACTGTTGGAATTAAAGATTTACCCTACTTAATGCGTCTTATGTCCTGCATTTTTCTTTTCTGTTTTCTCTTTCTCTCACCTTTTCATCCTCTTTATCTATCTATCTATCTATCTATCTATCTATCTATCTATCTATCTATCTATCTATCTATCTATCTCAGTCCATGCTTATTTGCATATTCATAAGAAAAATACCTTCACATTTTCATTCCTATCTTGTGTTTATTTCGTATTTTAATTTTTCTTCAAAGATCTTTCACTGCCAAACCATTATCATTCCTTTAATCATTTAAAATTTCTCTTTTTATTTTTCCATAATAAATAAAAATAGATAATCTTAATGAATCTTTTTTACTTTAGCCCATAAGTGACGAAATATATTCAAGTATCAAGGTGCGGGTGGCCCAACGGTTAACGATATGATGAATGGAATTGGCGAAAAGAGAATAAAGTTCGAATTCCATCTGAGACAGATTCGGTTTATTCTTTATTAGAGGTAATTGTAATATTTGCCGTTTCCTTATAACGAGACGTTTTACAAGTACACGGATTTAAGTGAGTACAATGAATGATTTATAAGAATAATCTAATAAGAATATCTTTCTTGGCTTCCATATTCAACACTAACTTTTTCAAGTGTTTCCTCACTTTCACCTTTTGACTTTCTATTCATAAAAATATTCTCTAAAATAGAATAACGACTCGATGGAATTATGTTCATATTTTCCACTCGGTTTTCAATTTTTTTTTTTTTTGTTTTTTTGTTTTTTGTTTTTGTTTTTTTTTTTGTTTTGTTTTTTTGTTTTTTGTTTTTGTTTTTTTGCAGCAAGCCAGATTACTTTATCTAATAGCGACTATCTTCGCTGTACGCATGCGGACCGTTTTTACTAAGAATGATTTCAAATAAATAAAAATTATTTGCAATAAAAAATATGAACTGAATAATGATCAGAAAAGTTCCTCTTGTTTTTTTTTTCTTAAAAAAATTATTTTCTTGTTTTATTATAATTTTATTCAAATAAAGATCAAATCAAATAAAACACAAAAAACTAGTAGAATTATAAGATGCACGAGAAAATAATGACTCTTAATAAGTGAGAAATAGAAAAACGATTTTTTTACAATTGTATTTAAATTGGGTCTTAAAGAATGGCGTGATTTTCTCTGTATGCTCTACCGCTGTTGGGTTGTCACATCTGTCTTCTTCATATCTTACGTAGCAACTCGTAAACCTCTTCCGTGTGTTAAATAACAACTGGTCTGTGCAGAAATGTCTTGTAACATGGGGGAATAAAACGGCAACTGCTTTCAACGCATTATATAAAGTGACATCACTCACCAGCCGTCATGTGAACCTCATGACTTCATCTCAACCAAACAGATAATCGCTCTTTGCATTTCCACATTAACTAAAACCCTAAATGCTAAGTTTGATGGGACCTACACTCGGAGGCTGAGAGCTATACTTAACATTTTTGGAGACAACGTACAACTAAACTGCAGCTCTATCGACCCACCTCTGATATTTCTACAATCTTACGTGAATGTTAGGACACTGCTGACGAGTAAATTAAAAGTCGAGAATGGTATACTGTTTTGGACACCTAGCCATGGAGCAAGATGGATTGATTGCTCAGCAACCACCTACATTGAACAGCTATGTTATGAAACAGAATGCCTCCCTAATGACCTTCGAACCTTGATATTCCAGATAATATGACTTTTTCAACTAAATATGCTTTTAAATAAAATTGGCAGAGATGCACATCTAAATTTTGTTGTCATTAAGTATTCTTATATGAATATATGTGTCTTTTCAACTGACTTGCACACTTTTTCACAAATGTGAATTGTTAGTATTTAATGCTATTTTTTATCATGTAATGCCATCTACATCTAACCAGAGAACCTCAAACAAACATTATTTCAAGCCACTGTAGAGGTGGTTTTAATGTATGGTGCCACTGCCTGAACATTAACTAAAATCATGGAGTCTAAACTTGATGGAACCTACGCTCGGATGCTAAGAGCTATACTTAACATCTCTTTGAAACAACATCCAGCTAAATCAGAACTCTATGGATCCATCTCTGATATTTCTACAATCTTACATGAATGCAGGACACTGTTGGCAAGCAAAACAAGAACTAGCGAGTGATCTACTGCTCTGGACACCTACCCATGGAGCAAGATGGGTTAATCACTCAACAACCACCTACATTGACCAGCTATGCGATGACACAGAATGCCACCCTAATGACTTTCCGACCTTGATGCAGGACTGTGATGGTTGGTGTGATAGACTCATGAATGTATCCCTACAAAGATTATAATGACCTACTCAAAATGCTTTTGTTTTCTTTTAGAGCCTAATGAAAATAAGGCTGGGTAAAAAAATAATAGATAATAGAGTACGTGCTTTGTGGTGCAGTGGATATCGGCTCAGAACAAGAAATCGGAGAGCCGTGTTCGAATTCCAGTCAAATTTGTGACATCCACATGCGCAAATACACTTGGTAAAGGTATTAATCCGTCTCTTCACCATCCAGTTGTAGATTAAACAGCTAAAAGACAGATTGGGTTCGATAGCCTTGGTTGGCAACCAATCTAACGTAGAAAGTAATGGCAACCTACTGAGGGAAAATATTCTGCCCAGTCAAATATTCACTCAAACCTGTATCATGTATGGCACTTAACTGACTTACTGAAATAGATAGTGTTCATAAGGAAAGTAGTATTTTCGACAGATAAAATAATTTTTTTTAAAAGAGACACAGTGAAAGTTCTGTCAAAGTTGTGAGAACTTGACCTGTCAGCCACTGAAGAAAACGCGAAGAGTGTTGTGCGTGAGGAAGATCGAAAGAAGTGTTCCTGTCGCAACGATGTGACGAAAGTCTGGATTGCGTCTCCCTGAGTTGGTTTCAGAACAAATTGTTAGATTTTGGTCATTCTTATCTGCAAAGATTAATTTGTAACCATGTCCTCTTGTCCGTGTGATTATTATACCCACGATGCGTCAATGAACTGCCAGTGACTTTGGTTATATTGGGGTCTCCAGGACCACTCAGTTACCATTTCAAGTTATCGAGGGGCTGAATTCCTTGCCTCTGATGTATGAAAAATTCAAGGAAAGAATTTTCCTTCTCCATTTTTTTTTTTTTCATAGAACATTCCAGTTTTATAGCGACAATAAAACAATCTCAAAATAAGGTATGTTGAGAAAAGGCTGTCTGGACACTTTGTTGATAATAAAAGTCTTTGCTTTTAAGTAGGAGTTAGTTGGTTTTGTTAACCTCGTCTAACACAAACATGCAAGTCTTCAAATGCGCGAATCCATTCACTTTCAAATGTAATGTATCAATATGTGAATATTTTTATACAATTTTTACTATTTTGATTTAATTTAATGTTGCTTTCTTTGCTCGAGACTGACTAGGAGCTATAAAAACACATTTACAAAGGGTGCGTATACTAAGTTGCAAGTTAATTATTTCATTCTCTTCCTTCTCTTACCCTACTAACTCTGATCCATCACTTCTTCCCTCGTAACAGATACAGAGGGATAAAACCTTTTTTCAAAACCAGATATGTATACAATAAATTTGTGTGTGTGTGTGTGTGTGTGTGTGTGTGTGTGTGTGTGTGTGTGTGTGTGTGTGTGTGTGTGTGTGTTTCACTGTTGGAGTGTCAAGAACAAAAGCAGGTAACCCACTCCATGTTACTGGGTTGTTAGCAACTCAGTAGGATGAAAAATAAGACCCACCAAGAACTCTCGATTAGTCAACAGACAGCTAACTAGAGGCGATGTCTCAATAAATCATTGTGGAGAAGACATCGAGAAACCACTCTACTATTAATCCCAA
This sequence comes from Ascarosepion bandense, assembly GCA_037127315.1. Lineage (NCBI taxonomy): Eukaryota > Metazoa > Mollusca > Cephalopoda > Sepiida > Sepiidae > Ascarosepion > Ascarosepion bandense. Next base: position 510,270 of record JBBBDQ010028937.1, read on the forward strand.
GAAATATCATGAAAACAAACAATCAAAATAAGAAAACTAACGGCGTAAATGGGGCTAAATCTAAGGGAATTAACTCCTCGCCCGGTAAGGAGAGACATGCGCAACAGGTGTCACTTGACTATCACCCAGCGGCGATTAGCATTAACGGCGTAAAGGGGATAAAATTTCTCGGAACTGATCACTTCCCCAGAAAAGACCAACATGAGCGACAGATGTCACCGGACCGTTATTCGGCATCAAACAAAAAATATCTTTACAGACATGGAACGTCAGAACATTGAACAACTGTAACCAGCTATAAATGTAAAACAGGAGATGAGCAGGTTAAACGTCAACACTTTAGGTTTATGTGAAACTAGGTAGCGAAACAACGAAGAGTTTATCATTGACAACCAAAGGCGGGGAGAAAAATGGGAAAAGGAGTTGGATTGATACTGATTCAAGACATAAAGAAATGCGTTCTGGATACTGCCAGTTATCTGAAAGAATTATTGTAGTTAGACTGAAAAGAAAGCCCTTTAACATATCTGTTATAACACCGACAACACAAAGTGCAGAAGATACAATATAGTCTACTCCATGCTAAACAACACCAAGGCTCAATGTAAATCACAAGAAATTATCATGAAAGACCTGAATGTCAATATAGACAAGGAAAGAGAAAGGGAAAAACTGGGAAGTTTGGACTAAGCACTCGCAACAAATGTGGAGAAAAATGAGTCCAATTGTCCACGTGAATGACCAGGTAATAACAAACAGCCTGTTTCAAAAACATACAAGACGATTATTTCCTGAGATTCAAAGGCGTATTTGGGATGGCCAAAGACGTATTTCAGAAGCTAAGCAGAGTATTAAGAGAAAGGAAAATCTAATTGGAAACAAGGAAAACAGTACTGAACTGCTACGCAATATCTGCCCTGTATGGCAGCGAATGTTGGGCAGTCTCTTCAAAAATGAGATAGAGACTCAACGGAAACTTATACTTAACATCAAGAAGAGACAGTTGAAGTTTCTGGGATACGTAATATGGAAGAAGGGCTTAGAGAATCTGATACTCACAGGGCGAATAGTGAGAAAAAGGGACAGAGGAAACCAGTGGACGGCATATTTGAAAGGCTTGAGTAAATGGATAGCAGAGCAAGAATCTGAGAGAAATAACAAGACAAAATTTATTAAGAGCTACAAGAATTAGGAAGAAGTGTAGAACCATGATCGCTTACGCCCTGAAAAGCATAGCATATAAAAAAAAAGAAAAATAGGCTGTGCTAAGAGTAGTTTTACCCAACACTGCAAATTGCTACATTAACCTGAAAACTAGTCATATTCTTCATTAGCTTCGTCAGATGAAAACTTTTGATGTTATCCATGACACCAAACTCGTTCAGAAATATCTAAATTGTTCGCAATATATATAACCAAATTAATGATTAAAATCGTGTGAGTGAAACCTGTGGATTTTGATGAAGACCATCCTTCTTCAAACATTGGTGACTGACACTACAGAATTACAAAGAACTATGACAAAGGATAAAAATCACAGCATTTGAGGATTTTCAACAGCAACAACAATTTTTTTTAATCATATTACCCAAAGCAAGGCGGTGACGTCACTGATGCGCATGGGGCTACTTAAGAGTAGAATGATAGGAAAAAAAGAAAACCGGGAACCACATCCTAAACAGGAAACAAGGGATGAGCCTCTTCACCTGTTCAAAAGACGTGGGTGGAGTGTAAACCGGGCGATAGTTAAGTCTATCTACTCCAATTGAGAACAAAAAAAGAGAAAAGAAAAAAGTGAAAGATTGGGAAAAAGAAAAAAAGAAAAAGCCGGGAACCACATCCTAAACATGAAACAAGGGATGAGCCTCTTCACCTGTTCAAAAGACGTGGGTGGAGTGTGAACCGGGCGATAGTTAAGTCTATCTACTCCAATTGAAAACAAAAATAAAAATAAAAAATAAAAAAAACAAAAGAAAAGAGAAAAGAAAAAAGTGAAAGATTTGGAAAGAAAATTAAAATGAATATCAGATGTAACTCGAAGAGAAAACATTGGCATAAACAAAATGTTGACATTCCACACTACTTCAAATAAAAGATTAGAAAGGAAGCTCTCATCAGTACTGGAAAGAACAATAACAGTTACTGGACTTGGGAAACCTATTTTCCTGAAAAATTGTTTCAACTGACAATAACATTGGCTGCTTAGTCAATGAATGCCGAACGTTCGGGAGAAATAAAGAGATAAAAATTATTAAGAGCTACAAGGGACGGGAAGATGTTAAAGGTCATGATCGCCTACGCCCTGAAGACACACGGAACATGAAAGAAAGAAGCAGGGGCTATTGCAATTTTATTTCGCATAATTTTACAGTTTCGCTTTTATTGAAAAACTAAAATAAGTTCTGTTTTTATCTTGAAATATGCAAACTATAACAATCATATTTCCACAGTCTGAAAATAATAATAAGTTTTTGTTTTTGGAAGATTATTTTCTGGGGTGTATGTCTTGCTTTGGCACTTGTGGAAGGTTTTTAAATGTCTATAAACACGTTCATCTTTTCTAAACATTTTTTAGTACATAACCTGAATATAGCTTTAAAAACTGGAGACATGTTGAAATTAAGAGTCATGTTATGTTCATATTTCCCTCTTGGGTGGTCACTTCGGCAGAGTGCAGTGGTTAGCAAACTTGCCTCAATAAATCAGTTAGTACTGAGTAGTGTGTTCGATCCTTATTGTGTCTCATACTTTCGTCCTTGTGTCGTATCTAAGATACGCTTAGAAAATCATCATTCGGTATTCATACTTTTTTTTATCGAAAAGACAAAATTTACTATGAGCTACAAAGAGCAGGAAATTGTGGAGATCCTTGATAGCCCGCGTCCTCAAGGGACACGGAGCATAGAAAAAGAAGAAGAAACGGCTATTAAAAAAGGTAAGAGATTGACACATTCTCGGTCCGGAACTTAGATAAATATTCTCGGAAACAAAATATACTAACTAATCAAAGAAAAGGATGTGTGTTGTGTTGCAGTGGATATCGGCTCGGAACGAGAAATTGAGTTTGAATTCCAGTTGAATTCGTTGCATTCACTTACTGGCAAATACCCTTGGAAAAGGCATTAATCCGTCTCTTCTCCCTCCAGCTATGGGTCAAATAACCGGACAAATTGGATGACGACCGATCTAAAAGTATTGGAAACCTACTGCGGGAAAATATTCTGTCTAGTCAATCATGCCTTTTTCGGAACATGAACGTCCAAGCCTGTATCACGCTTGGCACTTAACTGACTGACTATATGTTATAATAGAAATAAAATATATACTAGCTAATTAAAGAAAACTTTGCCAAATTTTGGAAGAAGTAAAGAAAATCTCCCTGGTTTTATGGAATGGAGAAAATAAAACATGGGAGAAATATGTTTGTAAATACGAAGGCAGAGAAACTGGAAATATAGAGTAAAAAAGCAATAATGAACAAAAAATAAGTTACAAAAAAAGAGATTAAACTGGAAATCGTAGAAAGTAGTAAAGGAAAGAAGTAAGCATCAATTGTAAGAAGCCAGAATGTATGCTTGTCAGTAAAAAGATGAGCCCAACATGCTAATTACAAATTGGAGGTGCCAAAATGCAGATACAAAAATTTAATAACCTAGGAAGTATTTTAAAATGTGACATCAAAATCTTAAGACTCAGTGAGATAGCGAAAAATTCCTTACAAAAACTAAGCAAATTATTAAGAAACAGGAAAATCACGTTCGAAACAGAAAAGATTACTTCACTGTTATGTAATAGCGATCTTCCTATGGGGTAATGAATAAACCAAACTCTTCGCAAATAAAGCAAAGTAATTGTTTCATGGATACGTAATGAGGAAGAAGGGCTTGGAGAAATATGGTTTTACATATGGCTGATGAGAATACGAGGAACTGACCATGTGTGCGACAATAAAGTTTTAGGGAAAATAGAAACATAAATAACACGTATTTAACGCCAGAGAGAGACTGTTGAAGCTTCTAAGGTATGTAAAGGAGAGGAAAAGTAGTGAATAATTTGTTTTTAACGGACATGTGTAAATGGTTGGCAGAACAGGGATTAGTAGAGATAGAGAAAACACAAAATTTTCTTAAGAGCAACAAAGGACACGAAATTGGGGAGATCTCTGATCAAACAGAAAGAAAAAGAAGAAACGGTTACTAGGAAAAATAAGAGCTTCATAAATAAATTCATTTGTATTGAAAGACAAACACTTCTAAGTAACCAGATATAGAATCAGCAAATAAAGAATAACCGAGGAGTGCTATACAAACCTGTATACGTCAAACGAAATACTACCAAGTGTCACTTGCAATTGGTAGAGATGTTTCTGAGGTAACAACAGATGAAATAAGGTAATACCTATCGATGAAACGAAGAAGGCATCGTAACAGGCATTTTGGAAGATGCAGAAAGAGGATTTTACATAAGATTAGCACGATTGAAGAACAAGATTACAAATATAAGACAAGATTACAGAAATAATTACAGACAGGTTGACAAGATTACAAATATAAGACAAGATTACAGAAATAATTACAGATATAAGACAAGATTACAAATATAAGACAAGATTACAGAAATAATTACAGATATAAGACAAGATTACAAATATAAGACAAGATTACAGAAATAATTACAGATATAAGACAAGATTACAGAAATAATTACAGATATAAGACAAGATTACAAATATAAGACAAGATTACAGAAATAATTACAAATATAAGACAAGATTACAGAAATAATTACAGATATAAGACAAGATTACAAATATAAGACAAGATTACAGAAATAATTACAGATATAAGACAAGATTACAAATATAAGACAAGATTACAGAAATAATTACATATAAGACAAGATTACAAATATAAGACAAGATTACAGAAATAATTACAGATATAAGACAAGATTACAAATATAAGACAAGATTACAGAAATAATTACAGATATAAGACAAGATTACAAATATAAGACAGATTACAGAAATAATTACAAATATAAGACAAGATTACAAATATAAGACAAGATTACAGAAATAATTACAGATATAAGACAAGATTACAAATATAAGACAAGATTACAGAAATAATTACAGATATAAGACAAGATTACAAATATAAGACAAGATTACAGAAATAATTACAGATATAAGACAAGATTACAGAAATAATTACAGATATAAGACAAGATTACAAATACAAGACAAGATTACAGGTATTAATTACAGATATAAGACAAGATTACAGAAATAATTACAGATATAAGACAAGATTACAAATATAAGACAAGATTACAGAAATAATTACAGATATAAGACAAGATTACAAATATAAGACAAGATTACAGAAATAATTACAGATATAAGACAAGATTACAAATATAAGACAGATGGCAGAAATAATTACAGATATAAGACAAGATTACAAATATAAGACAAGATTACAGAAATAATTACAGATATAAGACAATATTTACAAATATAAGACAAGATTACAGAAATAATTACAGATATAAGACAAGATTACAAATATAAGACAAGGATTACAGAAATAATACAGATATAAGACAAGATTACAAATATAAGACAAGATTACAGAAATAATTACAGATATAATGACAAGATTACAAATATAAGACAAGATTACAGAAATAATTACAGATATAAGACAAGATTACAAATATACGACAAGATTACAGAAATAATTACAGATATAAGACAAGATTACAAATATAAGACAAGATTACAGAAATAATTACAGATATAAGACAAGATTACAAATATAAGACAAGATTGCAGAAAATAATTACAAATATAAGACAAGATTACAAATATAAGACAAGATTATGAAAATAATTACAGATATGGCTAAGATTACAAATATAAGACAAGATTACAGAAATAATTACAGATATAAGACAAGATTACAAATATAAGACAAGATTACAGAAATAATTACAGATATAAGACAAGATTACAAATATAAGACAAGATTGATGAAATAATTACAGATATAAGACAAGATTACAAATATAAGACAAGATTGCAGAAATAATTACAGATATAAGACAAGATTACAAATATAAGACAAGATTACAGAAATAATTACAAATATAAGACAAGATTACAAATATAAGACAAGATTACAGAAATAATTACAGATATAAGACAAGATTACAAATATAAGACAAGATTGCAGAAATAATTACAGATATAATACAAGATTACAAATATAAGACAAGATTACAGAAATAATTACAGATATAAGACAAGATTACAAATATAAGACAAGATTACAGAAATAATTAAATATAAGACAAGATTACAGAAATAATTACATGAGATATAAGACAAGATTACAAATATAAGACAAGATTACAGAAATAATTACAGATATAAGACAAGATTACAAATATAAGACAAGATTACAGAAATAATTACAGATATAAGACAAGATTACAAATATAAGACAAGATTACAGAAATAATTACAGATATGAGACAAGATTACAAATATAAGACAAGATTACAGAAATAATTACAGATATAAGACAAGATTACAAATATAAGACAAGATTACAGAAATAATTACATATAAGACAAGATTACAAATATAAGACAAGATTACAGAAATAATTACAGATATAAGACAAGATTACAAATATAAGACAAGATTACAGAAATAATTACAAATATAAGACAAGATTACAGAAATAATTACAAATATAAGACAAGATTACAAATATAAGACAAGATTACAGAAATAATTACAGATATAAGACAAGATTACAAATATAAGACAAGATTACAGAAATAATTACAAATATAAGACAAGATTACAGAAATAATTACAGATATAAGACAAGATTACAAATATAAGACAAGATTACAGAAATAATTACAGATATAAGACAAGATTACAAATATAAGACAAGATTACAGAAATAATTACAGATATAAGACAAGATTACAAATATAAGACAAGATTACAGAAATAATTACAAATATAAGACAAGATTACAGAAATAATTACAGATATAAGACAAGATTACAAATATAAGACAAGATTACAGAAATAATTACAGATATAAGACAAGATTACAAATATAAGACAAGATTACAGAAATATTTACAGATATAAGACAAGATTACAAATATAAGACAAGATTACAGAAATAATTACAGATATGTATAAGATTAGCAACATAAGACAAGATTACAGAAATAATTACAGATATAAGACAAGATTACAAATATAAGACAAGATTACAGAAATAATTACAGATATAAGACAAGATTACAAATATAAGACAAGATTACAAATATAAGACAAGATTACAGAAATAATTACAGATATAAGACAAGATTACAAATATAAGACAAGATTACAGAAATAATTACAGATATAAGACAAGATTACAAATATAAGACAAGATTACAGAAATAATTACAGATATAAGACAAGATTACAAATATAAGACAAGATTACAGAAATAATTACAGATATAAGACAAGATTACAAATATAAGACAAGATTACAGAAATAATTACAAATATAAGACAAGATTACAGAAATAATTACAGATATAAGACAAGATTACAAATATAAGACAAGATTACAGAAATAATTACAGATATAAGACAAGATTACAAATATAAGACAAGATTACAGAAATAATTACAGATATAAGACAAGATTACAAATATAAGACAAGATTATTAAAATAATTACAGATATAAGACAAGATTACAGAAATAATTACAGATATCAGACAAGATTACAAATATAAGACAAGATTACAGAAATAATTACAGATATAAGACAAGATTACAGAAATAATTACAGATATAAGACAAGATTACAAATATAAGACAAGATTACAGAAATAATTACAGATATAAGACAAGATTACAAATATAAGACAAGATTACAGAAATAATTACAGATATAAGACAAGATTACAAATATAAGACAAGATTACAGAAATAATTACAGATATAAGACAAGATTACAAATATAAGACAAGATTACAGAAATAATTACAAATATAAGACAAGATTACAGAAATAATTACAGATATAAGACAAGATTACAAATATAAGACAAGATTACAGAAATAATTACAGATATAAGACAAGATTACAAATATAAGACAAGATTACAGAAATAATTACAGATATAAGACAAGATTACAAATATAAGACAAGATTACAGAAATAATTACAGATATAAGACAAGATTACAAATATAAGACAAGATTACAGAAATAATTACAGATATAAGACAAGATTACAAATATAAGACAAGATTACAGAAATAATTACAGATATAAGACAAGATTACAAATATAAGACAAGATTACAGAAATAATTAAGCAAATATAAGACAAGATTACAAATATAAGACAAGATTACAGAAATAATTACAGATATAAGACAAGATTACAAATATAAGACAAGATTACAGAAATAATTACAGATATAAGACAAGATTACAAATATAAGACAAGATTACAGAAATAATTACAGATATAAGACAAGATTACAAATATAAGACAAGATTACAGAAATAATTACAGATATAAGACAAGATTACAAATATAAGACAAGATTACAGAAATAATTACAGATATAAGACAAGATTACAAATATAAGACAAGATTACAGAAATAATTACAAATATAAGACAAGATTACAAATATAAGACAAGATTACAGAAATAATTACAGATATAAGACAAGATTACAAATATAAGACAAGATTACAGAAATAATTACAGATATAAGACAAGATTACAAATATAAGACAAGATTACAGAAATAATTACAGATATAAGACAAGATTATGAAATAATTTAAAGAGATATAAGACAAGATTACAAATATAAGACAAGATTACAGAAATAATTACAGATATAAGACAAGATTACAGAAATAATTACAGATATAAGACAAGATTACAAATATAAGACAAGATTACAGAAATAATTACAGATATAAGACAAGATTACAAATATAAGACAAGATTACAGAAATAATTACAGATATAAGACAAGATTACAAATATAAGACAAGATTACAGAAATAATTACAAATATAAGACAAGATTACAGAAATAATTACAGATATAAGACAAGATTACAAATATAAGACAAGATTACAGAAATAATTACAGATATAAGACAAGATTACAAATATAAGACAAGATTACAGAAATAATTACAGATATAAGACAAGATTACAAATATAAGACAAGATTACAGAAATAATTACAGATATAAGACAAGATTACAAATATAAGACAAGATTACAGAAATAATTACAGATATAAGACAAGATTACAAATATAAGACAAGATTACAGAAATAATTACAGATATAAGACAAGATTACAAATATAAGACAAGATTACAGAAATAATTACAGATATAAGACAAGATTACAAATATAAGACAAGATTACAGAAATAATTACAAATATAAGACAAGATTACAAATATAAGACAAGATTACAGAAATAATTACAGATATAAGACAAGATTACAAATATAAGACAAGATTACAGAAATAATTACAGATATAAGACAAGATTACAAATATAAGACAAGATTACAGAAATAATTACAGATATAAGACAAGATTACAAATATAAGACAAGATTACAGAAATAATTACAGATATAAGACAAGATTACAAATATAAGACAAGATTACAGAAATAATTACAGATATAAGACAAGATTACAAATATAAGACAAGATTACAGAAATAATTACAAATATAAGACAAGATTACAGAAATAATTACAGATATAAGACAAGATTACAAATATAAGACAAGATTACAGAAATAATTACAGAGGGCAGACAAGATTACAAATATAAGACAAGATTACAGAAATAATTACAGATATAAGACAAGATTACAAATATAAGACAAGATTACAAATATAAGACAAGATTACAGAAATAATTACAGATATAAGACAAGATTACAAATATAAGACAAGATTACAGAAATAATTACAGATATAAGACAAGATTACAAATATAAGACAAGATTACAGAAATAATTACAGATATAAGACAAGATTACAAATATAAGACAAGATTACAGAAATAATTACAGATATAAGACAAGATTACAAATATAAGACAAAAAAGATTACAGAAATAATTACAAATATAAGACAAGATTACAGAAATAATTACATAGATATAAGACAAGATTACAAATATAAGACAAGATTACAGAAATAATTACAGATATAAGACAATTACAAATATAAGACAAGATTACAGAAATAATTACAGATATAAGACAAGATTACAAATATAAGACAAGATTACAGAAATAATTACAGATATAAGACAAGATTACAGAAATAATTACAGATATCAGACAAGATTGCAAATATAAGACAAGATTACAGAAATAATTACAGATATAAGACAAGATTACAGAAATAATTACAGATATAAGACAAGATTACAAATATAAGACAAGATTACAGAAATAATTACAGATATAAGACAAGATTACAAATATAAGACAAGATTACAGAAATAATTACAGATATAAGACAAGATTACAAATATAAGACAAGATTACAGAAATAATTACAGATATAAGACAAGATTACAAATATAAGACAAGATTACAGAAATAATTACAAATATAAGACAAGATTACAGAAATAATTACAGATATAAGACAAGATTACAAATATAAGACAAGATTACAGAAATAATTACAGATATAAGACAAGATTACAAATATAAGACAAGATTACAGAAATAATTACAGATATAAGACAAGATTACAAATATAAGACAAGATTACAGAAATAATTACAGATATAAGACAAGATTACAAATATAAGACAAGATTACAGAAATAATTACAGAGATATAAGACAAGATTACAAATATAAGACAAGATTACAGAAATAATTACAGATATAAGACAAGATTACAAATATAAGACAAGATTACAGAAATAATTACAAATATAAGACAAGATTACAAATATAGCATGCAGAAAGATTACAGAAATAATTACAGATATAAGACAAGATTACAAATATAAGACAAGATTACAGAAATAATTACAGATATAAGACAAGATTACAAATATAAGACAAGATTACAGAAATAATTACAGATATAAGACAAGATTACAAATATAAGACAAGATTACAGAAATAATTACAGATATAAGACAAGATTACAAATATAAGACAAGATTACAGAAATAATTACAGATATAAGACAAGATTACAAATATAAGACAAGATTACAGAAATAATTACAAATATAAGACAAGATTACAAATATAAGACAAGATTACAGAAATAATTACAGATATAAGACAAGATTACAAATATAAGACAAGATTACAGAAATAATTACAGATATAAGACAAGATTACAAATATAAGACAAGATTACAGAAATAATTACAGATATAAGATAAAGATTACAAATATAAGACAAGATTACAGAAATAATTACAGATATAAGACAAGATTACAAATATAAGACAAGATTACAGAAATAATTACAGATATAAGACAAGATTACAAATATAAGACAAGATTACAGAAATAATTACAAATATAAGACAAGATTACAAATATAAGACAAGATTACAGAAATAATTACAGATATAAGACAAGATTACAAATATAAGACAAGATTACAGAAATAATTACAGATATAAGACAAGATTACAAATATAAGACAAGATTACAGAAATAATTACAGATATAAGACAAGATTACAGAAATAATTACAGATATAAGACAAGATTACAAATATAAGACAAGATTACAGAAATAATTACAGATATAAGACAAGATTACAGAAATAATTACAGATATAAGACAAGATTACAAATATAAGACAAGATTACAGAAATAATTACATATATAAGACAAGATTACAAAATATAAGACAAGATTACAGAAATAATTACAGATATAAGACAAGATTACAAATATAAGACAAGATTACAGAAATAATTAAGTAAATATAAGACAAGATTACAGAAATAATTACAGATATAAGACAAGATTACAAATATAAGACAAGATTACAGAAATAATTACAGATATAAGACAAGATTACAAATATAAGACAAGATTACAGAAATAATTACAGATAAGTAAGACAAGATTACAAATATAAGACAAGATTACAGAAATAATTACAGATATAAGACAAGATTACAAATATAAGACAAGGATTATAAATAATTACAGATATAAGACAAGATTACAAATATAAGACAAGATTACAGAAATAATTACAGATATAAGACAAGATTACAAATATAAGACAAGATTACAGAAATAATTACAGATATAAGACAAGATTACAAATATAAGACAAGATTACAGAAATAATTACAAATATAAGACAAGATTACAAATATAAGACAAGATTACAGAAATAATTACAGATATAAGACAAGATTACAAATATAAGACAAGATTACAGAAATAATTACAGATATAAGACAAGATTTACAAATACAAGACAAGATTGCTTATGAAATAATTACAGATATAAGACAAGATTACAAATAGGCATACATTACAGAAATAATTACAGATATAAGACAAGATTACAAATATAAGACAAGATTGTAGAAATAATTACAGATATAAGACAAGATTACAAATATAAGACAAGATTACAGAAATAATTACAAATATAAGACAAGATTACAAAATATAAGACAAGATTACAGAAATAATTACAGATATAAGACAAGATTACAAATATAAGACAAGATTACAGAAATAATTACAGATATAATACAAGATTACAAATATAAGACAAGATTACAGAAATAATTACAGATATAAGACAGATTACAAACATAAGACAAGATTGCTAGAAATAATTACAATATAAGTACAAGATTAAAGAAATAATTACAGATATAAGACAAGATTACAAATATAAGACAAGATTACAGAAATAATTACAGATATAAGACAAGATTACAAATATAAGACAAGATTACAGAAATAATTACAGATATAAGACAAGATTACAATATAAGACAAGATTATGGAAATAATTACAGATATAAGACAAGATTACAAATATAAGACAAGATTACAGAAATAATTACAGATATAAGACAAAGATTACAAGTATAAGACAAGATTTCTAGAAATAATTACAGATATAAGACAAGATTACAAATGTAAGACAAGATTACAGAAATAATTACAAATATAAGACAAGATTACAGAAATAATTACAAATATAAGACAAGATTACAAATATAAGACAAGATTACAGAAATAATTACAGATATAAGACAAGATTACAAATATAAGACAAGATTACAGAAATAATTACAAATATAAGACAAGATTGGTAGAAATAATTACAGATATAAGACAAGATTACAAATATAAAGACAAGATTACAGAAATAATTACAGATATAAGACAAGATTGGCAAATATAAGTGACAAGATTACAGAAATAATTACAGATATGCAAGATGATTAAAGCAAATATAAGACAAGATTACAGAAATAATTACAAATATAAGACAAGATTACAGGAAATAATTACAGATATAAGACAAGATTACAAATATAAGACAAGATTACAGAAATAATTACAGATATAAGACAAGATTACAGAAATAATTACAGATATAAGACAAGATTACAAATATAAGACAAGATTACAGAAATAATTTATAGATATAAGACAAGATTACAAATATAAGACAAGATTACAGAAATAATTACAGATATAAGACAAGATTACAAATATAAGACAAGATTACAGAAATAATTACAAATATAAGACAAGATTTAAAATAATTACAGAGGAGAAGACAGCATTACAAATATAAGACAAGATTACAGAAATAATTACAGATATAAGACAAGATTACAAATATAAGACAAGATTACAGAAATAATTACAAATATAAGACAAGATTACAGAAATAATTAGAGATATAAGACAGATTACAAATATAAGACAAGATTACAGAAATAATTACAGATATAAGACAAGATTACAAATATATGACAAGATTACAGAAATAATTACAGATATAAGACAAGATTACAAATATAAGACAAGATTACAGAAATAATTACAAATATAAGACAAGATTACAGAAATAATTACAGATATAAGACAAGATTGTAAATATAAGACAAGATTACAGAAATAATTACAGATATAAGAGCATTTAAGATTACAGAAATAATTACAGATATAAGACAAGATTACAAATATAAGACAAGATTAGCAGAAATAATTTGTTGTATATAAGACAAGATTACAAATATAAGACAAGATTACAGAAATAATTACAGATATAAGACAAGATTACAAATATAAGACAAGATTACAGAAATAATTACAAATATAAGACAAGATTACAGAAATAATTACAGATATAAGACAAGATTACAAATATAAGACAAGATTACAGAAATAATTACAGATATAAGACAAGATTACAAATATAAGACAAGATTACAGAAATAATTGCAGATATAAGACAAGATTACAAATATAAGACAAAGATTACAGAAATAATTACATAAATATAAGACAAGATTACAGAAATAATTACAGATATAAGACAAGATTACAAATATAAGACAAGATTACAGAAATAATTACAGATATAAGACAAGATTACAAATATAAGACAAGATTACAGAAATAATTACAGATATAAGACAAGATTACAAATATAAGACAAGATTACAGAAATAATTACAAATATAAGACAAGATTACAGAAATAATTACAGATATAAGACAAGATTACAACATAAGACAAGATTACAGAAATAATTACAGATATAAGAAAAGATTACAGAAATAATTACAGATATAAGACAAGATTACAAATATATTGATTACAGAAATAATTACAGATATAAGACAAGATTACAAATATAAGACAAGATTACAGAAATAATTACATAGAAATATAAGACAAGATTACAAATATAAGACAAGATTGGCAGAAATAAATATAAATATAAGACAAGATTACAGAAATAATTACAGATATAAGACAAGATTGGTAAATATAGACAAGATTACAGAAATAATACAGATATAAGACAAGATTACAAATATAAGACAAGATTACAATAATTACAGATATAAGACAAGATTACAAATATAAGACAAGATTACAGAAATAATTACAAATATAAGATAAAGATTACAGAAATAATTACAGATATAAGACAAGATTACAAATATAAGACAAGATTACAGAAATAATTACAGATATAAGACAAGATTACAAATATAAGACAAGATACAAGAAATAATTACAGATATAAGACACATTACAAATATAAGACAAGATTGAAGTAGAAATAATACAGATATAAGACAAGATTACAAATATAAGACAAGATTACAGAAATAATTACAGATATAAGACAAGATTACAAATATAAGACAAGATTACAGAAATAATTACAGATATAAGACAAGATTACAAATATAAGACAAGATTATAGAAATAATTACAGATATAAGACAAGATTACAAATATAAGACAACATTACAGAAATAATTACAGATATAAGACAAGATTACAAATATAAGACAAGATTACAGAAATAATTACAGATATAAGACAAGATTACAAATATAAGAGACAAGATTACAGAAATAATTACAGATATAAGACAAAGATTACAAATATAAGACAAGATTACAGAAATAATTACAGTATATAAGACAAGATTACAAATATAAGACAAGATTACAGAAATAATTACAGATATAAGACAAGATTACAAATATAAGACAAGATTACAGAAATAATTACAGATATAAGACAAGATTACAAATATAAGACAAGATTACAGAAATAATACAGATATAAGACAAGATTACAAATATAAGACAAGATTACAGAAATAATACAGATATAAGACAAGATTACAAATATAACAAGATTACAGAAATAATTACAGACATAAGACAAGATTACAAATATAAGACAAGATTACAGTCAACACTACAGATATAAGACAAGATGGCAAATATAAGACAAGATTACAGAAATAATTACAGATATAAGCATTTTCACAAGATTACAAATATAAGACAAGATTACAGAAATAATTACAGATATAAGACAAGATTACAGAAATAATTACAGATATAAGACAAGATTACAAATATAAGACAAGATTGGTAGAAATAATTACAAATATAAGACAAGATTACAGAAATAATTACAGATATAAGACAAGATTACAAATATAAGACAAGATTACAGAAATAATTACAGATATAAGACAAGATTACAAATATAAGACAAGATTACAGAAATAATTACAGATATAAGACAAGATTACAAATATAAGACAAGATTACAGAAATAATTACAGATATAAGACAAGATTACAAATATAAGACAAGATTACAGAAATAATTACAGATATAAGACAAGATTACAAATATAAGACAAGATTACAGAAATAATTATGAGATATAAGACAAGATTACAAATATAAGACAAGATTAGCAGAAATAATTACAGATATAAGACAAGATTACAAATATAAGACAAGATTACAGAAATAATTACAGATATAAGACAAGATTACAAATATAAGACAAGATTACAGAAATAATTACAGATATAAGACAAGATTACAAATATAAGACAAGATTACAGAAATAATTACAGAGATATAAGACAAGATTACAAATATAAGACAAGATTACAGAAATAATTACAGATATAAGACAAGATTACAAATATAAGACAAGATTACAGAAATAATTACAGATATAAGACAAGATTACAAATATAAGACAAGACGGCAGAAATAATTACAGATATAAGCATAAAGATTACAAATATAAGACAAGATTACAGAAGTAATTACAAATATAAGACAAGATTACAGAAATAATTAAGAGATATAAGACAAGATTACAAATATAAGACAAGATTAATAGAAATAATTACATATAAGAGAAGATTACAAATAGAAGAAAAAGATTATGAAATAATTACAGATATAAGACAAGATTAAAAATATAAGACAAGATTACAGAAATAATTACAAATATAAGACAAGAAGATTACAGAAATAATTACAGATATAAAAGACAAGATTACAAATATAAGACAAGATTACAGAAATAATTACAGATATAAGACAAGATTACAAATATAAGACAAGATTACAGAAATAATTACAGATATAAGACAAGATTACAAATATAAGACAAGATTACAGAAATAATTACAGCAAATATAAGACAAGATTACAGAAATAATTACAGATATAAGACAAGATTACAAATATAAGACAAGATTACAGAAATAATTACAGATATAAGACAAGATTACAATATAAGACAAGATTATAGAAATAATACAGATATAAGACAAGATTACAAATATAAGACAAGATTACAGAAATAATTACAGATATAAGACAAGATTATAAATATAAGACAAGATTAAGGAGGAAATAATACTATTACAGATATAAGACAAGATTACAAATATAACATAAGATTACAGAAATAATTACAGATATAAGACAAGATTACAAATATAAGATAAAGATTATGCAGAAATAATTTATGATATAAGACAAGATTACAAATATAAGACAAGATTACAGAAATAATTACAGATATAAGACAAGATTACAAATATAAGACAAGATTACAGAAATAATTTATAGATATAAGACAAGATTACAATATAAGACAGAAGATTACAGAAATAATTACAGATATAAGACAAGATTACAAATATAAGACAAGATTACAGAAATAATTAAGATATAAGACAAGATTACAAATATAAGACAAGATTATAGAAATAATTACATATATAAGACAAGATTGCAAATATAAGACAAGATTACAGAATAATTACAGATATAAGACAAGATTACAAATATAAGACAAGATTACAGAAATAATTACAAATATAAGACAAGATTACAGAAATAATTACTGATATAAGACAAGATTACAAATATAAGACAAGATTACAGAAATAATTACAGACATAAGACAAGATTACAAATATAAGACAAGATTAAGAAATAATTACAGATATAAGACAAGATTACAAATATAAGACAAGATTACAGAAATAATTACAGATATAAGACAAGATTACAAATATAAGACAAGATTACAGAAATAATACAGATATAAGACAAGTTTACAAATATAAGACAAGATTACAGAAAAATAATTACAGACATAAGACAAGATTACAAATATAAGACAAGATTACAGAAATAATTACAGATATAAGACAAGATTACAAATATAAGACAAGATTAGTAAAATAATTACAGATATAAGACAAGATTACAAATATAAAACAAGATTACAGAAATAATTACAGATATAAGACAAGATTACAAATATAAGACAAGATTACAGAAATAATTACAGATATAAGACAAGATTACAAATAGTAAGACAAGATTACAGAAATAATTACAGATATAAGACAAGATTACAAACATAAGACAAGATTACAGAAATAATTACAGACATAAGACAAGATTACAAATATAAGACAAGATTACAGAAATAATTACAGATATAAGACAAGATTACAGTTATTGGGACAAGCAAGATTACAGAAATAATTACAGATATAAGACAAGATTACAAATATAAGACAAGATTACAGAAATAATTACAAATATAAGACAAGATTACAGAAATAATTACAGATATAAGACAAGATTACAAACATAAGACAAGATTACAGAAATAATTACAGATATAAGACAAGATTACAACAGAGCAGACAAGATTAATACAGAAATAATTACAGATATAAGACAAGATTAAGAAATATAAGACAAGATTACAGAAATAATTACAGATATAAGACAAGATTACAAATATAAGACAAGATTACAGAAATAATTACAGATATAAGACAAGATTACAAATATAAAGACAAGATTATGAAATAATTATGATATAAGACAAGATTACAAATATAAGACAAGATTATGTAGCAATTACAGATATAAGACAAGATTACAAATATAAGACAAGATTACAGAACACATAAATATAAGACAAGATTACAGAAATAATTACAGATATAAGACAAGATTACAAATATAAGACAAGATTACAGAAAATAATTACAAATATAAGACAAGATTATGAAATAATTACAGATATAAGACAAGATTACAAATATAAGACAAGATTACAGAAATAATTACAGATATAAGACAAGATTACAAATATAAGACAAGATTACAGAAATAATTACAGACATAACATGATTACAAATATAAGACAAGATTACAGAAGCACCACAGATATAAGACAAGATTACAAATATAAGACAAGATTAAGGTGAAATAATTACAGATATAAGACAAGATTACAAATATAAGACAAGATTACAGAAATAATTACAGATATAAGACAAGATTACAAATATAAGACAAGATTATAGAAATAATTACAGATATAAGACAAGATTACAAATATAAGACAAGATTACAGAAATAATTACAGATATAAGACAAGATTACAAATATAAGACAAGATTATGAAAATAATTACAGATATAAGACAAGATTACAAATATAAAAAAACAACATTACAGAAATAATTACAGATATAAGACAAGATTACAAATATAAGACAAGATTACAGAAATAATTACAGATATAAGACAAGATTACAAATATAAGACAAGATTGGTTAAAATAATTACAGATATAAGACAAGATTACAAATATAAGACAAGATTACAGAAATAATTACAGATATAAGACAAGATTACATATATAAGACAAGATTACAGAAATAATTACAGATATAAGACAAGATTACAAATATAAGACAAGATTACAGAAATAATTACAGATATAAGACAAGATTACAAATATAAGACAAGATTACAGAAATAATTACAGATATAAGACAAGATTACAAATATAAGACAAGATTACAGAAATAATTACAAATATAAGACAAGATTACAGAAATAATTACAGATATAAGACAAGATTACAAATATAAGACAAGATTACAGAAATAATTACAGATATAAGACAAGATTACAAATATAAGACAAGATTACAGAAATAATTACAGATATAAGACAAGATTACAAATATAAGACAAGATTACAGAAATAATAACAGATATAAGACAAGATTACAAATATAAGACAATACAGAAATAATTACAGATATAAGACAAGATTATAAATATAAGACAAGATTACAGAAATAATTACAGATATAAGACAAGATTACAAATATAAGACAAGATTACAGAAATAATTACAGATATAAGACAAGATTACAACATAAGACAAGATTACAGAAATAATTACAGATATAAGACAAGATTACAAATATAAGACAAGATTACAGAAATAATTACATGGATATAAGACAAGATTACAAATATAAGACAAGATTACAGAAATAATTACAGATATAAGACAAGATTACAAATATAAGACAAGATTACAGAAATAATTACAAATATAAGACAAGATTACAGAAATAATTACAGATATAAGACAAGATTACAAATAAAGACAAGATTACAGAAATAATTACAAATATAAGACAAGATTACAGAAATAATTACAGATATAAGACAAGATTACAAATATAAGACAAGATTACAGAAATAATTACAGATATAAGACAAGATTACAACATAAGACAAGATTACAGAAATACTATAGATATAAGACAAGATTACAAATATAAGACAAGATTACAGAAATAATTACAGATATAAGACAAGATTACAAATATAAGCATAAGATTACAGAAATAATTACACATAGCAGACATAAGACAAGATTACAAATATAAGACAAGATTACAGAAATAATTACAGATATAAGACAAGATTACAAATATAAGACAAGATTACAGAAATAATTACAGATATAAGGACAAGATTACAAATATAAGACAAGATTACAGAAATAATTACAGATATAAGACAAGATTACAAATATAAGACAAGATTACAGAAATAATTACAGATATAAGACAAGATTACAAATATAAAACAACATTACAGAAATAATTAAGGATATAAGACAAGATTACAAATATAAGACAAGATTACAGAAATAATTATAGATATAAGACAAGATTACAAATATAAGACAAGATTACAGAAATAATTACAGATATAAGACAAGATTACAAATATAAGACAAGATTACAGAAATAATTACAGATATAAGACAAGATTACATATATAAGACAAGATTACAGAAATAATTACAGATATAAGACAAGATTACAAATATAGAAAAAAATATGAAATAATTACAGATATAAGACAAGATTACAAATATAAGACAAGATTACAGAAATAATTACAGATATAAGACAAGATTACAAATATAAGACAAGATTACAGAAATAATTACAAATATAAGACAAGATTACAGAAATAATTACAGATATAAGACAAGATTACAAATATAAGACAAGATTATACAGAAATAATTACAGATATAAGACAAGATTACAAATATAAGACAAGATTACAGAAATAATTACAGATATAAGACAAGATTACAAATATAAGACAAGATTACAGAAATAATAACAGATATAAGACAAGATTACAAATATAAGACAAGATTACAGAAATAATTACAGATATAAGACAAGATTACAAATATAAGACAAGATTACAGAAATAATTACAGATATAAGACAAGATTACAAATATAAGACAAGATGATAGAAATAGCTATAAATAGAAGATAAGATGAGTGAAAGAAGTGTGCATATATAAGACAAGATTACAAATATAAGACAAGATTACAGAAATAATTACAGATGTAAGACAAGATTACAAATATAAGACAAGATTACAGAAATAATTACAGATATAAGACAAGATTACAAATATAAGACAAGATTACAGAAATAATTACAGATATAAGACAAGATTACAAATATAAGACAAGATTACAGAAATAATTACAGATATAAGACAAGATTACAAATATAAGACAAGATTACAGAAATAATTACAGATATAAGACAAGATTACAAATACAAGACAAGATTACAGAAATAATTACAGATATAAGACAAGATTACAAATATAAGACAAGATTACAGAAATAATTACAAATATAAGACAAGATTACAGTGGAAATAATTACAGATATAAGACAAGATTACAAATATAACACAAGATTACAGAAATAATTACAGATATAAGACAAGATTACAAATATAAGACAAGATTACAGAAATAATTACAGATATAAGACAAGATTACAAATATAAGACAAGATTACAGAAATAATTACAGATATAAGACAAGATTACAAATATAAGACAAGATTACAGAAATAATTACAAATAGTACAAGATTACAGAAATAATTACAAATATAAGACAAGATTAAAAATATAAGACAAGATTACAGAAATAATTACAGATATAAGACAAGATTACAAATATAAGACAAGATTACATAGAAATAATTACAGATATAAGACAAGATTACAAATATAAGACAAGATTACAGAAATAATTACAAATATAAGACAAGATTACAGAAATAATTACAGATATAAGACAAGATTACAAATATAAGACAAGATTATAGAAATAATTACAGAGATATAAGACAAGATTACAAATATAAGACAAGATTACAGAAATAATTACAGATATAAGACAAGATTACAAATATAAGACAAGATTACAGAAATAATTACAGATATAAGACAAGATTACAACATAAGACAAGATTAAGAGAAATAATTACAGATATAAGACAAGATTACAAATATAAGACAAGATTACAGAAATAATTACAGATATAAGACAAGATTACAAATATAAGACAAGATTACAGAAATAATTACAGATATAAGACAAGATTACAAATAAGACAAGATTACAGAAATAATTACAAATATAAGACAAGATTACAAATATAAGACAAGATTACAGAAATAATGACAGATATAAGACAAGATTACAAATATAAGACAAGATTACAGAAATAATTACAGATATAATACAAGATTACAAATATAAGACAAGATTACAGAAATAATTACAGATATAAGACAAGATTACAAATATAAGACAAGATTACAGAAATAATTACAAATATAAGACAAGATTACAGAAATAATTACAGATATAAGACAAGATTACAAATATAAGACAAGATTACAGAAATAATTACAGATATAAGACAAAATTTACAAAATATAAGACAAGATTACAGAAATAATTACAGATATAAGACAAGATTACAAATATAAGACAAGATTACAGAAATAATTACAGATATAAGACAAGATTACAAATATAAGACAAGATTACAGAAATAATTACAGATATAAGACAAGATTACAAATATAAGACAAGATTACAGAAATAATTACAGATATAAGACAAGATTACAAATATAAGACAAGATTACAGAAATAATTACAGATATAAGACAAGATTACAAATATAAGACAAGGGTACAGAAATAATTACAAATATAAGACAAGATTACAGAAATAATTACAGGTATAAGACAAGATTACAAATATAAGACAAGATTACAGAAATAATTACAGATATAAGACAAGTTACAAATATAAGACAAGATTACAGAAATAATTACAGATATAAGACAAGATTACAAATATAAGACAAGATTACAGGGTATTACAGATATAGACAAGATTACAAATATAAAATTAGAAGATTACAGAAATAATTACAGATATAAGACAAGATTACAAATATAAGACAAATTTAGAAATAATTACAAGAATATAAGACAAGATTACAGAAATAATTACAAATATAAGACAAGATTACAAATATAAGACAAGATTACAGAAATAATTACAGATATAAGACAAGATTACAAATATAAGACAAGATTACAGAAATAATTACAAATATAAGACAAGATTACAAATATAAGACAAGATTACAGAAATAATTACAAATATAAGACAAAGTTACAGAAATAATTGCAGATATAAGACAAAGTTACAAATATAAGACAAAGTTAGAAGCAATTACAAATACAGTAAGATACAAATATAAGGCCAAGGAATATGAAACATTGCAGATGTGACAGATTAATACAAAGACAAGATACCAAGAAATAATTACACAAATTCTCAATGATAAAGGTCTCTAGAAGTAAACATTTAGATATAAGACAGAATTACAAATGTAAGACAGAATTACAGAAATAATTACAGTTATAGTAAGATGTAAATATAAGACAAAGATACAAAATAATGCAGATAAGACAGATTTTCAAATACAAGACAAAGTTATAGAAATAATTACAAGATATAAGACAAGATTACAAATATAAGACAAAGATTACAGAAATAATTACAAATATAAGACAAGATTACAGAAATAATTACAGATATAAGACAAGATTACAAATATAAGACAAGATTACAGAAATAATTACAGATATAAGACAAGATTACAAATATAAGACAAGATTGCAAATAATTACAGATATAAGACAAGATTACAAATATAGACAAGATTACAGAAATAATTACAGATATAAGACAAGATTACAAATATAAGACAAGATTACAGAAATAATTACAGATATAAGACAAGATTACAAATATAAGACAAGATTACAGAAATAATTACAGATATAAGACAAGACACAAATATAAGACAAGATTACAGAAATAATTACAGATATAAGACAAGATTACAAATATAAGACAAGATTACAGAAATAATTACAGATATAAGACAAGATTACAAATATAAGACAAGATTACAGAAATAATTACAGATATAAGCCAAGATTACAAATATAAAACAAGATTACAGAAATAATTACAGATATAAGACAAGATTACAAATATAAGACAAGATTACAGAAATAATTACAGATATAAGACAAGATTACAAATATAAGACAAGATTACAGAAATAATTACAGATATAAGACAAGATTACAAATATAAGACAAGATTACAGAAATAATTACAGATATAAGACAAGATTAGAAATAATTACAGATATAAGACAAGATTACAAATATAAGACAAGATTACAGAAATAATTACAAATATAAGACAAGATTACAGAAATAATTACAGATATAAGACAAGATTACAAATATAAGACAAGATTACAGAAATAATTACAGATATAAGACAAGATTACAAATATAAGACAAGATTACAGAAATAATTACAGATATAAGACAAGATTACAAATATAAGACAAGATTACAGAAATAATTACAGATATAAGACAAGATTACAAATATAAGACAAGATTATAAAAATAATTACAGATATAAGACAAGATTACAAATATAAAGACAAGATTACAGAAATAATTACAGATATAAGACAAGATTACAAATATAAGACAAGATTACAGAAATAATTACAAATATAAGACAAGATTACCAGAAATAATTACAGATATAAGACAAGATTACAAATATAAGACAAGATTACAGAAATAATTACAAATATAAGAGAAGATTACAGAAATAATTACAGATATAAGACAAGATTACAAATATAAGACAAGATTACAGAAATAATTACAGATATAAGACAAGATTACAAATATAAGACAAGATTACAGAAATAATTACAGATATAAGACAAAAATTCTAAATATAAGACAAGATTACAGAAATAATTACAGATATAAGACAAGATTACACAAATATAAGAGAAGATTACAGAAATAATTACAGATATAAGACAAGATTACAAATATAAGACAAGACCTAGAAATAATTACAGATATAAGACAAGATTACAAATATAAGACAAGATTACAGAAATAATTACAGATATAAGACAAGATTACAAATATAAGACAAGATTACAGAAATAATTACAAATATAAGACAAGATTACAGAAATAATTACAGATATAAGACAGTTACAAATATAAGACAAGATTACAGAAATAATTACAAATATAAGACAAGATTACAAATATATAAGACAAAAATTTTAGAAATAATTACAGATATAAGACAAGATTACAAATATAAGACAAGATTACAGAAATAATTACAGATATAAAGACAAAGATTACAAATATAAGACAAGATTGCAAATAATTACAGATATAGAACAAGATTACAAATATAAGACAAGATTACAGAAATAATTACAGATATAAGACAAGATTACAAATATATAAAGCAAGATTACAGAAATAATTACAGATATAAGACAAGATTACAAATATAAGACAAGACCATAAGGAAATAATTACAGATATAAGACAAGATTCCAAATATAAGACAAAGTTGCAAGAAATAATTACAGATATAAGACAAGATTACAAATATAAAACAAGATTACAGAAATAATTACAGATATAAGACAAGATTACAAATATAGAATAGAAAATTTAGAAATAATTACAGATATAAGACAAGATTACAAATATAAGACAAGATTACAGAAATAATTACAGATATAAGACAAGATTACAAATATAAGACAAGATTACAGAAATAATTACAGATATAAGACAAGATTACAGAAATAATTACAGATATAATACAAGATTACAAATATAAGACAAGATTACAGAAATAATTAAAAATATAAGACAAGATTACAGAAATAATTACAGATATAAGACAAGATTACAAATATAAGACAAGATTACAGAAATAATTACAGATATAAGACAAGATTACAAATATAAAAAGACAAGATTACAGAAATAATTACAGATATAAGACAAGATTACAAATATAAGACAAGATTACAGAAATAATTACAGATATAAGACAAGATTACAAATATAAGACAAGATTACAGAAATAATTACAGATATAAGACAAGATTACAAATAAGACAAGATTACAGAAATAGTACAGATATAAGACAAGATTACAAATATAAGACAAGATTACAGAAATAATTACAGATATAAGACAAGATTACAGAAATAATTACAAATATAAGACAAGATTACAGAAATAATTACAGATATAAGACAAGATTACAAATATAAGACAAGATTACAGAAATAATTACAAATATAAGACAAGATTACAGAAATAATTACAAATATAAGACAAAAAGTTACAGAAATAATTTCAGATATAAGACAAGATTACAAATATAAGACAAGATTACAAAGAAATAATTACAGATATAAGACAAGATTACAGAAATAATTACAGATATAAGACAAGATTACAAATATAAGACAAGATTACAGTAATAATTACAAATATAAGACAAGATTACAAGAAATAATTACAGATATAAGACAAGATTACAAATATAAGACAAGATTACGAAATAATTACAGATATAAGACAAGATTACAAATATAAGACAAGATTACAGAAATAATTACAGATATAAGACAAGATTACAGAAATAATTACAAATATAAGACAAGATTACAGAAATAATTACAGATATAAGACAAGATTACAAATATAAGACAAGATTACAGAAATAATTACAGATATAAGACAAGATTACAGAAATAATTACAGATATAAGACAAGATTACAAATATAAGACAAGATTACAGAAATAATTACAAATATAAGACAAGATTACAGAAATAATTACAGATATAAGACAAGATTACAAATATAAGACAAGATTACAGAAATAATTACAGATATAAGACAAGATTACAAATATAAGACAAGATTCACAGAAATAATTACAGATATAAGACAAGATTACAGAAATAATTACAAATATAAGACAAGATTACAGAAATAATTACAGATATAGACAAGATTACAAATATAAGACAAGATTACAGAAATAATTACAAATATAAGACAAGATTACAGAAATAATTACAAATATAAGACAAGATTACAGAAATAATTACAGATATAAGACAAGATTACAGAAATAATTACAAATATAAGACAAGATTACAGAAATAATTACAGATATAAGACAGATTACAAATATAAGACAAGATTACAGAAATAATTACAGATATAAGACAAGATTACAGAAATAATTACAGATATAAGACAAGATTACAAATATAAGACAAGATTACAAGAAATAATTACAGATATAAGACAAGATTACAGAAATAATTACAGATATAAGACAAGATTACAAATATAAGACAAGATTATAAGAAATAATTACAAATATAAGACAAGATTACAGAAATAATTACAGATATAAGACAAGATTACAGAAATAATTACAGATATAAGACAAGATTACAAATATAAGACAAGATTACAGAAATAATTACAAATATAAGACAAGATTACAGAAATAATTACAGATATAAGACAAGATTACAGAAATAATTACAGATATAAGACAAGATTACAAATATAAGACAAGATTACAGAAATAATTACAAATATAAGACAAGATTACAGAAATAATTACAGATATAAGACAAGATTACAGAAATAATTACAGATATAAGACAAGATTACAAATATAAGACAAGATTACAGAAATAATTACAAATATAAGACAAGATTACAGAAATAATTACAAATATAAGACAAGATTACAGAAATAATTACAGATATAAGACAAGATTACAGAAATAATTACAAATATAAGACAAGATTACAGAAATAATTACAGATATAAGACAAGATTACAAATATAAGACAAGATTACAGAAATAATTACAGATATAAGACAAAGATTACAGAAATAATTACAGATATAAGACAAGATTACAAATATAAGACAAGATTACAGAAATAATTACAGATATAAGACAAGATTACAGAAATAATTACAGATATAAGACAAGATTACAAATATAAGACAAGATTACAGAAATAATTACAAATATAAGACAAGATTACAGAAATAATTACAGATATAAGACAAGATTACAGAAATAATTACAGATATAAGACAAGATTACAAATATAAGACAAGATTACAGAAATAATTACAAATATAAGACAAGATTACAGAAATAATTACAGATATAAGACAAGATTACAGAAATAATTACAGATATAAGACAAGATTACAAAATATAAGACAAGATTACAGAAATAATTACAAATATAAGACAAGATTACAGAAATAATTACAGATATAAGACAAGATTACAGAAATAATTACAGATATAAGACAAGATTACAAATATAAGACAAGATTACAGAAATAATTACAGATATAAGACAAGATTACAAATATAAGACAAGATTACAGAAATAATTACAGATATATAAGACAAGATTACAAATATAAGACAAGATTACAGAAATAATTACAGATATAAGACAAGATTACAAATATAAGACAAGATTACAGAAATAATTACAAATATAAGACAAGATTACAGAAATAATTACAGATATAAGACAAGATTACAAATATAAGACAAGATTACAGAAATAATTACAAATGGAAGATAAGATTGCAAAAAAAAAAATATAAGACAAGATTACAAGAAATAATTACAGATATAAGACAAGATTACAAATATAAGACAAGATTACAAGAAATAATTACAGATATAAGACAAGATTACAAATATAAGACAAGATTACAGAAATAATTACAGATATAAGACAAGATTACAAATATAAAACAACATTACAGAAATAATTACAGATATAAGACAAGATTATAAAGATATAAGACAAGATTACAGAAATAATTACAGATATAAGACAACATTACAAATATAAGACAAGATTACAGAAATAATTACAGATATAAGACAAGATTACAAATATAAGACAAGATTACAGAAATAATTACAGATATAAGACAAGATTACAAATATAAGACAAGATTACAGAAATAATTACAGATATAAGAGACAAGATTACAAATATAAGACAAGATTACAGAAATAATTACAGATATAAGACAAGATTACAAATATAAGACAAGATTACAGAAATAATTACAGATATAAGACAAGATTACAAATATAAGACAAGATTACTGCAAATAATTACAAATATAAGACAAGATTACAAATATAAGACAAGATTACAGAAATAATTACAGATATAAGACAAGATTACAAATATAAGACAAGATTACAGAATAATTACAGATATAATACAAGATTACAAATATAAGACAAGATTACAGAACTAATTACAGATATAAGACAAGATTACAAATATAAGACAAGATTACAGAAATAATTACAAATATAAGACAAGATTACAGAAACTAATTACAGATATAA
The DNA here is from genome assembly GCA_037127315.1 of Ascarosepion bandense. Lineage (NCBI taxonomy): Eukaryota > Metazoa > Mollusca > Cephalopoda > Sepiida > Sepiidae > Ascarosepion > Ascarosepion bandense. The sequence goes on from JBBBDQ010028937.1 coordinate 540,540, forward strand.
GACAAGATTACAAATATAAGACAAGATTACAGAAATAATTACAGATATAAGACAAGATTACAAATATAAGACAAGATTACAGAAATAATTACAGATATAAGACAAGATTACAAATATAAGACAAGATTACAGAAATAATTACAGATATAAAGCAAGATTACAAATATAAAAGATAAGATTACAGAAATAATAACAGATATAAAGACAAATTTACAAATATAAGACAAGATTACAGAAATAATTACAGATATAAGACAAATTTAAATATAAGACAAGATTACAGAAATAATTACAGATATAAGACAAGATTACAAATATAAGACAAGATTACAGAAATAATTACAAATATAAGACAAGATTACAGAAATAATTACAGATATAAGACAAGATTACAAATATAAAGACAAGATTAAAAATAATTACAGATATAGAACAATTTACAAATATAAGACAAGATTACAGAAATAATTACAGATATAAGACAAGATTACAAATATAAGACAAGATTACAGAAATAATTACAGATATAAGACAAGATTACAAATATAAGACAAGATTACAGAAATAATTACAGATATAAGACAAGATTACAAATATAAGACAAGATTACAGAAATAATTACAGATATAAGACAAGATTACAAATATAAGACAAGATTACAGAAATAATTACAGATATAAGACAAGATTACAAAATATAAGACAAGATTACAGAAGACAATTACAGATATAAGACAAGATTACAAATATAAGACAAGATTACAGAAATAATTACAAATATAAGACAAGGTCACAGAAATAATTACAGATATAAGACAAGATTACAAATATAAGACAAGATTACAGAAATAATTACAGATATAAGACAAGATTACAAATATAAGACAAGATTACAGAAAATAATTACAGATATAAGACAAGATTACAGAAAATACTTAAAGACAAGATTACAGAAATAATTACAGATATAAGACAAGATTACAAATATAAGACAAGATTACAGAAATAATTACAAATATAAGACAAGATTACAGAAATGACATTACAAATATAAGACAAGATTACAAATATAAGACAAGATTACAGAAATAATTACAGATATAAGACAAGATTACAAATATAAGACAAGATTACAGAAATAATTACAGATATAAGACAAGATTACAAATATAAGACAAGATTACAGAAATAATTACAAATATAAGACAAGATTACAGAAATAATTACAGATATAGAACAAGATTACAAATATAAGACAAGATTACAGAAATAATTACAGATATATAAAGACAAGATTACAAATATAAGACAAGATTACAGAAATAATTACAGATATAAATTAAGATTACAAATATAAGACAAGATTACAGAAATAATTACAAATATAAGACAAGATTACAGAAATAATTACAGATATAAGACAAGATTACAAATATAAGACAAAGATTATATAGAAATAATTACAGATATAAGACAAGATTACAAATATAAAGCAAGATTACAGAAATAATTACAGATATAAGACAAGATTACAAATATAAGACAAGATTAGAAATAATTACAGATATAAGACAAAGTTACAAATATAAGACAAGATTACAGAAATAATTACAAGATATAGACAAGATTACAAATATAAGACAAGATTAGAAATAATTACAGATATAGACAAGGTACAAATATAAGACAAGATTGTAGAAATAATTACAGATATAAGACAAGATTACAAATATAAGACAAGATTACAAATAAATGCAGAATATAAGACAAGATTACAGAGAAATGTAAGACAAGATTACAGAAATAATTACAGATATAAGACAAGATTACAAATATAAGACAAGATTACAAAATAATTACAAATATAAGACAAGATTACAAATATAAGACAAGATTACAGAAATAATTACAGATATAAGACAATTCAAATATAAGACAAGATTACAGAAATAATTACAGATATAATACAACATTACAAATATAAGACAAGATTACAGAAATAATTACAGATATAAGACAGATTAAAATATAAGACAAGATTACAGAAATAATTACAAATATAAGACAAGATTACAGAAATAATTACAGATATAAGACAAGATTACAAATATAAGACAAGATTACAGAAATAATTACAGATATAAGACAAGATTACAAATATATAAGACAAGATTACAGAAATAATTACAGATATAAGACAATATTACAAATATAAGACAAGATTACAGAAATAATTACAGATATAAGACAAGATTACAAATATAAGACAAGATTACAGAAATAATTACAGATATAAGACAAGATTACAAATATAAGACAAGATTACAGAAATAATTACAGATATAAGACAAGATTACAAATATAAGACAAGATTACAGAAATAATTACAGATATAAGACAAGATTACAAATATAAGACAAGATTACAGAAATAATTACAAATATAAGACAAGATTACAGAAATAATTACAGATATAAGACAAGATTACAAATATAAGACAAGATTACAGAAATAATTACAGATATAAGACAAGATTACAAATATAAGACAAGATTACAGAAATAATTACAGATATAAGACAAGATTACAAATATAAGACAAGATTACAGAAATAATTACAGATATAAGACAAGATTACAAATATAAGACAAGATTACAGAAATAATTACAGATATAAGACAAGATTACAAATATAAGACAAGATTACAGAAATAATTACAGATATAAGACAAGATTACAAATATAAGACAAGATTACAGAAATAATTACAGATATAAGACAAGATTACAAATATAAGACAAGATTACAGAAATAATTACAGATATAAGACAAGATTACAAATATAAGACAAGATTACTGAAATAATTACAAATATAAGACAAGATTACAGAAACAATTACAAATATAAGACAAGATTACAGAAATAATTACAAATATAAGACAAGATTACAGAAATAATTACAGATATAAGACAAGATTACAGAAATAATTACAAATATAAAGACAAGATTACAGAAATAATTACAAATATAAGACAAGATTACAGAAATAATTACAGATATAAGACAAGATTGAAATAATTACAAATATAAGACAAAAGTTAAGAAATAATTAGAGATATAAGACAAGATTACAGAAATAATTACAAATATAAGACAAGATTACAGAAATAATTACAGATATAAGACAAGATTACAAATATAAGACAAGATTACAGTAATAATTACAAATATAAGACAAGATTACAGAAATAATTACAGATATAAGACAAGATTACAAATATAAGACAAGATTACAGAAATAATTACAAATATAAGACAAGATTACAGAAATAATTACAGATATAAGACAAGATTACAAATATAAGACAAGATTACAGTAATAATTACAAATATCAGACAAGATTACAGAAATAATTACAGATATAAGACAAGATTACAAATATAAGACAAGATTACAGAAATAATTACAAATATAAGACAAGATTACAGAAATAATTACAGATATAAGACAAGATTACAAATATAAGACAAGATTACAGTAATAATTACAAATATCAGACAAGATTACAGAAATAATTACAGATATAAGACAAGATTACAAATATAAGACAAGATTACAGAAATAATTACAAATATAAGACAAGATTACAGAAATAATTACAGATATAAGACAAGATTACAAATATAAGACAAGATTACAGAAATAATTACAAATATAAGACAAGATTACAGAAATAATTACAAATATAAGACAAGATTACAGAAATAATTACAGATATAAGACAAGATTACAGAAATAATTACAGATATAAGACAAGATTACAGAAATAATTACAAATATAAGACAAGATTACAGAAATAATTACAAATATAAGACAAGATTACAGAAATAATTACAGATATAAGACAAGATTACAGAAATAATTACAAATATAAGACAAGATTACAGAAATAATTACAAATATAAGACAAGATTACAGAAATAATTACAAATATAAGACAAGATTACAGAAATAATTACAGATATAAGACAAGATTACTAATATAAGACAAGATTACAGAAATAATTACAAATATAAGACAAGATTACGGAAATAATTACAAATATAAGACAAGATTACAGAAATAATTACAAATATAAGACAAGATTACAGAAATAATTACAGATATAAGACAAGATTACAAATATAAGACAAGATTACAGAAATAATTACAGATATAAGACAAGATTACAGAAATAATTACAAATATAAGACAAGATTACAGAAATAATTACAAATATAAGACAAGATTACAGAAATAATTACAAATATAAGACAAGATTACAGAAATAATTACAAATATAAGACAAGATTACAGAAATAATTACAGATATAAGACAAGATTACAGAAATAATTACAAATATAAGACAAGATTACAGAAATAATTACAAATATAAGACAAGATTACAGAAATAATTACAAATATAAGACAAGATTACAGAAATAATTACAGATATAAGACAAGATTACAGAAATAATTACAAATATAAGACAAGATTACAGAAATAATTACAAATATAAGACAAGATTACAGAAATAATTACAGATATAAGACAAGATTACAGAAATAATTACAAATATAAGACAAGATTACAGAAATAATTAGAGATATAAGACAAGATTACAGAAATAATTACAAATATAAGACAAGATTACAGAAATAATTACAGATATAAGACAAGATTACAAATATAAGACAAGAATACAGAAATAATTACAGATATAAGACAAGATTACAGAAATAATTACAGATATAAGACAAGATTACAAATATAAGACAAGATTACAGTAATAATTACAAATATAAGACAAGATTACAGAAATAATTACAGATATAAGACAAGATTACAAATATAAGACAAGATTACAGAAATAATTACAAATATAAGACAAGATTACAGAAATAATTACAAATATAAGACAAGATTACAAATATAAGACAAGATTACAGTAATAATTACAAATATAAGACAAGATTACAGAAATAATTACAGATATAAGACAAGATTACAAATATAAGACAAGATTACAGAAATAATTACAAATATAAGACAAGATTACAGAAATAATTACAGATATAAGACAAGATTACAAATATAAGACAAGATTACAGTAATAATTACAAATATCAGACAAGATTACAGAAATAATTACAGATATAAGACAAGATTACAAATATAAGACAAGATTACAGAAATAATTACAAATATAAGACAAGATTACAGAAATAATTACAGATATAAGACAAGATTACAAATATAAGACAAGATTACAGAAATAATTACAAATATAAGACAAGATTACAGAAATAATTACAGATATAAGACAAGATTACAAATATAAGACAAGATTACAGTAATAATTACAAATATAAGACAAGATTACAGAAATAATTACAGATATAAGACAAGATTACTAATATAAGACAAGATTACAGAAATAATTACAAATATAAGACAAGATTACAGAAATAATTACAAATATAAGACAAGATTACAGAAATAATTACATATATAAGACAAGATTACAGAAATAATTACAGATATAAGACAAGATTACAGAAATAATTACAAATATAAGACAAGATTACAGAAATAATTACAGATATAAGACAAGATTACAGAAATAATTACAAATATAAGACAAGATTACAGAAATAATTACAAATATAAGACAAGATTACAGAAATAATTACAAATATAAGACAAGATTACAGAAATAATTACAGATATAAGACAAGATTACAAATATAAGACAAGATTACAGTAATAATTACAAATATAAGACAAGATTACAGAAATAATTACAGATATAAGACAAGATTACAAATATAAGACAAGATTACAGAAATAATTACAAATATAAGACAAGATTACAGAAATAATTACAGATATAAGACAAGATTACAAATATAAGACAAGATTACAGTAATAATTACAAATATAAGACAAGATTACAGAAATAATTACAGATATAAGACAAGATTACAAATATAAGACAAGATTACAGAAATAATTACAAATATAAGACAAGATTACAGAAATAATTACAGATATAAGACAAGATTACAAATATAAGACAAGATTACAGAAATAATTACAAATATAAGACAAGATTACAGAAATAATTACAAATATAAGACAAGATTACAGAAATAATTACAGATATAAGACAAGATTACAGAAATAATTACAAATATATGACAAGATTACAGAAATAATTACAGATATAAGACAAGATTACAAATATAAGACAAGATTACAGAAATAATTACAGATATAAGACAAGATTACAGAAATAATTACAGATATAAGACAAGATTACAAATATAAGACAAGATTACAGAAATAATTACAGATATAAGACAAGATTACTAATATAAGACAAGATTACAGGAATAATTACAAATATAAGACAAGATTACAGAAATAATTACAAATATAAGACAAGATTACAGAAATAATTACAAATATAAGACAAGATTACAGAAATAATTACAGATATAAGACAAGATTACAAATATAAGACAAGATTACAGAAATAATTACAAATATAAGACAAGATTACAAATATAAGACAAGATTACAGAAATAATTACAGATATAAGACAAGATTACAGAAATAATTACAGATATAAGACAAGATTACAAATATAAGACAAGATTACAGAAATAATTACAGATATAAGACAAGATTACTAATATAAGACAAGATTACAGAAATAATTACAAATATAAGACAAGATTACAGAAATAATTACAAATATAAGACAAGATTACAGAAATAATTACAAATATAAGACAAGATTACAGAAATAATTACAGATATAAGACAAGATTACAAATATAAGACAAGATTACAGAAATAATTACAAATATAAGACAAGATTACAAATATAAGACAAGATTACAGAAATAATTACAAATATAAGACAAGATTACAGAAATAATTACAGATATAAGACAAGATTACAAATATAAGACAAGATTACAGAAATAATTACAGATATAAGACAAGATTACAAATATAAGACAAGATTACAGAAATAATTACAGATATAAGACAAGATTACAAATATAAGACAAGATTACAGAAATAATTACAGATATAAGACAAGATTACAGAAATAATTACAGATATAAGACAAGATTACAAATATAAGACAAGATTACAGAAATAATTACAGATATAAGACAAGATTACTAATATAAGACAAGATTACAGAAATAATTACAAATATAAGACAAGATTACAGAAATAATTACAAATATAAGACAAGATTACAGAAATAATTACAAATATAAGACAAGATTACAGAAATAATTACAGATATAAGACAAGATTACAAATATAAGACAAGATTACAGAAATAATTACAAATATAAGACAAGATTACAAATATAAGACAAGATTACAGAAATAATTAAAAATATAAGACAAGATTACAGAAATAATTACAGATATAAGACAAGATTACAAATATAAGACAAGATTACAGAAATAATTACAGATATAAACAAGATTACAGAAATAATTACAGATATAAGACAAGATTACTAATATAAGACAAGATTACAGAAATAATTACAAATATAAGACAAGATTACAGAAATAATTACAAATATAAGACAAGATTACAGAAATAATTACAGATATAAGACAAGATTACTAATATAAGACAAGATTACAGAAATAATTACAAATATAAGACAAGATTACAGAAATAATTACAAATATAAGACAAGATTACAGAAATAATTACAAATATAAGACAAGATTACAGAAATAATTACAAATATAAGACAAGATTACAGAAATAATTACAAATATAAGACAAGATTACAGAAATAATTACAAATATAAGACAAGATTACAGAAATAATTACAAATATAAGACAAGATTACAGAAATAATTACAAATATAAGACAAGATTACAGAAATAATTACAGATATAAGACAAGATTACAGAAATAATTACAGATATAAGACAAGATTACTAATATAAGACAAGATTACAGAAATAATTACAAATATAAGACAAGATTACAGAAATAATTACAAATATAAGACAAGATTACAGAAATAATTACAAATATAAGACAAGATTACAGAAATAATTACAGATATAAGACAAGATTACAGAAATAATTACAGATATAAGACAAGATTACTAATATAAGACAAGATTACAGAAATAATTACAAATATAAGACAAGATTACAGAAATAATTACAAATATAAGACAAGATTACAGAAATAATTACAGATATAAGACAAGATTACTAATATAAGACAAGATTACAGAAATAATTACAAATGTAAGACAAGATTACAGAAATAATTACAAATATAAGACAAGATTACAGAAATAATTACAAATATAAGACAAGATTACAGAAATAATTACAAATATAAGACAAGATTACAGAAATAATTACAAATATAAGACAAGATTACAGAAATAATTACAGATATAAGACAAGATTACAGAAATAATTACAGATATAAGACAAGATTACTAATATAAGACAAGATTACAGAAATAATTACAAATATAAGACAAGATTACAGAAATAATTACAAATATAAGACAAGATTACAGAAATAATTACAGATATAAGACAAGATTACTAATATAAGACAAGATTACAGAAATAATTACAAATATAAGACAAGATTACAGAAATAATTACAAATATAAGACAAGATTACAGAAATAATTACAAATATAAGACAAGATTACAGAAATAATTACAAATATAAGACAAGATTACAGAAATAATTACAGATATAAGACAAGATTACAGAAATAATTACAAATATAAGACAAGATTACAGAAATAATTACAAATATAAGACAAGATTACAAATATAAGACAAGATTACAGTAATAATTACAACATAAGACAAGATTACAGAAATAATTACAAATATAAGACAAGATTACAGAAATAATTACAAATATAAGACAAGATTACAGAAATAATTACAGATATAAGACAAGATTACTAATATAAGACAAGATTACAGAAATAATTACAAACATAAGACAAGATTACAGAAATAATTACAAATATAAGACAAGATTACAGAAATAATTACAAATATAAGACAAGATTACAGAAATAATTACAAATATAAGACAAGATTACAGAAATAATTACAAATATAAGACAAGATTACAGAAATAATTACAAATATAAGACAAAGATTACAGAAATAATTACAAATATAAGACAAGATTACAGAAATAATTACAGATATAAGACAAGATTACAGAAATAATTACAGATATAAGACAAGATTACTAATATAAGACAAGATTACAGAAATAATTACAAATATAAGACAAGATTACAGAAATATTTACAAATATAAGACAAGATTACAGAAATAATTACAGATATAAAGACAAGATTACTAATATAAGACAAGATTACAGAAATAATTACAAATATAAGACAAGATTACAGAAATAATTACAAATATAAGACAAGATTACAGAAATAATTACAAATATAAGACAAGATTACAGAAATAATTACAGATATAAGACAAGATTACAGAAATAATTACAAATATAAGACAAGATTACAGAAATAATTACAAATATAAGACAAGATTACAGAAATAATTACAACATAAGACAAGATTACAGAAATAATTACAAATATAAGACAAGATTACAGAAATAATTACAAATATAAGACAAGATTACAGAAATAATTACAGACATAAGACAAGATTACAGAAATAATTACAGATATAAGACAAGATTACTAATATAAGACAAGATTACAGAAATAATTACAAATATAAGACAAGATTACAGAAATAATTACAAATATAAGACAAGATTACAGAAATAATTACAGATATAAGACAAGATTACTAATATAAGACAAGATTACAGAAATAATTACAAATATAAGACAAGATTACAGAAATAATTACAAATATAAGACAAGATTAAAGAAATAATTACAAATATAAGACAAGATTACAGAAATAATTACAAATATAAGACAAGATTACAGAAATAATTACAGATATAAGACAAGATTACAGAAATAATTACAAATATAAGACAAGATTACAGAAATAATTACAAATATAAGACAAGATTACAGAAATAATTGCAGATATAAGACAATTTTACAGAAATAATTACAAATATAAGACAAGATTACAGAAATAATTACAAATATAAGACAAGATTACAAATATAAGACAAGATTACAGTAATAATTACAAATATAAGACAAGATTACAGAAATAATTACAAATATAAGACAAGATTACAGAAATAATTACAGATATAAGACAAGATTACTAATATAAGACAAGATTACAGAAATAATTACAAATATAAGACAAGATTACAGAAATAATTACAAATATAAGACAAGATTACAGAAATAATTACAAATATAAGACAAGATTACAGAAATAATTACAAATATAAGACAAGATTACAGAAATAATTACAGATATAAGACAAGATTACAGAAATAATTACAAATATAAGACAAGATTACAGAAATAATTACAAATATAAGACAAGATTACAAATATAAGACAGGATTACAGTAATAATTACAAATATAAGACAAGATTACAGAAATAATTACAGATATAAGACAAGATTACAGAAATAATTACAAATATAAGACAAGATTACAGAAATAATTACAAATATAAGACAAGATTACAGAAATAATTACAAATATAAGACAAGATTACAGAAATAATTACAAATATAAGACAAGATTACAGAAATAATTACAAATATAAGACAAGATTACAGAAATAATTACAGATATAAGACAAGTTTACAGAAATAATTACAAATATAAGACAAGATTACAGAAATAATTACAAATATAAGACAAGATTACAAATATAAGACAAGATTACAGTAATAATTACAAATATAAGACAAGATTACAGAAATAATTACAAATATAAGACAAGATTACAGAAATAATTACAAATATAAGACAAGATTACAGAAATAATTACAAATATAAGACAAGATTACAGAAATAATTACAGATATAAGACAAGATTACTAATATAAGAGAAGATTACAGAAATAATTACAAATATAAGACAAGATTACAGAAATAATTACAAATATAAGACAAGATTACAGAAATAATTACAAATATAAGACAAGATTACAGAAATAATTACAAATATAAGACAAGATTACAAATATAAGACAAGATTACAGTAATAATTACAAATATAAGACAAGATTACAGAAATAATTACAAATATAAGACAAGATTACAGAAATAATTACAAATATAAGACAAGATTACAGAAATAATTACAAATATAAGACAAGATTACAGAAATAATTACAAATATAAGACAAGATTACAGAAATAATTACAAATATAATACAAGATTACAGAAATAATTACAAATATAAGACAAGATTACAGAAATAATTACAAATATAAGACAAGATTACAGAAATAATTACAAATATAAGACAAGATTACAGAAATAATTACAAATATAAGACAAGATTACAGAAATAATTACAAATATAAGACAAGATTACAGAAATAATTACAAATATAAGACAAGATTACAGAAATAATTACAAATATAAGACAAGATTACAAATATAAGACAAGATTACAGAAATAATTACAAATATAAGACAAGATTACAGAAATAATTACAGATATAAGACAAAATTACAGAAATAATTACAGATATAAGACAAGATTACTAATATAAGACAAGATTACAGAAATAATTACAAATATAAGACAAGATTACAGAAATAATTACAAATATAAGACAAGATTACAGAAATAATTACAGATATAAGACAAGATTACAAATATAAGACAAGATTACAGAAATAATTACAAATATAAGACAAGATTACAGAAATAATTACAGATATAAGACAAGATTACAGAAATAATTACAGATATAAGACAAGATTACTAATATAAGACAAGATTACAGAAATAATTACTAATATAAGACAAGATTACAGAAATAATTACAAATATAAGACAAGATTACAGAAATAATTACAGATATAAGACAAGATTACTAATATAAGACAAGATTACAGAAATAATTACAAATATAAGACAAGATTACAGAAATAATTACAAATATAAGACAAGATTACAGAAATAATTACAAATATAAGAAAAGATTACAGAAATAATTACAAATATAAGACAAGATTACAGAAATAATTACAAATATAAGACAAGATTACAGAAATAATTACAAATATAAGACAAGATTACAGAAATAATTACAGATATAAGACAAGATTACAAATATAAGACAAGATTACAGAAATAATTACAAATATAAGACAAGATTACAGAAATAATTACAAATATAAGACAAGATTACAGAAATAATTCCATATATAAGACAAGATTACAGAAATAATTACAAATATAAGACAAGATTACAGAAATAATTACAGATATAAGACAAGATTACAAATATAAGACAAGATTACAGAAATAATTACAGATATAAGACAAGATTACAGAAATAATTACAGATATAAGACAAGATTACAAATATAAGACAAGATTAAGAGAAATAATTACAAATATAAGACAAGATTACAGAAATAATTACAGATATAAGACAAGATTACAAATATAAGACAAGATTACAGAAATAATTACAGATATAAGACAAGATTACAACATAAGACAAGATTACAGAAATAATTACAGATATAAGACAAGATTACAAATATAAGACAAGATTACAGAAATAATTACAGATATAAGACAAGATTACAAATATAAGACAAGATTACAGAAATAATTACAAATATAAGACAAGATTACAAATATAAGACAAGATTACAGAAATAATTACAGATATAAGACAAGATTACAAATATAAGACAAGATTACAGAAATAATTACAGATATAAGACAAGATTACAAATATAAGACAAGATTACAGAAATAATTACAGATATAAGACAAGATTACAGAAATAATTACAGATATAAGACAAGATTACAAATATAAGACAAGATTACAGAAATAATTACAGATATAAGACAAGATTACAGAAATAATTACAGATATAAGACAAGATTACAAATATAAGACAAGATTACAGAAATAATTACAGATATAAGACAAGATTACAAATATAAGACAAGATTACAGAAATAATTACAAATATAAGACAAGATTACAGAAATAATACAGATATAAGACAAGATTACAAATATAAGACAAGATTACAGAAATAATTACAGATATAAGACAAGATAAATATAAGACAAGATTACAGAAATAATTACAGATATAAGACAAGATTACAAATATAAGACAAGATTACAGAAATAATTACAGATATAAGACAAGATTACAAATATAAGACAAGATTACAGAAATAATTACAGATATAAGACAAGATTACAAATATAAGACAAGATTACAGAAATAATTACAGATATAAGACAAAATTACAAATATAAGACAAGATTGGCTAGAAATAATTGTTACAGATATAAGACAAGATTACAAATATAAGACAAGATTACAGAAATAATTACAAATATAAGACAAGATTACAAAATAATTACAGATATAAGACAAGATTACAGAAATAATTACAAATATAAGACAAGATTACAGAAATAATTACAAATATAAGACAAGATTACAAATATAAGACAAGATTACAGAAATAATTACAGATATAAGACAAGATTACAAATATAAGAGCAAGATTACAGAAATAATTACAGATATAAAGGACATAAATATAAGACAAGATTACAGAAATAATTACAAATATAAGACAAGATTACAGAAATAATTACAGATATAAGACAAGATTACAAATATAAGACAAGATTACAGAAATAATTACAGATATAAGACAAGATTACAAATATAAGACAAGATTACAGAAATAATTACAGATATAAGACAAGATTACAAATATAAGACAAAATTACAGAAATAATTACAGATATAAGACAAGATTACAAATATAAGACAAGATTACAGAAATAATTACAAATATAAGACAAGATTACAGAAATAATTACAAATATAAGACAAGATTACAGAAATAATTACAAATATAAGACAAGATTACAGAAATAATTACAAATATAAGACAAGATTACAAATATAAGACAAGATTACAGTAATAATTACAAATATAAGACAAGATTACAGAAATAATTACAAATATAAGACAAGATTACAGAAATAATTCCAAATATAAGACAAGATTACAGAAATAATTACAAATATAAGACAAGATTACAGAAATAATTACAAATATAAGACAAGATTACAGAAATAATTACAAATATAATACAAGATTACAGAAATAATTACAAATATAAGACAAGATTACAGAAATAATTACAAATATAAGACAAGATTACAGAAATAATTACAAATATAAGACAAGATTACAGAAATAATTACAAATATAAGACAAGATTACAGAAATAATTACAAATATAAGACAAGATTACAGAAATAATTACAAATATAAGACAAGATTACAAATATAAGACAAGATTACAGAAATAATTACAAATATAAGACAAGATTACAGAAATAATTACAGATATAAGACAAGATTACAGAAATAATTACAGATATAAGACAAGATTACTAATATAAGACAAGATTACAGAAATAATTACAAATATAAGACAAGATTACAGAAATAATTACAAATATAAGACAAGATTACAGAAATAATTACAGATATAAGACAAGATTACAAATATAAGACAAGATTACAGAAATAATTACAAATATAAGACAAGATTACAGAAATAATTACAGATATAAGACAAGATTACAGAAATAATTACAGATATAAGACAAGATTACTAATATAAGACAAGATTACAGAAATAATTACAAATATAAGACAAGATTACAGAAATAATTACAAATATAAGACAAGATTACAGAAATAATTACAGATATAAGACAAGATTACTAATATAAGACAAGATTACAGAAATAATTACAAATATAAGACAAGATTACAGAAATAATTACAAATATAAGACAAGATTACAGAAATAATTACAAATATAAGAAAAGATTACAGAAATAATTACAAATATAAGACAAGATTACAGAAATAATTACAAATATAAGACAAGATTACAGAAATAATTACAAATATAAGACAAGATTACAGAAATAATTACAGATATAAGACAAGATTACAAATATAAGACAAGATTACAGAAATAATTACAAATATAAGACAAGATTACAGAAATAATTACAAATATAAGACAAGATTACAGAAATAATTACAAATATAAGACAAGATTACAGAAATAATTACAAATATAAGACAAGATTACAGAAATAATTCCAAATATATAAGACAAGATTACAACATAAGACAAGATTACAGAAATAATTACAGATATAAGACAAGATTACAAATATAAGACAAGATTACAGAAATAATTACAAATATAAGACAAGATTACAAATATAAGACAAGATTACAGAAATAATTAGCAACATAAGACAAGATTACAAATATAAGACAAGATTACAGAAATAATTACAGATATAAGACAAGATTACAAATATAAGACAAGATTACAGAAATAATTACAGATATAAGACAAGATTACAAATATAAGACAAGATTACAGAAATAATTACAGATATAAGACAAGATTACAAATATAAGACAAGATTACAGAAATAATTACAGATATAAGACAAGATTACAAATATAAGACAAGATTACAGAAATAATTACAGATATAAGACAAGATTACAAATATAAGACAAGATTACAGAAATAATTACAAATATAAGACAAGATTACAAATATAAGACAAGATTACAGAAATAATTACAGATATAAGACAAGATTACAAATATAAGACAAGATTACAGAAATAATTACAGATATAAGACAAGATTACAGAAATAATTACAGATATAAGACAAGATTACAAATATAAGACAAGATTACAGAAATAATTACAAATATAAGACAAGATTACAGAAATAATTACAGATATAAGACAAGATTACAACATAAGACAAGATTACAGAAATAACAGCAGATATAAGACAAGATTACAAATATAAGACAAGATTACAGAAATAATTACAGATATAAGACAAGATTACAAATATAAGACAAGATTACAGAAATAATTACAGATATAAGACAAGATTACAAATATAAGACAAGATTACAGAAATAATTACAGATATAAGACAAGATTACAAATATAAGACAAGATTACAGAAATAATTACAGATATAAGACAAAATTACAAATATAAGACAAGATTACAGAAATAATTACAGATATAAGACAAGATTACAAATATAAGACAAGATTACAGAAATAATTAAAATATAACACAAGATTACAAAAATAATTACAGATATAAGACAAGATTACAGAAATAATTACAAATATAAGACAAGATTACAGAAATAATTACAAATATAAGACAAGATTACAAATATAAGACAAGATTACAGAAATAATTACAGATATAAGACAAGATTACAAATATAAGACAAGATTACAGAAATAATTACAGATATAAATATAAGACAAGATTACAGAAATAATTACAAATATAAGACAAGATTACAGAAATAATTACAGATATAAGACAAGATTACAAATATAAGACAAGATTACAGAAATAATTACAGATATAAGACAAGATTACAAATATAAGACAAGATTACAGAAATAATTACAGATATAAGACAAGATTACAAATATAAGACAAGACAGAAATAATTACAGATATAAGACAAGATTACAAATATAAGACAAAATTACAGAAATAATTACAGATATAAGACAAGATTACAAATATAAGACAAGATTACAGAAATAATTACAGATATAAGACAAAATTACAAATATATGACAAGATTACAGAAATAATTACAGATATAAGACAAGATTACAAATATAAGACAAGATTACAGAAATAATTACAAATATAAGACAAGATTACAAAAATAATTACAGATATAAGACAAGATTACAGAAATAATTACAAATATAAGACAAGATTACAGAAATAATTACAAATATAAGACAAGATTACAAATATAAGACAAGATTACAGAAATAATTACAGATATAAGACAAGATTACAAATATAAGACAAGATTACAGAAATAATTACAGATATAAGACAAGATTACAAATATAAGACAAGATTACAGAAATAATTACAAATATAAGACAAGATTACAGAAATAATTACAGATATAAGACAAGATTACAAATATAAGACAAGATTACAGAAATAATTACAGATATAAGACAAGATTACAAATATAAGACAAGATTACAGAAATAATTACAGATATAAGACAAGATTACAAATATAAGACAAAATTACAGAAATAATTACAGATATAAGACAAGATTACAAATATAAGACAAGATTACAGAAATAATTACAAATATAAGACAAGATTACAGAAATAATTACAGATATAAGACAAGATTACAGAAATAATTACAGATATAAGACAAGATTACTAATATAGGACAAGATTACAGAAATAATTACAAATATAAGACAAGATTACAGAAATAATTACAAATATAAGACAAGATTACAGAAATAATTACAGATATAAGACAAGATTACAGAAATAATTACAGATATAAGACAAGATTACTAATATAAGACAAGATTACAGAAATAATTACAAATATAAGACAAGATTACAGAAATAATTACAAATATAAGACAAGATTACAGAAATAATTACAGATATAAGACAAGATTACTAATATAAGACAAGATTACAGAAATAATTACAAATATAAGACAAGATTACAGAAATAATTACAAATATAAGACAAGATTACAGAAATAATTACAAATATAAGACAAGATTACAGAAATAATTACAAATATAAGACAAGATTACAGAAATAATTCCAAATATAAGACAAGATTACAGAAATAATTACAAATATAAGACAAGATTACAGAAATAATTACAGATATAAGACAAGATTACAAATATAAGACAAGATTACAGAAATAATTACAAATATAAGACAAGATTACAGAAATAATTACAAATATAAGACAAGATTACAGAAATAATTCCAGATATAAGACAAGATTACAGAAA
This sequence comes from Ascarosepion bandense, assembly GCA_037127315.1. NCBI lineage: Eukaryota > Metazoa > Mollusca > Cephalopoda > Sepiida > Sepiidae > Ascarosepion > Ascarosepion bandense. Next base: position 558,760 of record JBBBDQ010028937.1, read on the forward strand.
TAATTACAAATATAAGACAAGATTACAGAAATAATTACAGATATAAGACAAGATTACAAATATAAGACAAGATTACAGAAATAATTACAGATATAAGACAAGATTACAGAAATAATTACAGATATAAGACAAGATTACAAATATAAGACAAGATTACAGAAATAATTACAAATATAAGACAAGATTACAGAAATAATTACAGATATAAGACAAGATTACAAATATAAGACAAGATTACAGAAATAATTACAGATATAAGACAAGATTACAAATATAAGACAAGATTACAGAAATAATTACAGATATAAGACAAGATTACAAATATAAGACAAGATTACAGAAATAATTACAGATATAAGACAAGATTACAAATATAAGACATGATTACAGAAATAATTACAGATATAAGACAAGATTACAAATATAAGACAAGATTACAGAAATAATTACAGATATAAGACAAGATTACAAATATAAGACAAGATTACAGAAATAATTACAGATATAAGACAAGATTACAAATATAAGACAAGATTACAGAAACAATTACAAATATAAGACAAGATTACAGAAATAATTACAGATATAAGACAAGATTACAGAAATAATTACAAATATAAGACAAGATTACAGAAATAATTACAAATATAAGACAAGATTACAAATATAAGACAAGATTACAGAAATAATTATAGATATAAGACAAGATTACAAATATAAGACAAGATTACAGAAATAATTACAGATATAAGACAAGATTACAAATATAAGACAAGATTACAGAAATAATTACAAATATAAGACAAGATTACAGAAATAATTACAGATATAAGACAAGATTACAAATATAAGACAAGATTACAGAAATAATTACAGATATAAGACAAGATTACAAATATAAGACAAGATTACAGAAATAATTACAGATATAAGACAAGATTACAAATATAAGACAAGATTACAGAAATAATTACAAATATAAGACAAGATTACAGAAATAATTACAGATATAAGACAAGATTACAGAAATAATTACAAATATAAGACAAGATTACAGAAATAATTACAAATATAAGACAAGATTACAAATATAAGACAAGATTACAGAAATAATTACAGATATAAGACAAGATTACAAATATAAGACAAGATTACAGAAATAATTACAGATATAAGACAAGATTACAAATATAAGACAAGATTACAGAAATAATTACAAATATGAGACAAGATTACAGAAATAATTACAGATATAAGACAAGATTACAAATATAAGACAAGATTACAGAAATAATTACAGATATAAGACAAGATTACAAATATAAGACATGATTACAGAAATAATTACAGATATAAGACAAGATTACAAATATAAGACAAGATTACAGAAATAATTACA